>CAWUFW010019343.1:0-189487 GCA_963921515.1 Calotriton arnoldi
AAGTTGGTCTCCATCTCCTCGGGGCCGGGAGTGATGTTCGTGATGACTGGCTCGTCGTCATCATCATCATCATCTTGCTGTTCTACATCGACCTCCATAAGTGTAAGGCTTTCCGGAACCTTCCTTTTCCCTAGCTTGGTCTTGGAACGTGGCTCCCTCTCAGACTCAGTTTGTGGCTTCCAAGTGGCATCTAGATCATCAGAAGGGGGCTTGGCGAAGAACTTGATGGACTACCCCTCCTTTTCCTTGCTGGGGATTTGGAAGACAATGGATCTTCTGAATGAGTGGCTTCCTCTTCTACCTCTGCATGAGGCTCAATTTCCTGAACTGCCCCTACTTCAGGAGGAACAACAACTACTATTGCGGGCGGTGGTTGCGGCTGTTGTTGTTGACCACTTATCTGCTGTGTTTCCTCCTGCGTTGTTTGTAACCCTGGGCAAAGCACTACGCTACGCTCGCGTAGTTTGCGAAGTTTGCGCTACTTCGCACAACGCGAATTGCACGTAGCACAGTGCAAACACGCGTAGCGTAGCGTAGTGCAGCGGTCATTTTTGCTTGCTCGTGGTCCTCAACGTCAAGTTGGCGACCGCGAGCAAGCAAAATGACATCCCGGCGAGACTTTTTCCTCGTTCGCGATCAGCAACATCAAGTTGCCGATCGCGAGCGTGGAAAATAAACCTCCCGGTGAGATTCTCAATGCGGGGAGGTCAGGTTTCTCATTGCGAGTGGTCGCGTATGCTCGCGACCGCTCGCGATGAGAAACTACCAGTCCGCGTTGAGAAAGCTGCAGCTCGAGTAAAAATCTACTTGAGCGGCAGTAAAAGACAGCTCGCACTGTGCAAGATGCCGTTTTCAATGATTGCTCAGTGCGGACAAGCATCCGGCACTGTGCAATCATTGCGAACAGTGCACTACGCAGTTCGCGTAGTGCTACGCGTAGCTCGCGTAGTGCGAACTGCACTTTGCGTAGCTTCGCGTAGCGCTACTTCGCGAACTACGCCCAGGCTTAGTTGATTGGGTACTACTTTGAGATAGCGATAAGTTTATCTCCGGCTCAGCATCACTGCTTTCCACCATTAGGCTGGCTACCTCTTCCACACTCATGTGCTTGGGCCTGGGTTGGTGGGTTGGGTCCACTGATGCAGAGGTGCTGCCCCCAGCTTGCCCCCCGGACACCGCTGCTGCAGGCGCAATTTTTTTCCCAAAAAGGTATTGGCCGGCACACCAGACTTCAGTGTCACTTGCTTCTTCTGTTCCTTCTTCTTCTCAATAGCAACTTTCTTGGTACTGGAGGACCTGGTACCTGCTTTCTTTGGGCCCATCTTCTTCAGATGTCAGCAGCACTCAGTTGCAGAGATGTCTGGTCAGGTCACACGTCACGTTGTGTTGTGTGTACAGCAGCAGGATGTCTGTCTGGAAGTGCAACAGGCAATGATGAGAGACATACCTCCTCCTCAGTCTTTGTGCACCTAAAAGCAAAAAAGCCAGAACATCAGTCAAACATAGCACAAATCAAACAAATAGAATATAGAACTTAGTGTGTGGTGGCCTCAATTATTAAATTTCAGAAACTCTGTGAACAACAACACACAGTGTAGCCATTTATGAGACGTTGACAACAAGGCCAGGGCTTTCCTGGCTACTGTGTAGTGCTAGTGTACACTCTGGAAGAATAAGAATAGTAAAGAACAAAAACTAAAATGTACTGGAGCATGTTTGGCCTAAATTTGTGCATCACGTGGGATGTATTATATAGCAGCATCAGGGAGCTGCAGCTGGCAATGGGGATGGATTTGGAAGCAGTAAGACAAGAGGAACAATGGAAAGACACGCAGGCCTATGTGGCAAAAACAGCACACTAATAACTACCACAACAAAATGGCCCCCAGAAACATGGTGACTCACAGGCACAAGGCACGGCAAACAATGAACTCAAGCAGGCCTATATATGGGCAGACAAAGGATGCCTTATAAAACACACACAGCTTTAATGCAAAAACTAAAATCCACATGGCTAAAAACACTTTGGAAAGTTAGACAACCACTACAACAACACAATTATAATTACACAGTACACACGCAAAAAAGGCATTTATTTAACACACCCAAAAAGTGAAATAGTCAGACCCTCCAAAAAAACCCACATTTCGCAATTCAATTGAATCAATTCAATGCCATCCATGGCCTAAATGATGTCAAAATTCCACAGACTACACAGAAACAGTTTTATGCACCCATGGTGACTACCTCTGGGCCTACTGGCATACTGGGCCGCAAGCTTGGAGGCCTATGGCAAAAGCACAGTGGCTGGTTTAACAAAATGGCCGCCGCCCACATGGCCAGGCCACCCAAAATAACAAAAAAGTGAAGACAAAGGACAGGACCAGGCAGTTGGAGACTCTGGGCAACTTGCTACCTCTTGGAAAAAATTGTAAAACAAAAATAAAATGACTCCTTGCTCACCAAACTACATCTAAATGACAACCTGAGGAGTTTTTTGTGCAAAATGAACTAAATCAACATTTTCGAGAAGGTTTAATGATGCTCGAGAGATATTGTTCGCCAGATTGTAAATTCTGCGTGTTCGGCATCGCGATCGTCACAAAAAGACGTTATCGCGCGCGCGAAAACATTCATTGAGCGCGCGAAGAAGATAAAAACTGTAAGTCCGCGTTGTCGCGCAGTGCGGACTTGCCCAAAGTCCGCGAGCTGAACGCCCAGGGTTACCTACTGGCTGAAAAGGCCTATTTATTTAACAAACACCCAAAAAAATAAAATACCACCCCAAAACCCACATTTTGCAAATCAATCCAATGCCATCCATGGCCTAAATTATGTTACAATTCAACAGACAACACAGAAACAGTTTTTATGCACCCATGAGGATGACTACCTCCGGGCCTACTGGCACACTAGGCCGCAAGCTTGGAGGCCTATGGCAAAAGCACAGTGGCTGTTCACACAAAATGGCCGCCAACACATGGCCAGGCCACCCAGAACAACAAGAAAAGGAACACAAGACAGACAATGCAGGCCTATGGCAAAAGCACAATGCCTGGCTTTACAAAATGGCCGCCACCCACATGGCCAGGCCACCCAAAATAACAAAAAAGTGAAGACAAAGGACAGGACCAGGCAGTTGGAGACTCTGGGCAACTTGCTACCTCTTGGAAAAAATTGTAAAACAAAAAAAAAATGACTCCTTGCTCACCAAACTACATCTAAATGACAACCTGAGGAGTTTTTGTGCAAAATGAACTAAATCAACATTTTCGAGAAGGTTTAATGATGCTCGAGAGATATTGTTCGCCAGATTGTAAATTCTGCGTGTTCGGCATCGCGATCGTCACAAAATGTCGTTATCGCGCGCGAAACGTACATTGAGCGCGCGAAGAAGATAAAAAGTGTAAGTCCGCGTTGTCGCGCAGTGCGGACTTGCCCAAAGTCCGCGAGCTGAACGCCCAGGGTTACCTACTGGCTGAAAAGGCCTATTTATTTAACAAACACCCAAAAAAATAAAATACGCCCCAAAAGCCACATTTTGCAAATCAATCCAATGCCATCCATGGCCTAAATTATGTTACAATTCAACAGACAACACAGAAACAGTTTTTATGCACCCATGAGGATGACTACCTCCGGGCCTACTGGCACACTAGGCCGCAAGCTTGGAGGCCTATGGCAAAAGCACAGTGGCTGTTCACACAAAATGGCCGCCAACACATGGCCAGGCCACCCAGAACAACAAGAAAAGGAACACAAGACAGACAATGCAGGCCTATGGCAAAGGCACAATGCCTGGCTTTACAAAATGGCCGCCACCCACATGGCCAGACCACCCAAAATAACAAAAAAGTGAAGACAAAGGACAGGACCAGGCAGTTGGAGACTCTGGGCAACTTGCTACCTCTTGGAAAAAATTGTAAAACAAAAAAAATGACTCCTTGCTCACCAAACTACATCTAAATGACAACCTGAGGAGTTTTTTGTGCAAAATGAACTAAATCAACATTTTCGAGAAGGTTTAATGATGCTCGAGAGATATTGTTCGCCAGATTGTAAATTCTGCGTGTTCGGCATCGCGATCGTCACAAAATGTCGTTATTGCGTGCGCGAAAACGTACATTGAGCGCGCGAAGAAGATAAAAAGTGTAAGTCCGCGTTGTTGCGCAGTGCGGACTTGCCCAAAGTCCGCGAGCTGAACGCCCAGGGTTACCTACTGGCTGAAAAGGCCTATTTATTTAACAAACACCCAAAAAAATAAAATACCACCCCAAAACCCACATTTTGCAAATCAATCCAATGCCATCCATGGATGCCCGGCCTACATGATGTTTAAACTTTAAATTCAACAGACACCACAGAAACATGCACCCATGGGTACCTCTGGCTCTAGTCCGGGCCTACTGGCTGAAATTCCAATCAAAGAAAAACAACTAGGCCCCTGCCGAAACTACAGGCCACAACAATACATTTTAAAAACTATGGAAATCCCACAAAAAAATGTAGGTACAAACAAGCCCCAATCAAACAAACAAGTACACCAATTCTCCAACTTACTTGTAAAATCTAAAATCCAAGAGTCCTCAAATCCAATCCAATGATATGATGCAGCAGACAGACACAAAAAGTGATCCTTCCAGCTCCAAATCCAAATGAAAGTGAACAGCACATGGACAAAACACTGGGAGGAGCCTGCTGGACAGGAACAGGAAGTTTGAGAATCAGGGGCACTTCCTTCCTCTTGGAAAAAAGAAAAAGGACTCCTTGCTCACCAAACTACATCTCTAAATGACAACCTGAGGAGTTTTTTGTGCAAAATGAACTAATTCATCATATTCGAGAAGGTTTTATGATGCTCGAGATATATTCTTCGCCAGATTGTAGTTTCTTCGTGTTCGGGATCGCGATCTTACCAACACTGCCGCCGGAAGTCAGATCGCGCGTCCGAATGACGTGTTCGCGTTCGCACACTCTCGCGGGATCGTGCGGCCGGATTCCAAATCTCGTGGCGCCCGCGAACGGATAGGAAGTCGCGTCGGCGAACGCAGAATCACGGTAGGTCGTTACCGCGCGTGCGAGAACGTATATTGAGCGCGCGAAGAAGAAAAACAGCTACGCTACGCCGCAAATTGCGTAGTGCACGGTAACTTTGCGTTCTACGCGAATCACGAAGTTACCGTAACTTCGCAAATTCCGCGAGCGTAGCGTAGTTCACCGCCCAGGGTTAGTGATGAGTAGCCTATTTAGCCCAGAACCATAATCAGTATGGTCAAAATGTAAAACACAATCCCCATCATCATCTAGTATCCCACATGCCGGAGTATCTACTTTATCACATGGATGAGCATTATAGTCTCCAAGCCAGATTATGTCACAGGGTTTGCTAAGTGTTTTCTCTAAATTAGCAATATCCCTTTCTAGTGGTGCCAATATCGCAACTTGAATATGCTCATTTCTCCCAAACAAGAACATGCCAGTTTAATTAAAACTGTATTTTTTGCCTCTTAAGTATCAGATTTAAATGTTTAGGAAATAGAAGTTTGTGCACAAACTCGAGTGTGTGATTTCTATCAAGTATGTATATGTTCTCCTATTACACATGGATAGTTTCTCTCATGTCTATTTATCTTCAACAAATGCCGGGCATTTTTATCCTACACGTGGATTTCTCCCACCATTATGCCAGGTTTAATTAGAAATATACCAAAGATTGCAGCGACAAGTAAAGGATGGGCTCCACTGTGCCATGACTCCCATTATGCCATGGACAGCCACAATTGTATTATACTAGGGATAGCAGGAATGCTGCTAGATGTGACCACAAAATGTCAAAATTAAGCTTGGAACAGGCAGAATTTTACCATGAATGCCCACAGTATGACATGAATGGGTTGTTAGTATTGCTGGGATAGCCAGCATGAGACCTGAAAGCCCCAGTATGCCATAGATAGGCTCCTATATAACCGGATAAGCAGAATCACCCTATGAATGCCCACGGTGTGTCATGAATGAGCCATTATTATGCATGTAAAGCCAG
Organism: Calotriton arnoldi; assembly: GCA_963921515.1. Classification (NCBI taxonomy): domain Eukaryota; kingdom Metazoa; phylum Chordata; class Amphibia; order Caudata; family Salamandridae; genus Calotriton; species Calotriton arnoldi. The sequence goes on from CAWUFW010019343.1 coordinate 6,041, forward strand.
TATGTTGCTCTGAATGTTATGGTTGGGGAGAGATAGCCAGAATGTCACTATGAATGTACACCGTTTGTCTTGGACAGGCCCCTGTATTGGCTGGGATATCCAAATGGCTACCCTGAAAGCCAATAGCACACAATGGATGAAGCCCTACTATGAGTAGAATAGCCATAATGACAAGCTGAATGCCAGAATATCTAAAATATGTGGTCTTATTATATTTGGGATACCCAAATTATTAACATGCACCTATTATGCCACAAATAGCCAGAATGTCATTCTCAACTTTTCTAGTATGTTATTGATAAGCCCTTGTTATGCCTGGGATAGCCCAAGTGCTACCTGAATCCCTACAGTATGTCTTGGATACGTTTCTAGCATCTGTAGGATGGCCTGAAAGTCACCCTGAATGCCTACGATATGTAATTGAAATGGCCTCTGTTATGCGGCCTGACACAGCTAGTCACTCTGAAATTCCATAGTGTCTGTTATGCCTCTGTTAACCAGATTGTCACCCTTAATACTCATAGTATGACAAGGTCAGGGCCCTAATGTTCCTGAGATAGATATAAAGTCACCATGAATGACCACAGATTTTAACAGATTGGCACACATTATGCTTAAAATAGCATAAGTGTTACAGTGAATGCCCACAGTTTGTCATGATGTCATGAGTGGGCCCCTATTATGCATGGAATAGCCAGGATACCACCCTGAACTCCCACAATATGTCATGCAATTTTGTTATCCCCACCACAGTCCAGTGGATAATGAAAATTCAACAAAATGCATACATGTGAAGGTCAGAATGTCACCATGAAGGCCTACCTTATGCAGTGGGGCAGCACCTATTAAGCGTGGGATAGCAAGCAGGTTGCCATGTATATCCACAATATGTCAGATATAGACACCATTAGGAAATGGTGAGCCCTGTAATCTCCCACTATGACTTCTAGTAACACACCACACACCCATAGAAACACATACTCAAGTATCGGGAAAGAAAGAGGCGATAGGGAAAGACATGTCCTACCCAGGTCCACAAGCCTGTGCTGCTTCCACGCGAGGAACTTTCCGGATAAAAGGCCATGATGGGGTAAGTAGTGGGCCCTTTATTCCACCTGCTCTCTCCTGGCATTTCCATTTCCTTTTACCCATTTTGTTTCCACATCATTTCTTTGGATGAAATTAGGAATGCAAAAGTGTTAACAATTTGCTAGCATGCTCAATGCATATGAATCTCCATTTCTTTAGTGCTGAGCTTTCATCTTACCATGCAAGAAAAAGCCTACTTCAAGGACTTCTGCTTTACAAGCGTCACAGCAGAACGTCTGTGGTTATGGGAATTTCCTGGGTGGGAAACAGAACTTCAGCAACTACAGTCAAAAGCCAATAACAGAGCTCCTCCAAAGGCAAGAGGAGTGAACAGTTTTTGTCTGAAATAGACATTCTGCTTTAAAAGGGTATGGCAAGAAAAGCAGGCAAACTCACCCCGCATTGTCTAAACAGAAAAAAGCCATACCATTGGCTGAGTAATAGAAAAATATTCGTAAGCAGCTGATGGGTCTCTGTATCTGTCTCTGATGAATGGTGTGCCTTGTACTTTGTAAATCATAAACACACTGCCAATATCTAGATGAAGCATATCAGAGCAAAATTATATGAGAGGTGTCCATATCTGGATGTTAACATTTTATTGTAATCTTGTGGACAACGATATATTACTCAAGTAGAGCTATCATATGAATTTCCTTGGAATGTGATGCATTTATTCAAATCTCTCTGTCTACTACTCCTAGGGTTATAAGTAAAAGGGTTCTTTCAATCACATTTTGGTGCACATTTATTTAGTTAAAAGTGACCATGATTTATTGTTTGAGAGCAACTATGAAATTGGTGGCATTTGTGTGAAATACATTGCTGAGACTAGCTTGACAATCTTCAAACATGATCTTCAACAAACATGAGCTAGGTAACTCTGCTTATCTGGCCATGGCAATGACACATTCATCTGGGTAATATAATGATCCACTTTCGAGGAGCATCCTTGAACTATGTATTTACTTCAAGCTCTAAATATGTATGTATAAATGGCATGATATGTAAAATGCTTAATGTGTGCTACAGAGTAACACATTAAGGGCCTGATTACGACTTTGGTGTTCCTACAGTGGGCGGTGCAATGTGCCGTCCACTGTAGAACCGCCAAAGCCGTGGTGCTGCCGCCTGCCATATTAGGAGTTAAATCCTGGTTTGGAGGCCGGTGTTGGGGTGGTCTGACAGCGTCTGTATGTCATGCTCATAGAAGAGCCTGACATGCAGGCCGCTACTGTCAGAGCGCCACTGCACCTCCCTGCACTAGGTGGCATACATGCCACATTGTTTCCAGGAACTGGCGGTGCAAATCCAGGGGGATACTACCTGTGCTCCCCTACATGCAACTCCAGGACCCAGAGGCAGCAGGGGACCCTATTAGGGCCCCATTTGTTGCCTTACTGCCATCCTTTTCATGACAGGCTCACTGCCATGGAAAGGGTGGTGGTTTAGTAACTTGGAATATGCTCGACGGTGCAGCTGCGGCACCACCAGCATATTTTTGCCTCGGACCGCCACCACCATGCGGTGGGATCCTGGATCCCGGCAGAGGCGGCGGTCCTGTGGCTGTTCGATCGCCACACTTAGAATGTGCCACAGGGTGCCACAGTGTGGCAGTGATTGGACTGCAACCGCGAATACGGCGGTCCTATGGACCGCCGTACTCGTAATCTGGCCCTAAGTATATATATGTTAACAATATGATTTAGATGTTACATTTCCGAGCAAGAATAGCTATATTATTATGATTGATTCAGTCATTGCTGAAGAATATTCACGTGAAATGAGAAATTATTTCAGGCTGCCTAGGCCACTATCCATTAATTGCAATGAAGTCGCACTTCTAACATAATTTGGGCTCTAATGAACACTAGGTCCTGCTGTACACACGGATATGACAATTTGAAGTCCTACGGATTCAAAAGATGGAAGGAGCTTAGGAGATCTGGGATAGGGTGTGCTTTTATTTGAAAAGAAGAGAGACAAAAAGACTGCGGCTGGAATGAGACTGTTCACTTCACATATGAAAGAGTTTCAAGACTCAAGCTGTGAGACAGCAGTGTCCCTTGTGTCATGAACAACTACCACTGAATGGTTTGTTTGGTGCTGGAGCTGCTGTGAATAATGAGCTTACATCCCAAACAGAAACAAGGTCAGAAGAGGCTTTGCTCATGTATTTTATTTAGGAAATCCTAGTTTGTGGGAAGGACTCAGCCAACTTAGTTTCAGCTTGATTGCTTGGAAAGTGTTGGAAATTACCCTTTTGCAGGGATACCCCTAAACGTTTTGCTTCTTCCTCCTATTTTTTCCTGACCTGTGTTTGTTGGCTATAGGACTCCGGGCACTTTATCACTGCTGATCAGTGCTAAAGTGCATATGCTCTCTGTGTAAATTGTTATTGTGATTGGTTCTCCCTGATTGGCATATTTGTTTTTCCAGTAGGTCCCTAGTAAAGTGCACTGAGTGTGCCAGGGCTGGTAAATCAAATGGTACTAGTGGGCTTGCAGCACTGATTGTGCCACCCACATGAGTAGCCCTGAAAAGAGGTCTCAGGCCTGCCACCGCAGTGCCTGTGCGCAGTTTGTTAACTGCCATGTCGACTTGGCAAGTGCACCCACTTGCCAGGCCCTACCCTTCCCTTTTCTTACACATAATACACCCCTATGGTAGGCCCAAGGTACCCCCCTGGGCAGGGTGCAGTGTATGTGAAAGGTAGGACATGTACTGGTGTGTGTAACATGTCCTGATAGTGAAATACTGCCAATTTCGTTTTTCACTATTGAAAGGCCATCTTGCCAAAAGGACAGAAGGGGGAATGCTTTGTAACATTTTACAAGCATATCTTCCCATAGGGATAAGATAGAAAAATGGAGTTTAGTACCCCTGAACTCAGAATTTAATAACACATCTTTTAGTAAAGGTGGTTTTTAAATTGTGTGTTTGAAAATAACACTTTTAGAAAGTGGCTATTTTCTTGCTTAAGCTTCCCGTGTGCCTCTGCCTGTTTGTGGATTGACTGTCTGGCTTTGGAGTGACAGGGGTTGGGGAGGTGCCATGGCTCCTGGAGTCTGGATGAGTCAGCACTAGGATGAATAGGCCTGATCTGCATTTGGAGTGGTGGGAGGAGTAGCACCTGTACCTAAAAAGGGCTGTGGCTGCCTTCCACAATGCTGGCTCCGCCCCCCTGTGGTGTGTCTGGGACCAAGGCCCACACTGACAAAGAATGTTGTTGTGCACTGGCAGAGTGCCCCCAGAACTGGTCTGAACTGCACAAAGAGAACAAAGACATTTTGAGGTATAAGTATTAGACCTAAAACCCCTGAACTTTAGATCATTCCTGGATTTCAAGAGGAACCTTTGCCAAGGAGAAGAGCTGGAGAGACTGAGGAGAAGTACTGCCCTTGCTGTGTGTCTGGGGTTGGCCTGCAGTTGCTGTTTCTGCCAAAGAAAGGAGAAGGACTTTGCTGTGTGCTGTGTCCCCTGCTTGAAGGAGATCTCCAAGGGCCTGAAGTGTGCTGGCCTCCTGTTCTGAAGTCTCAGGGACACAGAAACTTCACCCCCAGCTCCCCTGAACTCTGCTGCTGTGAGTTCTGACCTGCCAAGAGGTGCCTGTGCCAGTTTTGGGCCTCTGGAGTTGTTGCTGCTGTTTGGGAGCTGGAAGAGAGAAGAAACTCAAAGAACTACTTCGCTTTTCTTGCAACTGTTTTTCCGAAGCATCTTCACGGCGCGAGGAGAATTTCCAAGCATCGCCGCAGCGAAAACCGTCGCAGCGCCTGTTGTCGCTGCAAGAATCAACGCATTGAGGGATCGTGGCTGAAGAGGACCGACGCAGCGCCACGCAACACCGCCGCATCGATCGCCGGCGCATCCCGAAGATCCACGCATCATACCTGTGCGGCACGCTTTCCCAACGCATCACCTGCGGACCGGAACCGGCACGAAGAATCAACGCATCACTCCCCATACAGACTGGATTCAATGCAATCCTTCCTCTGCATGCAGCGGGACTGTCGCATCGCCTCCCCATGGTCTCAGGAATGTCGCATCTCTTTGTTTTCCGCCTCTGCGGCTGTTTGGCTTTGGAACTTTGACGCATCTACAGGAACTTTGGTGAAAAGTCACGCATCTATAGTTTTCTATGGTACAAGTTCTTGAAACATTTTGAAAGTCATATTTTTAACTGTGTATGTTGGAGTTTTGTCGTTTTGGTCTTGTTAAGTTTAGATAAAGATATTTTATTTTTCTAAACTGGTGTGGTGTCCATTTGTGGTGATTTCACTGTGTTATTGTGAGTGTTGGTACAAATACTTTACACATTGCCTTTGGGATAAGCCTGTCTGCTCGTGCCAAGCTACCAAGGGGGTGAGCAGGGGTTATCTAAAGTGTGTATCCCTCTTACCCTGACTAGAAGCAAGGGTCCCTATTTGGACAAAGGTACCTACCTCTGCCAACTAGAGACCCCCATTTCTAACAGAAAGTGAGACCCCCCTCTCCTGTTTTACATGCACAGCACCAACATATGTAAAAATATGATGGATTTAGCAGGTAGTTGGGAAGTGGTTTGCTACATGTAACTGAGGCACTCTCAGGGGCCTTACTAATTATGTAATCACATTAGATTTGTAACTATCTACTGTAGTAGCACCATTGATAACACAGCAAACCTGAGTGCTATGTGTGGTGAACTGTTATGCCCATTAAAGTGCACTGTATTACATGTCAACATGCTTTGTTCAATTCATCTCCCACAGTGGCATGGCAGTTCTAGAGGTGCTTCTTTGAATGCCAAATCAAGTCAAGTATACCTTTATTCGCTACATTTACATAGCATAAAGTCAAAAAGTACATAGTGCAAAGGAACAAAGGAAATAACAATCCATCCAAACAATTATAATAGAACAACTGCACATAATTCATAAAACAAGGTACATGGTGGCCTCACATTATTGCACATTTCCCTAATTTAACTATTTTCCATTTAAAAGAGGCCACAGAGCAGCATTTAAGAGGACTCTGTTACTAATGTAAAAATAGCAGGGCAGGTCTGCTTGGCTAAATTTTAATTCTTTGAGAATTAGGTAAGTAAGTAATCATTTATTTGATCAATATATACTTATTTACATAAATACATCAATATATAAAAACATATATACAAGGAAATTTAAAAAATACAATAGCACAAAATTGAAAGCTTATAAAACAGCATTGCAGCATAAAAAGAGTACCTCATATGATTTTCCTGAGCAACATGGCATCCATGTAGAGCATAATGTTAGGTTTTAGCTAATATTTTGTACATAATACGCCTGGCATAAATCAGGAACTTTAAAACAGAAAATACAACCCATTCCGTATTATCAGATCTTAATATTTGCAAAGCTTCAGTAAGGCGGGAAATAGACATTAGCCAACATGCTGGGACAATCCATTTTCTTCTAAACTTTGCATAACCAGGACAAAAAACTTAAAGTGTTCTTCAGCTTCATTGCTGTGTCTACACGCTAGACAGATTAAGGGTAAAATGCACTGTTTCCATTTATTTGTTACTGTACTCACTGAGATAGTTCCATATCTAAATAGCATGTACAGTGATCCTGCAAGTGGAGGTTCTATCTGATCCATAAATATCTCAAATGCTAAAGAGCATTTAAGGTCCATGTAGTCCCATAATCTTCTCTTTCGGATTAATCCTGTATCTTTAGTCACAGTCTCTGATTTCTCCCAAAATTCTCTCAGGTCCAATTTATATAGCCATTGTGTAAGCTTTTTAAACCAGGGTGTATATCCCACCACTCTATCCAGTGCTGAACCTCTGCAACAGCTTCTCTTATAGGGGTCAGTGTCTTGTCTGTCCAGAGCCACAATATGAGGGATGCTTTTCGTTCCATGGTCAAGGCGCAGCAGCACAACCAGTGTATTCTGTGGTATATTTAGAATAGATCTTATTCATGTATTCTCCTCCAGCTCCAGTCCCTTAATCTGATCCAAGCCCCACAATTCTGCACCATATGGGGCTGCAGCCAACCCTCAAGCACAATATTTTTCAAGTGCAGGTGAAATAGCGTAGAATGCAGATCTATTTCATTTCTTTTTGCAATCGCCACCCCTACATGTTGCAACGACATTTGGCTTTTTTGAATCTGGGCAGACCATGCCAAATTACTAGTCAATCTGACCTCCAAATAATCGAAGACCTTGACCTGTTCCAGGAAGCAAGTACCCATCAAGGGACATCATGACCCCCGAGACCCACTTCATGAGGGGCCCAGTTGTCCCAAAATCACATCTATAACCTGCCTGCTCCTGACCGCGAGGACATCTTGACACGCACCGCCCAGCTGACCACTCTGCTCTGCACCCAGCCTCCCGGCCTGGGTACCTACGAACCAGCTGTGCTTTCGTGGTCCTGAGGCCCTTGCAAACTGTTCCCTCAAGTGAGACCCCCAACTTACCTCTAAGTCCCCTTGTGCAGTGTGTTTTCCAAGGACTCCATTCTCCATAGTACATCAGCTACCAAAGACCTCAGCACCTTGTTCCCGGCCGAATACGGGATGCATCCAAGAATCTGCTGGTGGAACATTGGTCCTGGCCTTGCTACCTACCAAAATCTAGGAGGTGAACCTTGGGACCCAACTGTGTGATTGTATATGCATTCTTCTATTTTCTCCCATAGACTTCAATGGTGCGTAATTGTGCGCAAAATAAAATTCATATCTGAAAACAGTACTTACTGAATAGTTAAGTTGTTGGTCTGTAAAATTACATAAATATCATAATTTGGTTTTGCAAATTGGTCTCAGATTTATTTTTGGGTGTCCATCTCACTTATTGCCTCTGTGAGTACAACAAATGCTCAGCACTACCCTCTGATAAGCCTAACTGCTTGCTAACACTACCACAAATAGAGCATTAGTATTATCTATTTTTGCCTCTGTATACCAATCTGGGACTCACTGGACTCTGCACAGTGTACTTAATTTTAGTGCACTATATAAAAAACCAGCTTCATACTCAGACTGCAGCGCTGAATGCCAACCGGATGCAAAGCCCACAGCTAACTCAGTGTCGTACCTGAAAGGCATTCACGCTGACATTTCTGGCCTACAGAGATCTGTTCAGGCTCTGGATTCCACATTCATGGCAGCCTTCCACCAATTCCAGCTTTCTACCACACCTCCTGCCTCTTCCCTATCCACAATCCCAATTCCCATACCTGCCCAGAGCAGATGCACAGAGAAACATATTAAGAGGAAGAAAAGCACATACATTCACCATGGACTCACCACCACATCCAATGACAAACACCTAAATATCACACCCCCAGAGCCACCTATAACACACATACAGCCAGACACCCCAACAACAGACACAGCCACTACACACATTGAGCAAGACACAACACCACCAGACACAGCCACTACACACATACAGCCAGACACCACACCCACACCACCAGCCACATACACGCCAAACATTGCAAAGGACCAGACACATACAACAACCACACATACATCATCCACACAGACATGCATGCACAGACACACCTCAGACTTCACATCCCTTGATCTCCACTACCCCACCCCTTGTCTTAGCTCCTCCTCAGTCTCCCCAAGACCTTTGCCTGATTGCCCTTGATCTCTTCCCTGCCACAACTGCCCACCCCCTGCCAAACCCAGGTCTGGTTTCCCATCCTTACCCATCGCTTCCACTTTACAATCCATCCCCAAAAAACCTGGGCCCCACCCCTAGACACGACACTCCCCATGTCAGATGAAAGGGCGTGGTGAGAAAAGGGGGAAATGTCCCGGTGCAGACCCAAACCCTTCCAAAACATAAAGGACCTCTTCCCCATCCCACCCCAGAACCTCTCAATAAAAAAAAGGTAAAACACTTGTTCCCCCCTCCCTAAACCCATCACTACCCTCCAGGATTACAAAATTCCCCACATGATCAGACCCAGCTCTCCCCATCCTGAGACCACCCCTCCCACAAACCAACCCAGCCCTCCCGAAACCGAGACCGCTCATCCCACAGACCAACCACGCACTCCCCATCCTGAGACCAGACCTCCCACAGACCAACCAGCCCTCCTGATCCCAACCCCAGGCCACCCAAGTAACATCATAGAGGTGCCTGGACTGCCCACTAGATGCCCCTTCCTGGGGAGGTTTTCCTGGCAGTGAAATGGAAAGCGAGTTTGGCGGCACAGCAGTGTGCTGGTACACAGATTGAAAATTGGACTGGCCATTGGCCTTTGCTTCATCACACCATTTAGGGCCTGATTACAATGTAGCAGCAGTGGTGGTGGGTGCACTACCGCACTGGCAGTCTGACCACCCTATTACAACTTGGGTGGTCGGACCGCCATTGCACTGCTACAACTGCCAGGGATCAGAGATCCCTGGCGGTGGCACAGCGGTCTTGAGGCCGCAATATGCTTGGTGGGATCAAGCATATTACAAGTTTCCTCTCCATCATGGTTTTCATGGCGGTTCCTACTCCATGAAAACCGTGGCGGAGAGGAAACAAAGGGTGCCCTACTGGGCCCCCTGTTGCCTCAGGGCCATAGGGTGCATGCAGGGGGGTACATGTTGTGCCCCTGTGTGCATGCAACCCAGTACCTGCACGGCATGGACGACACCAGTCTATGCCGAGCAGGTACTGGCTTTGTCATTCCCATTGTGGTGCATATTTCATAGGCACTGCTGTGGGGCAACCAAAGAAACACCCACCAGTGACTGTATAAGTTGTTATCTGGTCGGCAGTGGGCACACAGGGTTGGCAGTGTGGGAGCAGGGCAGCGGCATGGCAGTCCCGCTCCCACACCACCAAAATTGTTATTGGGCCCATAGTTGTGTGTAATTAAAAACTTGATTGGTTTTGAAGTCCTTTTTCCTCCCATTGCTACAGATATTAATTTTTTGTTGTTGGATAGTTTGGGATGTTTGAGTACAGTTGTGTTTGTGTCACCATGATTGCTGATCCTTTTGTAGTGGTAAGTATGGTCAGACCTTGGGACAACTTATGAAGTTACAGAGACCGAGGTTCAATGTTCAATTGATGTATATGTGGGATGAGTTTTATTTGGGGCAGAGATTGCATTGGGTGTTATCTGCTATGGTAAGTTTGTCAGCTTGCCTTGGCCAATGTCCACATCTTTCAGCTTGCAGTGCTACCTGAAATGTAGGGTGATTATGTGTTTGATGTGTGCAAAGTAGGTATTTGTGTCACCACACATGCAAGATGTTGTATTGTCATACCTATTTGGCAATTTGGCTGCACATGTAACTATTTTCATGTTTGTTCTTTCCACATACTATTACTAGATGTCTGACAACTGCTGTTGCTGCTGGGTACATTGTTATGGACTTGCACTTACACATTAGCCACATGTGAAAGCAACTTTGTGACAGTTTAATTTGTCGCTGTTATACCTCATTCCACAGGTCTTGTCCACATGGACACTTAGAGGCAGGTTCAAAATCGACTCTGGCCAGGGCCCGTAGCCTTCCAGGAGTCCCCCTGGTTTGGGGAACCCATATCTGCAGGGAGTCTTTAGATTGTCGACTTCAATTGTTTTACACTGATTTGTTGAAATACCTTTTTCCTGACTTACCATTTTCATGTGGGTGATGTGTGAGGACCCATTACAGTGCTTTAGCAGTGAAGCAGTGTTTGATTACCTGAAACTTCCATACTGATGTATGTTCGATGTCACAACAGGACATAGCTTATGAGCAATGTGAGGGTGTCACAGGAGATGATTGCTATATCAATCAAAAGGAGGTGCTGTTTTGTGACACTCGTTGTTGCTCACATCAGTTCAGCAGATTCTAAGTTGTGCTCACAGTAAGATTTTGTGAGAGTGTGCCTGGACATAGAGCAAATATTACAGATGTGATTGGGACATATATTCTGTGACGTTGCTTACAGGGGCCCACAAGATATGTTTGCATCAGGGATAGGATGCCCCTAGCCTTAACCCCTTCGATGCTCATGACGAGCTCAGCTCGTCATGCTGCGCGGTGGGCGTGTGCGCATGACGAGCTGAGCTCGTCACGACCACACCCGCGATCGGAATGTCCAGCACCTGAGCGGAATTCCGATCGCGGCGAAGGTGTTAACCACGGTCTCCTACCTCCAGGGAAGGTGTATGTAGTGTAACAACCCCATGATTGATATAACATGTGGGACATATTTGGCTGCGAGTGTTTGCAGTGTGTGTAGATGTTCACCTGGGATGTTTTACCTGCCCACACTGACACATACACACAATCTCTGTCTTCTGTGTTGTGGTGAACTTGGACAGTGTTGTGACATTTGTGTTTAAACGTGTTTTTTATGTTCTCCACAACAGGAGTTTGAGTGGGATTAGTTGACTGGGGGGTCTCTCACAGGGGCGTGGCTGATGTACATGAGAGGTAGCTTGCCCCTAGGGAAGTGTCCCCTAGTTGCACTGCTTGGTTCCTGTTAGGGAAGAAAGTTCGTCCAGTTTATAATCTTAACCCAAATTAATATGATCCCACTTGGTTAGTTTTTCAATCGGTTTCTATATTTTGTTTTCCACATTCGTGAAATTGCAGCATTTCATGTCAATACATTGATAGGTGGACCAATTCACAAATTGTGTCCACGAATTTAACAATCCCAATGCATTTTGGGCTGGATCTCCTGTTGTGGAGAGCACGAAAAACAAAATAAAGAAACCGCCTGCCAAGCATATTGCAGCCTCAAGACAGCCGCACCACCACCAGGGATCTCTGATCCCTAGGGGTTGCCGCAGTCCCAAGGCAGCCCGACCGCTCTATATGTAATAGGGTGATCGGAAGACCGGCGCGACCCCGGGAGCCTGGCGGTCCATGGACCGCCAGGCTCCTAATTAGCCCCGAAGACATTTAGGGTCTCATTTCGATGGCAGTCTGACCCCCGACAACCCTTTGGTCTGTCCGCTGAATTACAGTTCCGGCTGTCGGACCCACAGTGGTTAGAGGTAAGACTGCCGCCTCCACCATGATCAGAGATCCCGATGGGCCAGCAGTCGGGTCGGAAACCCTCATAGGTGGCGGTGCCGAGCCAGGCACTGACTTCAGGATTACGATGTTCATTTATGACAGCCTTTTCATGGGGTCAAGACCACTATGAAAATGCTGTCGGAAAGGGATATGGGGCCCCCAAACAGGGTCCCCGTCCATTGTGGGCCACTGTAAAGTAGTGCCCCCACTCACCTCCATGCATCATGTGCCATGCACGACATGGTGCATGGCACACAGTCCATGGACATGCAGGAGGTGCTCTGTACCATGGCGGCTTGGGCTGTGGCCCTTTTCCTTGGCCAGAGCACAAGGCGCAGTGATACAGAGCACTTTCCGACCACCAGCATGGTGGTAGCATCCTAATGCTGTGGTCAGACCGTCGCCTGCTTGTCCGCTATCAAAATGAGGCCCTTCATTTTTATATTTTGGATTTTATATTTTTGGGTATTTAATAGAATTGTTAAAATGTGTTATTTGTTTGAAGTGAACTCTCTACTGTTGCACAATAAATGTTACCCCTCCTGAGTCCAACGCTTTCCCTACTGTTGCAGAGACTGGAGTGGGAATAGTAAATGTTACCCATTCTGAGTCCAAAGCTTTCCCTACTGTTGCACAGACTGGAGTGGTAATAGAAAATTTTACACCTCCTGTGTCCAGAACCTTCCCTACTGTTATACAGATTGGAGTGGAAATAGTAAATGTTTCCCCTCCTGAGTTTAACATTTTCCCTGCTCTTGTATGTATTGGAGTGGGAATCATTTATTTATTATTCCTAGAGTTTAATAGTTTTAATAAAATTGTTTAAAATTGTGTAAATATAGTTTATTATTATGTGCTTGTGTACTTAATTTAAGATTATTATATATATATACATTTATGTAATATTTAAGATACTTTTAGTGAAACGTATTTTTGTTTATTGTTTCATTTGTATCTACAATTAAATTGGCAATATTTTAATTGTTTTTGCATTTCATTTGTTATATTTTTTATTTTTCTCTATGAGTATGTATGCATCCAAGTATGTATGTGTATATATATATATATTTATATATATATATATTATCCTCTCATTCGTATCAGATATACACAAATGGAATAGACTCAAATGCGGAAGTAAAATTCAGTTTAATCCGTCAGCCATAACGAGTTTCGGCCCCTGCAACGACCTTGGTCACATGTCATGTACGCTTTGTTTACTTCTTTTTATGTGCAGCAGGAAATTAACATAAAAAAATATTTTTTCCTCCGTGTACTCTGATTACAGACAACAATCACAATTCATTGTCATCAACTCATTTATAAATAGTCAGTAATAAATATACACATTTGAGCAAACTTTTCTTCATAAAAAGTGTCAGACAAATGTCTTATTGTGGTTGACATCCCTGGTAATCAATGATCGGTCTCGACATATAATATCAATGATGGACAGCACAATCCATTGATCACCAATGCAGTTATATTGTAAAATACTTTAAGCATCCTATTTGTTTCAAAGTGCTAAATGTTGAAAAATTCTCATACCTTTTTTAATAAATATAGATATTATCAGTCACTGTTTTAGAATAATACCACATTTATACCAGGCTAGTACCTTTAACATTTCATCTGATTCCTTAAGTTAAATCAGCATTTGTTGTGCAAAATGTGCATTATTATATATATTAAAGTGCTTAAGTGCAGAAGAACTGTACCATCATTCAGCAAGTGCCAAAAGGATCTAACATATTCGCATCTTCATCCTACCAACAAATCAGAATTCTATTGTGCAAAACTGCATTACTGTATACAAGAAAGTGCTTAAGTGCTGAAAAATCATATTTCCATTCGGCAATTGCCAAAAATGTTTTAACATATTTGCACCTAAAACCATCTTAAAATATATGTCTAAAACCTACTATTTTTCTCCTTACCACAATGTCAATCATCAATACCCAATCCCATTCTTTTTACTTTTTACTTTTGACTTTTTAAAGGGGTGGAACCTTGATTCAAATTCCCTTTTCTAAAACCCCTTATCCTTTAGCCTGTTGAGTTAAAACAGAGGTAAAATTGCTTACTAAAGTAAAAATAAAACATGTCTTCTCCATAGTGCTTAATTAATCAGTTTATAAACAAGAGTGCAATTCCTCATCAAAATTTAACCCATTAGGTGTTTTACTGTCTAACATGATTATGTATCTTGCTTACAATTCACGCAATATCCTAGTACGGTCGCCCCCTCTCTTACTAAGTGGAACGTCATCGATCACAAAATAACTGATTAGTGTCGGATTTTTTTAATGAAATATCTCACAATGTTGTGCCACTGGTTAATATCTACCTCCGTTGGCTATCGCCCTCATGTGCTGTAAGATTCGTTTATGCACTTGCAATGTGGTGCTACCCACATACCTTAAGTTGCAAGTGCACGCCAGCACAGAAACTGCAAACTCTGTTTTGCAATTGTATGCCCCCCCTGATTTTTACCTCCTCTTTTGTAAACAGGGTGTAGTATATAGTGGTGTTCTGGCCTATACTACAAGCCTTACAACGAGCACATTTCTTAAAACAACTTGGGGGTTTTAACCAACTTTGTTCTCCGGGCTACTGTTTACAATTGCATTTCTAAGAGGTAGGCTCTCCGATATGTAATAGGAGGATGTTCCGGTAGTGCATTTCCTATAACTGGATCTGATCTCACTATGTGCCAATTTCTGTTGAACAGAATCCTAAGTTCTTTATCCTGCACATTGTATGTGGTTAGGAATCTTAACGGGGCCTTACTTTCCATTTCTCTTGATTTTTCTGTGGAAAATAGCATTGCCTCTCTTTGTTTTCTGTTAGCTGCTTTGCAGGCTTTCTCAATCACCGAGATATTATATCCCCTTTCTAAAAATCTATTGGTCATTTTGTCCCGGCACTTTTGTAGATCATTCTCTGTGCTATAATTTTTCCTCGCACGCAGCATTTCACCATACGGAATGCTTTGTTTAGTGTGATTAGGGTGGAAACATGGAGCACGGAGAGTTGTGTTTCCTGCCGTTTCCTTCCTGTGAACTCTTGTTTCTAGCTTACCTGCTTAAACAAATACTCCTATGTCAAGACATGTTACCTTTGTCACACTAATTTCATATGTGAATTTGAAATTCAACTCATTGCCGTTAAGAAGTTTCTCAAACTGCTCTGCTGTGCTGATAGTGCCCCTCCAAATTACAAAAAGGTTGTCTATAAACCTGACCCACATTACTATGTGCTCATCCCCTATTCTTGCATGTTCCATGCACAACACCTCCTCCTCCCAGCAGCCTACATGTAAACACATATATCTGGGGGCGAAGCAGGTGCCCATCGCAGTCCCACACTGTTGATGATACAAGTTTCCTCCAAACAAGAAAAATTTCCTTTCAAACATTTCTTCGCCATTGATATCAACATTAGGGTGTGACTGTACAGACCTACTGACCTATCTTGAAGGAAATGCTGCATGGCTCTGAGGCCATCCATATGGGCAATACTGGTGTATAAAGTTGTTATATGCAGAGCCATTAGTACATAATCTTGTTCTATGGGTACATCATAAATCATTTTTAAGAAATCACCACTATCTCGTACATACGATGGTAAGTTCTTCACATATTTTTGTAAAAAGTAATCTATATACTTAGATGTGTTCTCAATCATACTACTGATCGCCAAAATGATCGGACGTCCAGGGGGACAGCTGGGGTTCTTGTGCACCTTTGGATTTAAATAAAGTACTAGAGTTTTAGGGGTATCATTTCTCAGAAATAAGATATTTGTCATGGGATAATAAGCCATCTTTCATCCATTGTTCTAGTTGCTGTTTGTATTCAGAATGGAACTTAATAATTGTCATCTGATTACTTTTTTTATAGCATTCTCTCTGTCCCACTTGAGCATGCGCTTCATGTAAATACATGTCCAGCGGACATAGCACAACATTGCCACCTTTACCAGAGTTTCTTACAACCACATTTTTGTTCTTCCTTAACTTGCCCACTAACTCATTATATTTCCATTCTGTGGCTGTTCTTTTTGTTCTAACTTGGTTGCTCTCTTTATATAGTTTTTTAAGTCCTTCAGAAATCAACTCATGGAATGTATCTATAGTGTCCTTAGGTGTGGCAGGTAAAGTTCTAGAACGTGGTCGAAACGGTGTAATCGTCGCTTCTCCCACTTTTATGTCATATTGCTGTATGACATCCTGGCTTGTCACTTCAACATTGGCATCTTCATTTCCCATTTCTAGTTGTCTCAAAGTTCATAATAGGGAGAGATCTGCAATAGTTGTAATCTCACTCGGTTCCCCTGTTGTACTTGACTCCACCCTGGCCCTGTTGGTAAATTGTTTATTGATTGTGAGTACTTTCAATAATTTTAGCTTCCTTAAGAAATTGAAGGTGTCAATTCTTATTTGAGAATAAATCATCATGTTTTTAGGACAATATGAAAGTCCCAGCAATAAAATGTCCTCCTCTGCTTTTGCTAGTGCCAGGTTAGTGAGATTTACAATCGACCCTCCTCCGTTAACTTCTGTATTTTCTATTTCTGTTTCCATGATTTTTTGGTATATTTGTTTTGTCTGCCTGAGTTTTTCCGTTGTTGTCTCTACCTGTATCTCCTTCTGATTGTTTTTGAGGACTTGGTATTCTTGGTCGAAGAATTTGCCGCGGTCCAAGTGTAAAAAAACTAATTCATCTGAAATGGTCATCACCTTAGCAGACATGGCACTGCTTGGGCCTTAGCTTCCACTAGCTTCTTCACCATCCGTTTCTATTTAGGAACTTAACTCGGTTTCAGTGTCCATTTGCCTCCTCTCCTGTTGCTTTCCATTTCCTTGTTCCTGTCGCTGACTCGTTAGATGGTCGAATCGCTTGGCAAACGTGAATATTTGCCCATTCTCGTAGTCGATCTTGTCTCTTGTAAACTTGGGTACTTTCCTTTGTTTGATTGTGTCTTCGTGCTTTTTTAAGCGGGATTCCATATCTAACCGAAACTTAGCAATTAAGTCCAGTTCTGGTCGGGTCTTTAAATCTGTTTCCAGCAATTCAATTTCCTGTAAAGCTCTTTGTCTGTCCTCGGCATATTTTAAGAGGATTTGCACTAATCTGGCCGACACCTCCAGATTGCTGGTTGCCCACTCCTTAAGCATTTCTGGATCCGGATTCTCGAAACTTGGTGCCACAAGTATTCTCAAACCACGAGGTATCTGACCCACATCCAAGTACTGGGTTAAAGATTTCACTTCCCACCATTTCATTATTTCCTTCCGATTAAATTTTTCTAACGACTTTAGCATTTTTTGAACGTCTGTTTCCTGGCCTCGTGCTCCTACACCGGGGTGATCTCTTCTTGCACTCGGAATGTTCTGCTCGTTAAACATTTGTTCCGATGCTTCCTCCCTCTCGTGTACCAAATTGGCTGACATCACGGCTGTTACTGATTTGACTACTATATGTGTGTATATATACATATATATGCAAATGAGAGATCCCCGCCACGCTGCTGAGCAAGAAAACGGGAACACGGACTCCACTTGATGCTGTTGGAATAGTTTAATTGAGAGATTTGGATGGCAGGATGACGCGTTTCGTCCACCTCGTTGGGCTTGTTCACATACCGAGGTACACTCCAGATCTATTACTTATAGTGCAGTAAAACACCACGTGATGAAAACAGGCATGGACATGGAAAAAAGACTCTCATGAACGATAGACAGGACATTACTTGTAAGTATAAAACCTACTATATACAGATATTTTATAAAGTGCATGTATATATAAAACATAGCTATACTAAAAATAGATTTCATTATGTTCAATAACAATTTTATAAAAACATTGTAAACAAACAATATTCAGGTGACAATAAAGTTGGTATTTCGAAAATTCATAAAAAGTATATTTATGATTTCAATTTTATGTAGATGTAATACTTGCTTAAATAAATTTTCGAAAAGATTTAATCTTTTTACAGATTTAACATGTTATGTCGTTAGCTACTTTTATTATGGTACCTAACCTTTCTTTGGGCCCTATAACTATGCATAGTTCTCAAAAACAGTTACCTATCTCAACATAGAGAATTATTAAAGTGCTACGTGCATGTAAACTGTACCAGAAACATAAATCCCAATTGATTTTATATACAATGTAATATCTGAACCTATATCGTGAGCTAAGTACAATACCTTGTCTAATGCAACCTGTCTAATATAATGTCATGGACTTACTCGCCCTGAATCCATTTTGCCTACAGAAAATTGGTTTAGAAAGTGCCTATGTGCTCCTAAAAGTGCTAAAGTGCTGTATTTAAAAACCCATGTTGACCATGGGCTGGGAAAGCTGGCAGCTAAGTCAATATATTTTTCACATTTATCTTGTTATTGTAGCATGATTCCCTACGCAGTCTACCTGACAGATGTCGTTTTAAATCACTGGATTAATGGAGGCGTCTACATTGGGGCATATATAGATAATTATAAAATTCATAAGAAATTCATAAAAAGTTGTGCAATTCTTCCCCATTGTTGAGTCCGCTGGGTGTACGGGTATCTAACTCCAAAATAAATTTGGACTCCAACCTCCTCAAGAGTTTTTTTCTGTTCCCTCCTCTCTTGAGGGGGGGAACTGACCCTATGACAAAGTATTTAAGGCTGTTTAAGTCCTTGTTGTGGACTGTCTTAAAGTGCCTGGCCACGGGGTATGTCATGTCTGAATTGAGGATGGCCCTGAGGTGCTGCAGCATTCGCACGTGTACCTGTAATTTTGTACTGCCTACATATTGTAGGCCACAGGTACAGGTTAAAACATAGACCGCAAATTCTGTTCGGCAGTTGTATCTTCCTTTGAGTTGGTTAATTGTGGACCCAAAAACAGATGAATATTGGGTTGTATTTATGCCGAACTTGCAGGCTCGGCAGGAACTACACTTGTAAAACCCATTTAGCTGAGTTAGCTAGGTTTTCTTTGATTTGCAGTCCACAACAGGTAGTTCCGGACTGCTTCTCACCAGTGAGTTGTGCATGGATCTTGCTCTCCTAAATGTAAAAGAAGGCTCACATGGAATAAGGTCACCTAAAACAGCATCAGTTTTAATAATGGGCCAATTGGAGTTGATGATGGCTCAAATGCGTTTATGTTGACTACTATAAGTAGTTATTAATCTGGTTCCCTGGTTACATGGCACGACCGTTTGCTCAGAGTTTCTCTGCCCACTTGGTCTTTGGACATTTTTGTGTGGTAAGTCACTGTGTGGGATTCTATTGACTTTTTCTAATGCTGTATGTATAATCTGCTCATTGTACCCTCTCTCAGTGAATCTATTTATTGCGTCTTTTACACAGTCCTCAAATGCCTGGTCTGTGCTGCAGATTCTCCGGAGTCTGAGAAACACCCCATAGGGGATGCTTTTAATCAGATGGTGAGGGTGAAAACTAGAGGCATGGAGGGTGGGATTTGCCTGCAGTGCTCTTTCTGTGTAAAGTAGTTTCCAGTTTGTTGTCTATAACCTGGACATGTACATCCAGAAAATTGATGGCTGTATTACTTATTTCTGCAGTAAATTGCAAATTCAAAACATTATGGTTGATGCTGTCAATGAATGCAATAGCTTATTCTTCTGAACCATTCCATACCATAAAGACGTTGTCAATAAACCTAAAAACCGCAGTTCAGGCGTTAGTTATCTCCAGAATTGAATATGGCTGCTCTACCCTATCTGGCCTACCAAAGACTTCGACGGCCCGCTAAAAGCTTGCCTCAATGCAGCAGCTAGACTCTTATCTGGCTCGAAAAAATTTGACCACATTTAACTACATCTGAAGGCCTTGAACTGGCTTCCTCTTGAAGGCAGAATCCAGCTCAAGCTGGCCTGCATCACTCACAAAGCCTTGTACACGAACACCCCAAAGTATCTCGTCCAGAAAATTGTGATATCTGGGAGAACCAGAAACTCCCGGTCCGCCAGAGACAGTGTGCTCCAGCAACCCCGCTTCCGCAATGTAAAAACATATAACCGAGCTTTCTCTGGGGACGCACCAAGAATCTGGAACTCGCTACCTCCCTCCATCAGAAGAATTCCTACTTTGTCGCGCTTCAAAAAGGAAGCGAAAACCTTCCTAATGAGCAAATTCCTCCAATAACTCTCCGTTATTGCGCATTCCGCCTTTTCATGGCCTATGTTTCTGTGCATAATCTAGTGTATTGCTTGGCCCTCTCCATGTATCAATTGTTCCCCTTGTTTTATTGCTGACATGTCGCTCGCTGATTTTGGTACTGTACTGTCTATTATATATAGCTCTGACTTTTTCCCTACTGTAGTCAATTCCCTAACCCCATCCTTGTATTCTGCCTATGCCTATACTGTACGCGACGTGTTTATCCCTGTAAAGCGCTCTGATACCCTTGTGGGTCATGTTCGCGCTATATAAAACCTCAAATAAATAAATAAAAATAAATCTCATCCAGCAACTTATATGGTTATCCCACACCTCTTTGTGTGTAGCCCTGAGTACCTGCTCCTCCCACCAACCTACGTGTAAACACGCATAGCTGGGGGAGAAGCAGTCTCCCATGGCAACACCTCTAGTCTGTTGGTATACTTCCTTATTGAACAAAAAAAAGTAATTGTGCAAACAGAAATGTTTCATCTCCAGGATCATTTTGCCGTGTTTATACCTTTCAATAGCTGCATTCTCCAAAAAGAAACAAGCTGCTTTGACCCCATCAGCATGATTAATGCTAGTCTATAAAGCACAAATGTCAAGTGTTACCAGATAGTATTGGTTTGACCAGGAAATGGCTTTAATTTTATCTAAAAAGTCATTCGTGTCCTTTATATACGATGGTAAGACTTTAACAAAATCCTGTAGGTAATAATCCACATATTGGGACACCTTCTCCAATGGTCCTCCTCTGGCTGATATTATGGGTCTTCCTGGAACTGGCGAGATCTTTTTATGAATTTTAGGAATGAAATAAATTATTGGAGTGATGGGAAAATCAGTTTTTAGAAAAAGGTACTCATCATTTGTCAATAGGCCATCCCTCTTCCATTTATTGAGGTGTTGTTTGATTTGTTCCTGTACCTCCTTAAGTTTTTGGTGGTTTGATTTAATATAGCATGAATTATCGTCCAAATGCTTGCGGGCTTCCACTAAGTAGTCGTCTTTCGGCCACAAAACAATGTTTCCCCCTTTGTCTGCCTAGTTGATGATGTCATCACTTTGGTCCTGTAGTTTTTTAATGAGAACATGATAATTTTTTTGTTTGTATCCCATTTTTTTCTTTTTTTGTTGGACCTTGGACTGTAGCTTTTTTAGTTCATCCACTACTACATCCTGAAAAATGTCAATAGCATCACGGGGCATGATGGGCATAAACGACGACGGAGGTTTAAAAAGACTGGATTCCAGTTTCCTTAGTTCGATACCTGCATTCTGTAAGGTTTCTTGCGTACTGGGCATATGGGTACTGTCACCACTTTCCGATGCTAGGGTTTCCAGTGTTTGCAGAACAGGAATATCTGATACCGCTAGTGAGGATAGGTTTTCTCGTCCCTTCTGGTTCTTTGTGCACCGCGGGATCTAAATTTTTCTTGGATTGTTTGATGGCAAAATACTTCGTAAGTTTCATCTTATGTATAAATGTAAAAATATCCACACGGGTTTGCACATAGTTAAAACTGCTCTCAGTACAGAAGGACAGGCCTAGAGATAACAATTGTAGTTCCGCTTTGTTTAATTGAGTTTGGGACAGGTTAATGATGGTATTGACGTTGGTGTTGGTTGTTACTTCCTTCTGTTGTTTTGCTGTTTTCTGTTCCTTCCATTTCCTGCAGTTCCTTCTGGCCCTCCTCCTTTGATTCCGTCTTTGCCTTGTGTTGATGTTGGCTTCCGCAGTCTGAGGGTTTGCCGTCTGGCTCGCTGTAAAAAATCCAGCTCTTCTGCAGGGTTCAAAGTGCCAAAATCTTCACTCCCTTGAGCTCTTCCTTGCAGACTGTCATCAGATTCCGTTTCACTGGGTAAGGAGCTCATATCTGATTCTGATGGTGTTTGGATCCCTCCAGAGGCTGAAGCTTGACCACAGGTGTCTTTGCTTAAGTTGTTTTGTTGGAAGTGCTTACGCTTGATAACATCATATTTACGTGCAAATGTAAAAATCTGTCCTGACTCATAGTCTTGTTTGACGCGTGAAAATTTGTACGCTTTTCTCGACTTGATTGTATCCTCATGTTTTTTAAATCTGTTGGTTATTTCACTCCTAATTTTAGAGATTAGTTCCTTGTATTCAGATTTATCCCGCTCTACATTGATTTGATCTATTTCTTTTAAAACTGTCTCCCGATCAATACGTGCATATTTGATAAAAATGTGGACTAGGCGCATAGAAGCCTCCAAATTGCTGTCATCCCACTCCCTGAGCATGTCTGGATTTGGGTTATCGAAACTGGGGGCGATCATGATCTGCAATCCTCGTGGGATCCGACCCACCTCATCATACTTTTCTAACGATCTTTATTCCCACCATTTTGTAATTTCCGATTTTCTCTGTTTCTCCAACTGCCTTAATAAAGATCTAATCTCTCCCTCCGGTGATGACAAGGGTGCTGCTTTATTGCGCCTTGGATCATTGATTGCTGGGAGATTAGAGAATAATTTGAGAGCTGCAGCTTCCCTTTCCTTTAATTCCTCATCTGCCATCCTTTGTCTCTCTTTAGATTTTTGCTTGCACTCGTATTGAATCCGAATAACACAATGTTACTTGTAATAGTGTTGAATAGATTGAGATTACGATGTGCTTTCTTTCTTCAGTATACATCCCCACCTGCTGTTTAACTCAATGCGGCGCGGCTTACTGGCAGTTTCTCTGACAGAATTGCGGGTCCTCCGACTCGCTTCTGGCGGTTACTCCACACTGGTTTGCTCGCTGTCACGGTCTGAGTGCAGGGGGTCACGGCTGAAATGCTCCTTCCGGAGTTTGAAGATATGCCGAAGCTGGCTGTAGATTGCCTGACCCTTCAATGGAGGTGGGAGTCCGTGATGTGGAAACAGCCATCGGTCCGCATATATCACAATGCAAATGGGAGGTCCCCGCCACACTGCTGACCAAGAAAACGGGAACACGGACTCCACTTGATGCTGTTGGAATAGTTTAATTGAGAGATTTGGATGGCAGGATGACGGGTTGTTCACATACCGAGGTACACTCCAGATCTATTACTTATAGTGCAGTAAAGCACCACGTGATGAAAACAGGCATGGACATGGAAAAAGACTCTCATGAACGATAGACAGGACATTACTTGTAAGTATAAAACCTACTATATACAGATATTTTATAAAGTGCATGTATATATAAAACATAGCTACACTAAAATTAGATTTCATTATGTTCAATAACAATTTTATAAAAACATTCTAAACAAACAATCTTCAGGTGACAATAAAGTTGGTATTTTGAAAATTCATAAAAAGTATATTTATGATTTCAATTTTATGTAGATTTAATACTTGCTTAAATGCATTTTCGAAAAGATTTAATCTTTTTACAGATTTAACATGTTATGTCGTTAGCTACTTTCATTATGGTACCTAACCTCTCTTTGGGCCCTATAACTATGCATAGGTCTCAAAAACAGTTACCTATCTCAACATAGAGAATTATTAAAGTGCTACGTGCATGTAAACTGTACCAGAAACATAAATCCCAATTGATTTTATATACAATGTAATATCTAAACCTATATCGTGAGCTATGTACAATACCTTGTCTAATGCAACCTGTCCAATATAATGTCATGGACTTACTCGCCCTGAATCCATTTTGCCTATAGAAAATTGGTTTAGAAAGTGCCTATGTGCTCCTAAAAGTGCTAAAGTGCTGTAATTAAAAACCCATGTTGACCATGGGCTGGGAAAGCTGGCAGCTAAGTCAATATATTCTTCACATTTATCTTGTTATTGTAGCATGATTCCCTACGCAGTCTACCTGACAGATGTCGTTTTAAATCACTGGATTAATGGAGGCGTCTACATTGGGGCATATATAGATAATTATAAAATTCATAAGAAATTCATAAAAAGTTGTGCAATTCTTCCCCATTGTTGAGTCCATTGGGTGTACAGGTATCTAACTCCAAAATAAATTTGGACTCCAAACTCCTCAAGAGTGTTTCTCTGTTCCCTCCTCTCTTGAGGGGGGGAACTGACCCTATGACAAAGTATTTAAGGCTGTTTAAGTCCTTGTTGTGGACTGTCTTAAAGTGCCTGGCCGCGGGGTATGTCATGTCTGAATTGACGATGGCCCTGAGGTGCTGCAGAATTTGCACGTGTACCTGTAATTTTGTACTTCCTACATATTTTAGGCCACAGGTACAGGTTAAAACATAGATAGCGAATTCTGTTCGGCAGTTGTATCTTCCTTTGAGTTGGTTAATCGTGGACCCAAAAACAGAGGAATATTGGGTTGTATTTATGCCGAACTTGCAGGCTCGGCAGGAACTACACTTGTAAAACTCATTTTGCTAAGTTAGCCAGGTTTTCTTTGATTTACAGTCCACAACAGGTAGTTCCGGACTGCTTCTCACCAGTGAGTTGTGCATGGATCTTGCTCTCCTAAATGTAAAAGAAGGCTCACATGGAATAAGGTCACCTAAAACAGCATCAGTTTTAATAACGGGCCAATTGGAGTTGCTGAAACCTATGTTTTTTTCAGTAAATTTCTAAGGTTTTTTAAATGCTAATTTCTAACTATAACGTCCCTGAAACCTATGGTTTTTTCAGTGAATTTCTAAGGTTTTTTAAATGCTAATTTCTAACTATAACGTCCCTGAAACCTATGTTTTTTTCAGTGAATTTCTAAGGTTTTTTAAATGCTAATTTCTAACTATAACGTCCCTGAAACCTATGGTTTTTTCAGTGAATTTCTAAGGTTTTTTACAGGCCACGCCCCCTTTCTCCAACCCTATGCAAACGCGCTTCTTGGCTCGTTCTAAGTTGGGGGATTAAGTCCCCTTGAATACTGAGGGTCCCTGGGGGCCAACTAGCCCACCAGGTACCTCCAGTAAGCCCCACACAGCTGGATTGCTGAGAGTGCTACAAGGCCACGCCCCCTTTTTACACCACTCTGCAAACGCGCCTCCTGGTGCACTGCTGCTTGGGGTATGAAGTCCACTTCAGTCCTGAGGTCCTCAGGACACAAGGGGACTTCATCACCCCACCAGCAGTGCTCCACAAGGCTCGTTTTCAGAGTGGTGTAAAAAGGGGTGTGGCCTCGTACCACTTCTCTGCAATCCCACTGTGTGGGGCTTCCTGGAGGTTCCTGGTGGCCTAGTTGGCCCCCAGGGACCCTCACTAGCAACGGGGAATTAATCCCCCAATGCAGAGTCATGCAGGCAGGGGGTGGGGCCTCCGGCGAGTTGCCAGTTTCTTTTTTTTTTTCAAGTTTTATGTTTCCCTGGGCCACTTCTGGCCCCGGGGACCCCATCCGCCGGGGCCTGGCCAGCTTTGTCGTTTTTTTTTTTAATTTTGGGAGGGGGGCCGCGCGGCCCCCCTCCAGAGGCCAATTATGGCCCCGGGGACCCAATCTCCCAGGGCATGGCCAACCTTCTTTTTTTATTATTTTTTTGGGAGGGGGGCTGCCTGGCCCCCTCTTCAGGCCAATTATGGCCCCAGGGACCCCATCCCCGGGGCCGGCCTTCCATTTTTAAATTATTACTCACATTGGAGACTGCAGGGGAGCCCTAATGCCCCCGGGTCCCTGCCAGCTCCCCACCTCCTGGGGAAGCCGGCATTGCTTTTGGACAAGGGGAGCTGCTGACATGCAGCTCCCCTTGCCCAAAAGCAATTCTGCCTCGCTTCATGGAAGCGAGAGCAGGTTTTCTGCTCTCGCTTCCATGAAGCGAAGCAGAGTTTGCTATGACAGGGCAGGAGCTGTGCTCCCGCCCTGTCATAGCAAACAGCAATGTCCCGGGGTGGGCACCCCGGGAATTGCAGGAGCCAGCCCTGGGGGGTGGCGGTCCCCAGGTCCAACGAGGGCTCCAGGATGGGGGCCGCGTGGCCCCCCTCCCGTCATTTGCATAGCCCTGGGGAGGTGGTGGTCCCCGGGGGTCCGCAACGGACCCCAGTATTTAAATAAAGTTTGCCCCGGGGAGCTGGTGGTCCCAGGGCAGTGTGGGAGGGGCAGGAGCCCCCCCACACTTTTTAATTTTATTTAAGCCCCGGGGAGGTGGCGGTCCCCGGGGCTACGGGGGGCCGTGTGCCCCCGCACATAAATAATAAAGCCCCGGGGAGGTAGCGGTCCCCGGGGCTGTGGGAGGCCACGTACAGGACTCCTCTTCTAACCATATACCTCCAGTCTAGTATCGACCCATCCTGTCAGACTTACGTTTGACTCCAATACTATATCTGGGGCAGAAACTAAAATTGTTCTGCCATTCCAGGCATCTAGATGGTCTAGCCAACACTGCAGTCATCACTGAAGTTCCATTTGAGAATCTTGATTTAGATCTATCACATCCGTACATGCTAAACTGTTGAAAAGGTTCAGAATTTTCAGTCTTTGAAGAGCTCAATAACGTAAAGGCGCCAGAAATATGGCATTTATAAATGAGGATAGTAGACCCGCAATCCTCACAAGTGATCTCGGAGATATGGATGCGGTCTCATTTTATTGCCATGGCTTTTGATTGAGGAAGGTGAAGAGTGAAATTGTGCGAGTCTATTGGAAAACTAAAAAATTCCATTTGAGAAAATTAAGAATAAAACCTAACTCATGGAGGAGATAAGTTGTGGTACTTATCTATTTGCTGGAGAGTGTCTTGGGCCATTATACGGCTGAAATCTGGAGAAACAGCCCAAACTATCTTCTCAGTGATTGGTGAGCTTTGTCTATGGATGCAAATGTGGTCAAGAATTTGCAAATTTCTTTGATGAAAGAATCTCCAAAAAGAGTACCATACGCTTGTACTCTGAGATCCACAGAAGCTAAGTATGGCAACTTGGAATCAATTTACCACCACCTTCAAGTTATTATAAGTAGCGGACCTTGTTACACGCTCTTTTCAGCTCACTAACCAGACAACACTAACTATAACTCGTCACTGTACCATGGACTGCGTTGTGACAATTATGTTGTTTGAGAGATTGTAAGTGTTGTTATGAATGCTATGATTTCTCATGCTATAAGTGATGTAGTAAGCAAGGAGATAAACAGTGCATGGAAAAGGCATGTGTTATAGTTAATGGAGTGTGGCGAGTGAGGTGACAAGACTGTGTTTGGAGGTGGGCAACTTATAGTAATTTGAAGGTGATGTGTAAATTATAAACTGAAGTTATAATTATAACTTTACAATTGTTAATCTTTGTGTATTTTAAGTTAGGTTTCTATAGAAGGAATACATAAGTTATTTCTAACTATAAATTATTCTTAACCTTTATTTTTTTCATTGTATGTTAATGTTTTTTACTTTTTAATAAAAATGGATTTCAAATCACAGTGTGGACTGTGCAGTGTCATTGATTAGAGTGTAGTAAAGTGAAGTGCAGTGCAGTACAGTACAGCGGAGGAGAGTGTTTAGAGTCTAGTGTTGCAGGGGAGCATTGTAGAGTGGAATAGAGTGGAGCTAAGTAGAGTGGAGTGACATAGAGTACAGTGGAGTATTGTGTTATGCAGTGGAGTGGTGAGGTTTGTCTTATTATTGCGTGGAGTATCTTAGAGTGGAGCGGCATGTTGTACATTGTAGTGGCATGCCAAACAGAAGAGCTGAGTGTTGTACAGTGGAGTGTCATTGACTGAAGTGTCATGAAATGGAGTCTGGTGGAGTGGAGTATCATCAAAGAGAGTGTCGTAGAGTGGCATAGAGTGTAGCAGAATCTTTTAGAGTGTAGTGTCATAGAGTGGAGTTCAGTGGAGTAGAGTGTCAGTTCAGCATTGTTGAGTGTAGTGTTGTGCAATGGAGTGGCAGGGAGTCTTGCATTGTGTAGTGTTGTACAGTGGAATATCACTATTTGTGAGAACACAGTGCATGGTAGAGTGTTAAGTTATAGTTAGTGTTGTCTGTAAGCGATCTGAAAATAGTGTGTATAATAATTTGAAGGTAGGGAATAAATTGTAAATTAAAATTATAACTATACGTTTCGTAAGTTTAAACTTGGTTTGTATATGGAAAATAAGTTTTCCTAACTATAACTAAGCTTTAACCTTTGTTTTTTCATTGAATTTCATTTTTTGTTTTATAAAAATGTATTTCAAATCGTAGAGTCCATTGTCACAAGTGGAGAGTTGTTATGTGGAGTGTCAAACATGTACAGTGGAGTAGGGTGTCATGTACTGTCATAGAGTGGAGTAGAGTGTTTTAGAGTGGAGTAGGGTGAAGTAGAGTGTCATAGAGTGGAGTAAAATCAAGTGCAATGTTGTAGAGTACATTGGAGGAAAGTGGTGTAAAGTGGAGTACCTGGTCATGACTGGAGTAGTGTACAGTGGAGTAGGGTAGCGTGAAATAGCAGATAGTGGAGTGGAGTAGAGCTGAGTGGTGCCAAACGGGCTAGAGTAAAATGAAGTCAAGTACAGTGGAGTGGTGTTTTCTGGAGGGGTGTACAGTGGAGTAGTCTATTGTGGAGTGGCATACAGTGAAATAGCACACAGTGGAGTGGTGCACAGTACAGTATCGCAGACTTGAACAGTGCATAGTGGAGTAGCATACAGTGCAGTGGCGTACAGTGAAGTTGTGTAGACTGGAACGGCGTGCACTGGAATGGGGTAAAGTGTAATAGCTTACAGTGGAGTGGCATACAGTGGAATGTTGTCCAATGGAATAGAGTAGAATGGAGTGGGGTAGAGTAGAGTAGAGTGGCATACACTGAAGTGGCGTAGAGTGGAGTAGCATAGAGAGGAGTGGCATACAGTGGAATAGCATAGAATGGAGTGTCATACAGTGGAATGGTGTAGAGTAGAATAGCATATACTGGAGTGGCGTAGAGTGGAGTGTTATACAGTGGAGTGCGTTGACTGTAATAGTGTATAGTGGAGTAGAGTGTCATATATTGGAGTAGTATAGACTGGAGGGGCACACAGTGGTGTGGGGTAAAGTGTAATAGCATAATGTGGACTGTGTACATTGGAGTGGAATCCAATTGAATAGCGATAGGAGTAGTGTAGAGTGGAGTGGCATAGAGTGGAATAGCATTTAGTGGAGTAGAGTATAGCGGAGTGGCATACAATGACATTGCATACACAGAAGAGGCATACAGGGGAGTTGCATATACTGTAATAGCATAGAGTGGACTGGCGCAGAGTGGAGTTGTGTACAATGTAATAGCGTAGAGTGGAGTGGCATATAGAAGAGGGTTGTAAAATAGAGTGGCATAGAGTGTAATAGTATTTAGTGGATTAGTGTACAGTGGTGGGGATTATAATGGAGTGGTGGAGACTGGAGTGGGGTACAGTGGCATGGGATAGAGTATAATAACTTACAGTGGAGAGGTGTACATTGGAGTGGGGTCTAATCAAATAGCACAGAATGAAGTAGGGAAGAGCGGAGTGCCATACACTGAAGTGGCGTAGAGTGGAGTAGCATACAGTGGAGTTGCGTACTGTGCAAAAGCATACAGTAGAGTGTTGTAGAGTGGAGTGGCATACAGTGAAAAAGAATAGAGTGGAGTGGTGTACAGTAGAATGATGTAGAGTGGAATAGCATATAGTGGTGTAGCATCCAGTGGAGTGGCACACAGTCGAGTGACATACACTGGAGTGGCGTTCAGTGGTGTTGCGTACAGTGTAAGAGCGTGGAGTGGAGTTGTGTAGAGTGGAGTCTTGTACAGTAGAGAAGCATAGAGTGGAGTGGCATAGAGTGGAATAGCGTATATTGTAGTGGCTACAGTGGTGTGGCATATGGATGTATGTGGAATTTAGCAGCAATGTAGATTATAGTGTGCAGAGTAATGCAAAACAGCGAATTCCACTGAGTTGCGTTTCTCCAGATTTACTAATCAATGCAGGGCCACGCATGGTGACCTTGCGTTCTTTTGTAAATCTTCTTCAGTATTGTATTGCCCATGCAATTCCATGAGTGACTCAAGGGTACCGCAATCCAATAATACAGCTAGGCCTTAGTTATATTTTGGGAAATGAATTACCGTGATATCTATGCAGTATATCGTAGTATATGGCGATGACAAGCCAGTATATAAATGGGGAATGGGTGTTTTTAGAGAAGGAAAACTGCACTTTGGCTGTGTTCAGCGTTAGGGCCTTAGATATAGGTAAGTAGTAGTTCCCTACCTATTCCACTTTATTAAAGTGGTACTAGGTAGGAAAATGTATTTATGTTTATAATATATTTATAAACATGTTTATGGCCATGTACCACAGTACTTTGACAAACTTTTGTGAAATTCTGCTAAAGTACCGCAGTGACAGATACCACTATGTTTAAATGCCTTAAAAAATACATCTCCTCCTTAACTGCAGTATCAAAAAAACCTTGATGTTACACCATAATGTATAATTCTACCAGATTTCATGTAAATCCATTCAGCCATTCTCGTGTTACGTCGAATACAATAGTCTATGGAAAATGTATTGGTGGGAAAACTTGTTTTGGGGCCCCTTTTATCTATGCACCCTCTTAACAATTCACCACAAAAAGTTAAATAATCTCAAACTGTAGAAAATGCTACAGGTCTAGAAAGTTTTGTGGTGATTTGCCAAACAGGTGGAAAGTTATTAGGGAGCTAATATCCAATTAATTCCTATAGTTGGGAATACTAACTATAACTACAGAGTGGCAATCAGATTTAATGTGATTTTTACTTTTCATCCATTGTACATGTTATGTATTTGTTTACTGGTTTACATAATCATGTGACCATAAATGTGTCTTTTAGTTGTTCATGTAGTAATTCTGAAACTTTACATATGCAGTCTAGTTTTTTTTTGGGCTTCCTTGCTACTTTTAGTAGAATTGTGCTACTTGGAGGCAAAAGTGAATAAAAGCCAATCATTGCTATAAATATGAAGATTTTTTTTTCTGAATGGCTAATTATCATGTCCTTAAAATTTAGTTTGTGTAGCTCACTACTAGGTCACGTTTCCAATTTGTTGCACAGGAGTACTTAAGGGAGATGGCTTTTTGGTTGGCTTGGTGGACACAGTTTTATTTTGAGAGCCAGAGAGCATGTATAGAAAACATATGTAGAATAAGATGTATTCTATTTGTTATGTATTTGTTTATAGGTTTCCATTAGCATGTAACCATAAATTGGTCTTTTATTTGTTCATGTAGTATTTCTGAAACTTTACATACGCAATCTAGTTTATTTTTTAGCTTCCTTGCTACTATTAGTACTATTGTGCTACAAGATATCACTAAGTTGAAAAACCTTATACTTAAAAAATACTTGCTCCCCTTACCTGCACTACCCCACAGAATCATCTGTGCCCCCTAATATGCCAAATTTCATAAAAATCAAGCTGACGGTTTTCGAGCTATGCAAAGATACAAACGTCTATGGAAATGCAACCCCATTTTGGGAGTCCCCTTTTTTCTTTGGATCCCCTTTGACCAAACACTGCAAAATGTTTGGTCCTCCCAATATTAAATGGGGACAAAAGCAGCAGGTCTGCAAAATTTTGAGCGCATTCATCAAATGGGAGAAATGTTATCTAGTTAGTTACCTCACTTGTAACGAAGAGACTGGCACTCCCAGCATGTGAGCTCAAAAATCGTTTATTTTTGGCTTAGTGCATCAACTCATTTCGGTCCTCACTGGAACTTGGTCCTGATATTGGGCACCATAGGAAGACCTGAAGATGATGTATCGCATACTGCTAAATTTACATGCACTCTATGTGACAGGTCGGCCAATAAGGGCCATCACTTTGAATGCGCCAGTTGTTAAACAAACAGAGAATATGATGAGTTAGTCATGAGGGTTTAATTATTCTGTACAACCATTATTGATGAACCACAATGAGGGAGGATGTCCCCTTGGGTAAGGGCAGTTTACTTTGTGTATATGCATAATATTAGTTTGTGAATCTGTTTACCTCTATGTACGACATATTGTTATAAGATGGCCACCATGTCTCGTGTTGAATGGTTTACATATGCAGTCCTTTGTTTATTTTTGAATTCACAATTATGTTTAAATGGTGCAGGCAATATGGCGCCAGATATCGTGACCAAGGTCCAGTCAGGGCTGAAACACGTTGATGCGCTAAGCCAAAGAATTGTGCTCACTTGCTGGGAGTGCCATTCTCTTCATTACAAGTAAGGTCACTAACTGGATTTAGGCCCTGACTACAAGTTTGGTGGTCTGACCACCCGACCGCGGCGGCCTCATCCTCCAGGAAACCGCAGCACCAGCGGTCTACCTAAAGCCGTAATACGAGTTGTGCTTTCTGAAACGCCGACGGCAGCCATGGCGGTCAGACCGCTGGAACCACAGCAGTCTGCAATGTTGGCGTTGCATCCGTCGACACCATCAGGGCTGCGGTGTACCTACTGAGCCTATTACGACTACACAGTCGTACTGGCCGTCTCATAGTGGCGGTTACCCAATGGCAGTAAAGCACCACAACAGTGCCCATTTGATGGATTCAAAAACTACACAGCTGATGTCCTTTGGCCAAGTGGACGTGCCAGCAAATCACACTATAAAAGATACCACATCCCAGACCGTGATCCTTTGCCTCTACACTGCAGCCCAGCAAGACAGAGACCACACTTTTTTCTTAAGCTAAGGCAGCCCTTTTTTCAGCTTCCTAATTAGAACTTTCCACCACCTGTATTCCTTTTTTTGGCATTTTTTTCCCTGTATCACTTGTTTGTTTTTCCTTTCATATATTCACTCACATTTTCATTCTATTTTTCTATCATGCCTCGCCCAAAAAATCCACGCTTCACTGAGGCAGATTTGATAGTCATGGTAGATGAAATCATTAGAATAGGGCCCCAACTTTTTGAGTCCCAAGTCCAACATACTCCTCTCAGTAGGAAAATGGAACTGTGGGAAAGGATAGTCAACAAAGTGAATTCTGTAGGTACCACCCTGCAAACACAGAATGAGATTGGGAGCAGGTGGACTGACCTCAGGTTCCGGGTGCATACCCAGTACACCAACCACCACCTGGAAGCTCAGAGGACTGGCGGTGCCCCTCCCAGTGCCTGGGCCATCCTGCATTCTGAGGTCTTGATATGAATAGCTGGGGAGTGGACTCTGGTAAGTTACACTTTAATAACTGTCACAAAATTTCCTGTTTGCTTTCAACTCTGCTTTTGCTATTGTGGACTCCATCTACTTTCCTAACATGCAGTACTCAAAGTACTTGTGATGCTGTTTTGTCTATTTCATTGGGTATTGTTGCATATAAGAACACGTCTCCAAATCCATTACATGCCACATGCTTGAATGGTATCTTTAAGTGGATTACCCGAAAATCATCTTTTCAGGACCCATGATATGTGTTAATATGCAAATGTATGGTCCATTCCAAGTACATGTTGCCAACAGGTGTGGTACACTAACCATTTGTCAAGTGTTGTCAAAGTGTCATTGAAGTGACTTCAACTACCATGAGCCCCCGTGACTGGAACTCTAACCAAAAAGCTAGATTCCTCTTGGCCCTTCTCACTTGTCTGCCATGTTACAACTGATGTTCACTCATCATGCAGGTTACCATTTTCCAAGTGTTGGTAGAGGGAGATAGAAAAGCTACCACTAAAACCATGAGGTCCTGTGCCTGGGACTCTAACCAAGATGCTAGACTCCCTTTGGCCCTTCACACTTGTCTGCCATGTTACAACTGATGTTCATTCATCATGCAGGTTACCACTTGTCAAGTGTTGGTAAGATGAAATAGAAAAGCAACCACTACTGCCATGAGGCCCTGGGACTGTAACTCTAACCAAGATTCTAGACTCCTTTTGCCCCTTCTCACTTGTCTAACATGTCATTACTGATGTTCACTAGTCATGCAGTTTACCTTTTGTCAAATGGGCGAGAGGGAGTTAGAATGGAGGGTATGGCTTTAAGACCATCACAGGAAGGTTGTAAAAACCCTTATGGGTATCGCCTGTCCACAGCTCCCAAACACAAGCTGGAAATCTGCTGTCTATAGGGGGCCTCTAGATCTCTTCACACCACTGTGTGATACTGGCTGTTCATTGGGACTCCAGAGACCATATGAAGAGAGCGGATAGCGTTTGACACAATGTGACCCTGTGTGAGTTGGCACATCTCTAGTGATCATGTAATAACATTGGCAGACATATGATCCAGAAAATAAGTATGTGCTAGAACTGAGGGGTATATTTACAAGAACTGCCTCTAACTAGCGTTAGCATTAGTTTGCAGCAGTTTTCCTAATGCGGCCTATCGCCGAAAACTATTGCCCTGTTAGCGATACGTCGCTACATGGGGATAGTATCAGCTAGCTGCGGTGAAAACTGCTGCTAACACTAGCAGCAAGGCTATAAAAATGTTGACGTTAGCGAGAGAAAAGTGATGAAAGGCCAATTAGCAGCAAAAGAACACACGCTAGTCAGCCTAACGTCACTTTTTTTTTGCCTCTAGAGACACAAATAGCCTATAAGTCCACCTCCAATGAAAAAAATAAAACGAAAACCACGGAATGCAGAATGAAGCAGCCAGGGCCAAGTGCAGCACAGATCAACAACCCCCCCAACTCCCCAACAGCCAAAATGACCAGCCAGAGTTCCAGGGGAAGAGTAAATGCAGATTCAGGGCTATATTTATGAAAAGAGGTGCATCGCTGGGAAAAACCAGTGATGCATCACTTTTCATAGCGCCCTCCTTGCAACACCATGGCAGCTAAAACCTTGAAAGTGTGGACAGTCAGCGTGGCCTGGAGGCCTCGCTGGGCCTGCATCTGTGACCCGGAGTGGGAGGCAGAGGTGCTCAGAGTTGCTGGGTTGTGGCAGTGGACATTGAGGCGTTGGTGATCACCCTTACCTGGTGTTGAAGTCTGGCAGGTTGCATGGAGACACTTTGCTGACCTGTGTAAGAAGACCACCTGGCACCCCTTGGAGCTGTGAACGGTAGAGGCATCCCTGCACACCATCGTAGGGACATCTGCATCGCATACCACGTGCCACCACTACACCGGGGTGCATGGAGGATATTTCCAATGGTGGGCCGTGTCTCTCTGCATCACAGGCCGGGGGATGTTGCGCTGGCCAGATGCTGAGGAGGGTGAGGCCCCTGAGCTGTGCCGAACTTGTGTTGTGGGAGTGCTGCAACTTCACGCCTAAGGGGGTCCTGTTGCATCGGGAGGCTCCTGAGCGGACTTGGCGGTGACTGTTGTACCCAGGCTTGTGAAATCCCACCTGGCTGACGCTCCTGCTGGCTGAGTGACAGATTTTGAGAGAGTGCAGCGCATTGAGCCCCAGTGTCAATGTCCAGGTAAGGAGAAGGTGGGATGCGTAGCGGAAGAGGCCCGGGGGTCGAGTCGGGCCCAGGCCTAGCACCTGTGGGGGACGCACACCATGCCCTGAGCAATTCCTGCACTGCGGCTGGCCTACATCACCAAGGGCACCGCACAAGACTGGTGGGGGACTCCACTAACTGGCTCAAGTCGATGAGATCGGCCATTGGTGGCAGTGGATGCCAGGGGCACGGGGGCCGGTTCGGGCGCAGGCCCTTGGGTATGCAGCTTAATCTGCTGTTACTCACTGGGGAACTGGGGAACACTGAATCCGGTCGCCACTGTTAGATCCAAAGAGGCAACCGGGTGGTGCTGCCTTTCCTTGCCCCCTGTTAGTTTGCTTTTGGGTGTACCGGGGACTATCCATCTGTGGACTTCATCTTCCCACAAAGCTGTGCCATCTGGTAGCTGCTGCTGCTGTCCCCATCTGCTGCTGCTGGTTCCTCTGACCCGGAGGTCAGGTGTTTGAGTCCCTCCTCCACCCGCAGGCTCCTGCCTGTGCCTCATCCCTGGTGGTCCAGTGATAGAGCGTCACTGCACTGCAGCTTGACTGCCCTCCTATCCCTCTTTTCTGCTGTTCCTGTTCATCTTTCTGCTCTTCTCCGTTGTTTTTCTACCTTTGTTTTTTTTTATCTTTGCTTTGTTTGGCTTTGTTTTTCCTGTGCTTTTTTTCAGTTCCTTTTTCCTTGTCCTCTCCCTCGTAGCCGCTGCAATCGCCTGAGTCCCCGCTCCCTCCAGTGTCCTTTCCTGCGTTTCCCACCTCCCAGCTGTCCAGTCCCCCTGCAGCACTACTTAATGGAGGATGCTGTGCGGCCATGCGCAGCGGGCGTGCCACTGGTGCGCCGAAGGTAAGCCCGTCTGCATCCGTCCGCCCCTGTACCATGCCCAACACCAGGTACCCTGCCCCTCGGACACTCTATCGCTACTACGCCAGTACCCTCCTCGCCCTCAACCATGGACGCCACGCCGCCTGCCATCTAGCATCGCCGAAGAATACCCTTGCACCCTGCGCCTGCCGAAACTGCAAACAAACCTTCTGCCACATCAGAACACCAGCACCTCTTGCTGCCCAGCTGACCAACAGCGCACCCGACCGGCTCAACTGCATCCTCCTCAACGTGTGGTCCCGTCACAAATACGCCACAGAAACCTGGGACCTCCTCAATGCCACCTCTTCAGACATCGCCTTCTTCACGGAAACCTGGGCCAACCTTTGCTCCGGACTGGACATCGCCATCGATATCCCCGATGGCTACAATATCCCCCGCAAGGACCACACTGACCCTCCAGGAGGAGGCATTGCCATAGTCTACGAAAGCACACTCCGATTGACCACGCACTCTAATGAGCCAACGGCGACCATGGAACACCTCCACTTCCAGATCCGTACCAACCCCAACACCACCCTCCGCGGCACCCTCATCTACAGGCCCCCAGCCCATGAACCCCCATTCACCGATGCCATCATAGACCTCATCGCACCCCAGGCTGTCCCGTCCACCAACTACATCCTACTCAGAGACCTCAAGTTCCACATGGACAACCCCAGTGACCAGAACACCACCCCCTCCTGGGAAACCTCACCATCGGACTCAAGCAGCTAGTCACCGTACCAACCCACATAGCCGGACACACTCTTCTCTGCCAGTGGGAACTTCAACTACAGCCACACCACCGAATTCTCCTAGACCGATCATCATTGTATACATCATGCCTTCACCACGCCCATCGTACACCACCCCCGTCACCGCCCACCCGTTGCAGCTGGATCAAGGCCACCGAAGAACTTCTCGTCAACTCCAACAGCACCACCACTCCGCCAATGCTTACGGATACCAACACCACAGCCCGCAACCTCCACTAATGGATCTCGAACTGCGCCAACACCCTGGCACCCCTCAAGAAAAGACCAGGCAAACGTCACTCCAAGAAGGCCAACTGGTTCACTTCCTCCCTCCACTAGTCCAGATGCACCTGCAGATGTCTTGAGAAGAGATGGAGCCACAACTATACCCCTGGAACTCACACAACCTTCAAATTTGCCATCAACGCACACCACACAGAGGAAGAGGAAATACCCTGGATTGATAAGTTTTGTGCAGGTAGCTGTCCCTTCCTGCACAACAGCAATCAATTCCACAACACCATGGCGCAAGTGTGCCTGCTTTGGCGCATGGCAGCCATTGTGCATCACTGTAGGGGAAAAATACAGGGGGGGGCTTATTCAAGAGCCCCTTCCGACAGTTTAAAGCCGCCGGTGAGTAATTTTCTTGACGTACTTGCAGCGTTAATTTTGCACCACGTTGCGCCGTAATTACAATGTGATGCATCTAGGCATATGCGTGACCTTGTAAAGCCCTGCACCACATTTTACCTGCGTCAGGTATGATGTATGCAGGGTGGGTGTTCCCACGCAACAAAGCCTCGTAGGAGTGGCGCAGTGAAATCCATCAGATTTCACTGTGACAATTCTAGGACGCCACTGCATCAAAACCTTACGCCTGCCTCATGGTGGGCGTAAGGGTGATGCAGTGCCATAGGGATATGCCTGCCCCATGCATTGCTGGTGTTGCGGCAGGCTTGCAACACAACTGCAGCAATGCGTGACTTTAGCACTGGCAGATATGTCAGGATTCCAGACATATCTGTCATTGATTGAGACAGGGAGCGCCATACAGTAAATACGGCGCATCCATGGTGTCGCAAGGAAGGTGCAGTGAAAAGTGTTGAAACGTTGTTTTGTCGCAGTGATGCAACACTTTTCATGAATGAGGCCCAGGAATGCACCCTATCTTATTGATAGTGCATATTCCTGACCCTTTGTTTTGGTGCAGGGCAGTGCAGCAATAGTCCTTGCAGCGCTGTCCAGCACCCAAACATCTTATATGTGGGCCCAAGTCTTTGCACCAATTTTAAGACCAGCTATTTTTTGGTCAAAAAAACTGCCTCTAACTGGACTTAGAGGCAGTTTTTTCGGTTTGCGACATACAAGGAATGCCTTGTAAATATCGCAAAGTGTGGTTAGCTGCAGTTTTTTCACGGGAACGCCTACCTTGCATCTCATTTTCGTTAAGTCCCGCTAACAGAAGTGGCGATCTTGAAAATTCACGTTTACGCCGGAAAAGTGCTGCTAACTGCAGTTAGTGGCAACTTGTAAATAAGGCGATAAAAAAAGCTATCATAACGTCAAAAAATTGACTCTAGGGCGGCGTTAAGTCCTTGTAAATATGCCCAAGTACTGCAATTTTGTGATCGCTTGTATTATAAACAACATCAAAGGCCTTATTTAGATGATAACAGGATAATTGGCAATAAAGGAGATGTACAGCCTGCACTCTTTTGCGACAATAGGTTGTGTTCCATATGTCCCACCTGGCTCAGCCACCAGAAGAACCCATAACGTGGAGCTGAAGCTAACATGAATGTTGTGTAGTGGGTCGTCCAGTTTAGGGCAGCCCCTCAGCCACCATGCCTGTTATTGAAACCATGGCATCCTACACAGGTGCCTTTTTAAATGCTGCCATTCATGGTCTAATACAACTCCCAACAAGTCAAGGCCATTTGATATGTGTTTTGGGTATGCCATGGTTATACTGGCCCCACAAGCTTTTTTCCCCTCAAGCATTTCTACCATGCAGAATCAGACATGTCGAGGGCAAAAGTCCACTGCAGAGGGAGATGAAAATTTGCTGAACGCTAAATGACGCCTTAAGTTAGCAATCGTCAGAGGTTCGTAATACTAATGACAATTATAGAGGTGCAGCCGTCTACAGTGAGGTGCTTTGGAAAGTGCCCTGGTGCTCTCTTCACACAATCTTAAGTTCAGAGTACTGTAAGTGACAGTTTGTGACAAATATTGGCTAAAAGGATTTAACAGTCAAAACTGTTTTTGATTTAAAATGAAATGTGCTAATTAATATAAGTTATGTACACAAATAATTGAGGTCTTTGAACACAACTAATGGTGAATAGAAAAAATACTACTCAATAAAACTGAGTTCAATATTAAGCTGGTTCTTACCTGCCAAGGGTGAAAATCAGGATACTCTGCACAGGTGTTGTTAGCAAAAGGCCCCCTCGTAGGTACACAAGATTTCAAATCATGTAGCGCCTATGCTAAGGCATAGACGGCATTCGAAGCCACATAGGGAAATCTGAAGTTATTCACCTCATAAACCGACACATCAAGAGTTTCCAGTTTTTCTGTTTTGGTGCAAAATCTCTTCTCGTCTGTCTGATTCACAGAATCTGTTCGATTCAACTCTTCCTGCCATTGGCAGCTAAAGGCGTGCTCCCAGAACTGCTTCATATAGACATCATTGGGAAACTTAGATGGATGGATGTTGTAGAGAAACTCCTTAAACATTGGAATCTCTCCACTGTAAAGTACAAACCCCACAGTACCATGCAATGTCTGCCACAATTCTTTGATTGAAAATACTGGGGAAGGAAACCAGCTTGTGCTCGCAATCCATATTTTACCAGCAACATTCTGTGCAGCGATTTCTTTAAAGAATTGAATCATTTGGGGAGAAAAGGTGAAACACACTACGACGCTTGTAGTAGACTGTCGTATAATGCGGATAGCACGAGATAATGATTTCTGTGTGGTCTTTGTGGCTAAGGTTTCAAAGAATTCAATACAAATGTCCCTCTTCAGAGCCTCTTTCATTAGTGTTTGTCCATTCTCAAGCCCAAAGTCATTGTCTGAGGCCAAAATTCCTATCCAAGTCCAACCAAAGTGAAGCAACAGCTCAATAAATGCATCGATCACAATGCCTCCATTTGCAATAGTTCGAAGAAAAGATGGAAACTGCACTTTATCACTCAGTGCGGTCAGCCCAGCGCCAAAACTTATCTAGTTGGGGAAAAGCACATTTGATTTTTTATTAATTTTAACACATTTCAGTTTTAGGTCTGGCTTTTGAGACAGCTTTAATTGTCATGGCAGACTATTTTTTTTGTTTAAATATAATAATACGTAACATAAATTTATAGAGGGGCTTTCGGTCAGTGGCTTCACCCATCTGCCTTTTAAATTGTCTTTCATATGTTGCTGTCGCCCACCACAGCATGCACCATGGGGCAATGGGTCAGCCTAGTTTTCCCATTGGCTCCCCTCAGTTTGAGTGACTGTACAAAGTCTGTGCACATTTTTCACATCTGCCTAAAAGAGTTCCTTTCTTATCAGTGACAAAAATGGTTCAAGCTCTGCTTTTATTTTGTGAGCGTAGTCCTGGGCACACGCGATGAGGGTATTGGTGATAAAATATCTACTATTGATGCGTTATTCGAATGCAAATGTCAACATCAGTATTTGTCCAAATAGGTATTTTTTTATTTCAACAATCACTGTGTTGAATATAGTGAACCAGCCGACACGTGTTTCGTCACTGGGAAAGTTCCCGTGACTCATCAGGGCAGAAGGTTGGAAGAATACAGCACACCCGTAGGGGTAAACTCACGATAAGGAGTAACGAAATGCGCAGAAGAGGCGCTGCGCTGGCAAAGGATGCA
Organism: Calotriton arnoldi; assembly: GCA_963921515.1. Taxonomy (NCBI): domain Eukaryota; kingdom Metazoa; phylum Chordata; class Amphibia; order Caudata; family Salamandridae; genus Calotriton; species Calotriton arnoldi. The sequence goes on from CAWUFW010019343.1 coordinate 47,133, forward strand.
GCGAGGAGGGAAACCGCAGCTGGTAGTGTCCCTCTGTAAACAAACGTGATTGCGCTGGGGCGGGTGAGCCACGGCAATCATGGAAGGCCGGAATGATTGGCGGAGGGAGGCTGTCCAGTGTCCAGGTCAGTGGATGAGGTACCAAGCCGAGCAGGCGAGGTACACAGGTTAGGCCCGGGTACGGGAAGATGAGTACTATCCAGGGATGTATGAGGCTGGGTAAAGCAGACACCTGTCTGGGGTCCGGATGGGAGGGCTGCGAGGACGCACTGGAGCCGGAGGAGCTAGTAGAAAAACTTTAATTGTCATGGCAGACTATTTTTTTTGTTTAAATATAATAATACGTAACATAAATTTATAGAGGGGCTTTCGGTCAGTGGCTTCACCCATCTGCCTTTTAAATTGTCTTTCATATGTTGCTGTCGCCCACCACAGCATGCACCATGGGGCAATGGGTCAGCCTAGTTTTCCCATTGGCTCCCCTCAGTTTGAGTGACTGTACAAAGTCTGTGCACATTTTTCACATCTGCCTAAAAGAGTTCCTTTCTTATCAGTGACAAAAATGGTTCAAGCTCTGCTTTTATTTTATTTTTACATTAGTAATAAATACCAGCTGTTTAATTCACCTGCAATTCGAGTGCCCAGTTAGATTGTGAGTGATTTTCAATCTAATTTTTAAGTTGTTCTAAACTGACATTGTAAATTGTAACATTGTAGCCACGTAGGTTAGGTTAGGTGGTGACTTATTCTTGTCTTCTTCAGAAATAATGCATGGTGGACTGGATGTTTTGCATGCAATAATGATAAAAAAAAGTCAACAGTTAAACAGCTGCATAGTTGTTTTTTTTAATCAAAATTTGTTATTGCAAGTATATAGCAGCCACACTTAGGAGACTGTGGGCCATATGTATCAAAGTTTGTGTTTGCGATTCTCAAATAGCGAATTTTTGAGAATCGCTATTTGAGAATCGCAAACGAGATGTATGTAGGATTCGCAAGAAAATTTGCGAATCCTACATATTCCTTAATTGCGATTCGCAAATTGCGAATCGCAGTTAAGGAAATCCTCCCCATTCATTCCTATGGGCCTAGAGGCCCATAGGAATGAATGGGAGGACATTCTCAATTTGCGATTAGCAATTAGAGAATCGCAAATTGAGAATGCAATTTCAAGTTGCAAGGGTGTCCAAAGGACACCCTGTTGCACCCCTGAAATGAGCATGGGTGCACATGTGGCACACATACATGCCCTAAGGGCATGTATGTGCGCCACATGCCACTTTGAAAAATGCAAAAATGCATTTCTCAAAGAAATCGTAAGTTACCACCAACCTGTAGTTGGTGGTAATTTGCGATTCCTTAAGCCATAATCGCACAACTTAGGTGCTTCATACATTTCATTTAAGGAATCGCAATTTGCGATTCCTTAAATGCATTTGCAAAATAGAGAATTGCAATTTTTGCGATTCTCTATTTTGTGAATGCCTTTTGGGATGATACATCCCAAAAAGCTTGTTCCCGTTCGCAAACGGGCCGATTCTGAGAATCGGCCCGTTTGCGAACGGGAAATGGGCTTGATACATATGGCCCTGTATGTTTTATTTTTTCTGTGTGTGGAACATACCTGCAATAAAAAACTAAAAATATCGATTTCATCAGCTTGCCAAGGGCAGAGCTATTGGCTTTTCCAATTCTTGTTATACTTATTGCTTAATGCTTCCAGTTATGGAGCCCAGTATTTCTCCTAGTAGTGTATAATGTGTAATTTAATGGTGGGATGCGTTTTGATATAGACAATTTCAAGGTCTGAATTGGTAAAATCAATTATTCCTTGGTGTGCTAATACCAGTGTGTTGAGTTTTCAAGGAAACAGACTTTTAAGGGATTGACTATAAAAAATGAGGGGTAGTTGCCAGCTATTCATATATATTTTTTTCATGATGCAATCTCTAAAATAACATATACAATGTAGAATACACATTTAAAATGCAGAATTCATGAAATAAAATAAGATCCTTTGCATATGTTAACATTAAATTAGCCTTAGAAACTAATTATTGTACCTCTTTATAAAATCAAGGAGAAAATTTCAAAAACTTCACTACCTTGGCCCAGGCTGGTCGTATCAATTATGAGATTATAATTATCACACAGTTGTCAATTTACAAAGTCAAAAGAACTCTCCAAGATGCCGATTGTGTTGTTACAAAGCACTTTTTTTGGCCAACATAACAGCTGAGATTAATACAGAGGAAAGAAGTGAACATGGCAACCGTTTCTGTGCATGTGGTACATACAGATAAGCTATCCAAACAAGACCTTCTTGACAAGGTCTCACTGTAGAAACTGGGAAACTGGGAAAATATCCAGTTTGTATACATGACAAACTAACTAGAACTCACGCCCTCACCATGCACAGTTTTTGCATCAATAATTTGATTGTAAATGTTGCAGTGATAATATGAACGATGCTATAGAAGATCAATGATGTAAAATGTGGGGTAATTAGCTGTGCATGGCGAATGCACAAGTTATAGTTATCTTAGGGCACTAGTTATAGTTACTTGAGATAACTCTAATTATAACAGCTGAATTTCTATGGATTTGTGCATGTAAATTTAGAACCTAACTATAATGTACCTATACTCTTTGTTTTTTTAGTGAATTTCTAAGGTTTTTTAAATGCTAATTCCTAACTATAGCGTCCCTGTTACCTGCGGCCAACACCCCATGTGAATCCGGGTCCCCAAATGGCTACCAACACTTCCTGGCTGAAGTGTTAGCAGCCAATCACAGCAGTGCATTTCCCTACATGTGCTCATCTTTGTTCGCGAAGACTTTGCGACAAGAGATATCACTATAATTTTAAACTTACATTTCTCAAAAACTACTGAATGGATTTACAGAAAATAAGCAAAAGGCACTTCCTTGAATCAACATCTACCTCCCTGCCAAATTTGGTGGAAGTCCGTTCAGCGGTTCGGCTGTAGGTGTAGGTTCCTATGGGAATTAACATTACAAGCGCACCCTTATTTTGTGCCTTAGAAATTCACTGTAAAAACCAAAGGTTACAGGGACGTTACAGTTAGGCTCAGATTTCACTCATACAAAACCAGTGAAATTCAGCAGTTATAGTTCCTGAGCTAACTATAACTTATGCCCCTGAAATGCACTGCTTATGACCTCACATATTACATCACTCGTAACATGGTCAGTGACATCACTGATGACATCATCAAGTGAGTGTATGTGCTTTTAAGAGTTTATGGGTGTTAAACATATATACTAACCTACTACAAAAGTTAATTTAGTATACTAGGTGCACTACTATTGAGTGATTCTACTTCTAACATAGATTATGTGAGTGGCTGGGTGACTGTATGTATCATTGTATGTATGGGTGTGTGAGTGGCAGTATGGGTGTATAATTTGGTGTGTGAGGAGCTGTGTGGGGGAATGAGATGCTGTGTGAGTGGCTGTATTGGTGAGTGAGTGGGTGTGTGGTGACTGTATGGGTTTCTGAATGGCTGTATGAGTGAGTGACTGGGTGTGTAAGTGACTGTATGGGTGAGTGAGTGGCTATTTGAGTGGGTGTTTGGTTAAGTGAGTTGATGTGTGAATGGCTGTATTGGAGAGTGAGTGTCTATGTGAATGGCTTTATGGGTGAGTGAGTAGATGTGTGAATGCTTGTATGGATGTTTGAATGGGTATGTAAGTGATTATGTGGGTGTGTAAGTGAGTGTGTGAGTGCTTGTCTTGTTGAGTGAGTGGCTGTGTTGAGAGGCTGTATAGGTGAGTGAGTGTGTGTGTGAGTGACTGTGTAGGTAAATAAGTGGGTGTGTAAGTATCTACATGGCTGAGTGTGTGGCTGTGTGATTGGCTGTATGGGTGAAGGACTGGTTGCATGAGTAGCTGTATGGGTGAGTGAATGGTTGTATGAGTGGCTGTATGAGTGAGTGAGTGGGTGTGTGAGTGGCTCTATGGAGGGTGTGTGAATACTGGTATGGGTCTGTGAATGAGTATGTGAGTGGGTGTATGAGGGGGCATACAAGAGGTTGTATGGGGTGGGGTGGGTGTATGAATGGTTCTGTGGATTTCATCAGTGATGTCATTTGAGATGTCATCAGTGATGTCATCAGTGATGTCACTGACTATGTCATGAGTGATCTAATATGTGCGGTCATAAGCAGTGCATTGCAGGTGTGTAAGTTAGCTCAGGTAACTATAACTGCTGAATTTGCCTGGTTTTGTATGAGTGAAATCTGAGGCTAACTATAACAATCATGTAACGTTTGGTTTTTTCAGAGAATTTCTAAGCTTTTTTTAATTCTATTTATTAACATAATGACCCTGTAACCTTTGTGTTTTAAGTGAATTTATAAGGTTTTTCAAATTCTATTTCCTAACTACAGCATTCCTGTAACCTTTGTTTTTTTAAGTGATTTTCTATGGTTTTTTAACTAGTAGTCAAATTTGCAGAGTGGTGGAGAAAGAAGGTGAGGCATCTGACCAGCTCTCTGGAATCCTGCTGTGTCGGACTTACGAGAGGTAACAGGAGGGTTTCTGGGCACCCAAGAACACTCACCATTCAAGAGTACTTCATTCCCCAACCAGCAGTGCTCCAGGAGGTGCATTTGAAAAGTGGTAGAGAAAGGGGGCATGGCTCTGAAGTCCTCTCAGCAATTCAGCAGTTTAGGAATTACTGGAGGTAACAGGAGGGCTTGTTGGCCCCCAAGGACACTCTGCAGCTAAGGGGACTTCACCCCCAACCAGCAGTGCTCCAAGAGGCATGTTTTCAGAGTGTTGGAGAAAGGGGGTAAGTCCTCCGGTGACTTGCCAGTCGTTATTTAAAAAAAAAAAAATATTTATTAAGGGCAGGGGGCCGCATGGCCCCCTTCCCTGGGCCATTTTCGGCCCTTCAGACCCCATTCTCATGGGCCAGGCCTTTTTTCAATGGGGAGGGGGTCCACACAGCCCCCCTCCTCAAGCCAATTTCAGCCGTGGAGGCCCCATCTCCTGGGGTCTGGCCTTTTTTTCTTTATTTATTTTTGTTAATTAAAGGGAGGGGCTGAGTGACCTCCCTCCCGGGCTGATTTGAGCCCTGGGGACCCCATCCCCCAGGGTTGGCTTTTTTTCAAACACATTAGTGGAGGGGGGTTGTGTGGCACCCCTCCCCAGGTCAATTTTGGCCCTGGGAACCCTGACCCCAGGGCCCGGCATCCAATGTGGGTGCCCTGATCCCACCCAGGGCACCCACTCACATGTGTCGAGGAGCACAGGGAGAGCCTGAAGGCCCCCACGGTCCCTGCTGGCTCCCCGCCTCCTGTGGGAGCCGGCATTGCTTTTACACATAGGGAGCTGCTGGACATGCAGCTCCCTCTGTGTAAAAGCAATTTTGCTCCGCTTCTAACAAGTAAGAGCATTTGTTATTCTCTTGCTTGCTAGAAGTGGAGCACAGTTTGCTATGGCTTGGCGGGAGCGGTAAAGCTCCCACCAAGCCATAGAAAACAGTGATATCCCATGGGTGGGCACCCCGGGGCATAGCAGGAGCCAGCCCTGGGGGGTGGTGGTATCCAGGGCCATCCATGGGTCCAGGAGGGGGGCTGTGCGGCCCCCTTCCTATGTTGTTTGTATGGCCTGCCCTGGGGAGGTGGTGGTCCCCGGGCCGAGAGCAGCTCAGGAGGGGGGCCACGCGGCCCCCTCCTATGTAAAAAAAAAAAAACTTGGCCACGGGGAGAAGATGGTTCTTGGGGTCCGGGGGGCCCTGAGGCCCCTCTACTAAAACTTGTTTTTGGCCCCGAGGAGGTGGTGGATCCCCGGGGCCACGGGGGATCTGAGAGGCCCCCCCATAGAATGCATAAGCCCCGAGGAGGTGGTGGTCTCTGGGGCACAGGGGTCTTCAAGGCCCCCCATTTGTTTTTAGAGTATGGCCCCTGGGAGGTGGTGGTCCCCAGGGCCTGGGGGGGTATAAGAGGCTCTCCCATTTAACATTAATCAAGCCCCCGGAGGTGGTGGGCCCCAGTGCATATTAAGCCCCAGGGGGGGGTGTATGCCCCCCTCCTTTATTTAAAAATTTACCCCGGGGGCCAATAATTAACGAAGCGTGTGAGTCAGCGCTTTGTTTTTTTAAACAAATCCCACCAAAAATTTTAAAAAGACATTTTGTGGGACCCCCAAGAGACCTAAGGGGTCAGGGTATTTCTATCCTGCCCCCTTTTCTCTTTTTAATGTTTTTTATTGGAGTCGGACTCAACTTAAGCCGAGTCCCAAGATGGCTGCCAACACTTCCTGCTTTAAGTGTTGGCAGACAATCAGATATCAGCATGAGATCGGGAGGAGTCGCAGTTTCACTGCATCCCTAAATATACAAATTTGGATTTTAGTTAATATCTCTAAATTACTAAATTATAAAATCTAAATTACAAAAACTACTGAATGGATTCACACCAAATAGCAATTGGGGAATCAGCTTTGTATTAGTTTTGAAAATTTTGTTAGGATGCGTTAAACGGCGCCAAAGTTATTGACAAATGAAAACACGCTCTTCCTAATGAAACTAGGTCTTAGCAGCCGGCAGTAGGGTTCATATATATATATATATTTGCTCATCAAAAAAAGGTCGCAGCACTCTCCTTTGGGATTTCAAGCGTTTTATTAAATCAACCCATCTCTCTCCTCCTCCTACGTGTTTCAACCATCACGGTCTTGATCACGGTAGTACACATTGTCCCTTTCCGCTTTCTTGTTTAAATACATATTCACCACTCCACCCATAATGAGGCATTGTGGGATCTGTAGTTTTTATACATATTAAAACCTCTTCTTTTCTGTCGGTCATTGTGATTTTGCATATATAAGCAGCTGATAACAACAGGCGTATTCATTATCAGGAATATGATTCTCAGGCATTCATTACAATCCACTCTTTATTTACATTACTATTTGATATAATGTTCAGTGACTCTCACTATATTTACAGATCGATTAAGGTTGTTATCATCAGTTGATAAAAAATATGTGTATAGACCGCCCAACAGTTGGGCATTACACTGATTATTGGTGGACCGAGTGTCCAACCCTATCAATTAAAGAGCAGTTGGTTCGGGCTCAGTGCCCTTCTATTCTATCTTAGGTATAGTACCTGTATAAAAACCTGTTAACAAACACAATTCCTCCTGCCCAAGACACAATGTTGCCAACTCAAAATATCGTTAACTGACACTCTATTGATTTTCTTATTTCTTCAAGATCAGTGAGCATTCATATTTACATCAAGCACAGTACTACTAGAACAGTTCTTTTCTCTATTGTCAGAGAGTAAACAGTTTGTTCCTGTCAGAATTGCCTAGACAGGTTCTTTAGAGATGAATGTACATTTCTTCATCCCCGTTAAGGCCCAACGGTATCTTTGTCTAGAATCTTATAATAAGTTTGGACTCTAAGCGTCTCATTTTCAACGTCCTATTGCCTCCCCTCTCATTCGGTGGTACTGTGGCTAGTCCAGAATAGTTCATATCTAACCAAGTTCTTCCTTCGTGAGTTAGCATGTGTTTGGCAATTGCATATGTCGTATCTTTATTCTGAGTTGTTCTTATGTGCTCCAAGATTTGCTTTTTCAAGGGGCAGACAGTACTGCCTATGTATCTCTTCCCACAAAAACATTCTAGTAGGTATACCACATACGTTGATTCACAAGTTATTGTCCCATCAATGTTGAATTGTTTGCCACGAGGATCACTAATGGACCTCAAGTTCTTCCCTATTTTGCATGCCTTGCAGCTGAGACATTTTCCAAATCCCTTCTGCAGGGTATGTAGCCATGTATCTGGTTTCCTTAGTACGAAATGGCTATTGACCAAAGTATCTGATAATGATGGTGCTTTCCTGTAGGTTATTAATGGATGATCACCTAACTTTTCTCCAATATCTGGATCCTTTCTCAGAACATTCCAATACTTGGTCAATATCCTCTGTATTCGAAAACTTTCTTTGCTGTATGTTAGAATCAACCGAGTTTTATTGTCTTGTGGTTGTACATCGTTGTTTTTTTGCCTCTTATTGTTTATTAGAGTCTGAGCCCTGGTTATGGATCTCGCTCTTGCTTCGCCACGTTGAATATCCTTGAATTTGTACCCTCTTTTAAGGAAGCGTTGTTTAGTTTCTCTGAATTTTGATTCCATTTCTTTTGCATCCGAACAGTTCCTTTTCATCCTAATGAACTCACCGTAGAGTATGCTTTTCTTTAGGGAGTTCGGATGAAAGCTTGAGCCATGGAGTACGCTATTTGTAGCAGTACTTTTTCTGAAGACTGTGGTATGTATTTTGTTGGCCTTTACATACACTCTTGTGTCAAGAAAGTCTATCTCCTTCTTATTGATGTTATGGGTGAATTTGAGGCCTACATCATTGTTGTTGAGACTCTCTAGATATTCCAAAAATTCGACTTCAGTGCCTCTCCAAAGCAAAAACAAGTCGTCAATATAACGCAGCCAGAGTGCTACTCTGGCTGTGTACAGGTCATTCTCTTCTCTCCAAGGCTATGGTTTTTTCCCACCAACCCATCATGAGTTTGGCATAGCTTGGAGAGAAGGAAACTCCCATGGCGGTCCCGCAACTCTGGGAGTACCATGTTTTGTTAAACATGAAAATATTGTTTGTTAGGCATAGTTTGATCATATCCATTAACATTTTTGTGTGATGTAATTCTCCAATGGGTCTCTGTTTTAAAAAGTACATCGCGGCTTGTAGGCCTATTTCATGGCTTATCGATGTGTAGAGAGAAACAACGTCGATTGTGACAAGTAAGTAGTCTTCCTGCCAATTTGTTTCCATTAGAATTCTGAGAAAATCCACAGGACACTGCGGTTTGCTCCCGCCCTGTCATTGCAAACACTGCTTTGCTTGTTGGAAGCGAGACCAGAAAACCTGCTATCGCTTCCAACAAGTAAAGCAGAATTGCTTTTGGGCAAAGGGAGCTGCATGTTAGCAGCTCCCCTTGCCCACAAGCAATGCCGGCTCCCGCAGGAGGTGGGGATCCGGCTGGGACCGTGGGGGCATTGGGGCTCCTCCCACGGTCCCCAACTTGAAGGCTGGCCCCGGGGGATGGGGTCCCTGGGGCCAGAAGTGGCCGGGGGGAGGGCCACTCGGCCCCCTCCCATTAAATTAATTATTATTATTATTTTTTTTAAACGGAAGGCTGGCCCTGGGGATGGGGTCCCCGGTGCCATAATTGGCCTTAGGAGGGGGGCCAAGCGGCCCCCCTCCTAAAAAAAAACAGGCTGGCAAGGCCCCGGGGGATGGGGTCCCCGGGGCCAGAAGTGGTCAAAGGAAGGGGGGCCACGCGGCCCCCCTCCCCTGCTATTTTATCATTTTTTTTTTTTTAAACTAGGCAATGCCCCGGGGGATGGGGTCCCCGGGGCCAATAGAGGCCCAGGGAAGGGAGGCCACACGGTTCCCTTCCCGTTTTTTTATTTCTATTTTAAAAATGCTCAGGCCCTGGGTGATGGGGTCCCCCAGGCCCAAAAAATACTAAAAGAAGGGGGGCCACACAGCCCCCCTTCTAAAAATATTTTAAAAAAAGAAAAGCTGGCATCTTGCCGGAGGCCCCGCCTCCTCCCGGCACCACTCTGCAAACGCGCCCCCTGGCGCGTTCTAAGTTGAGGAATTAAGTCCCCTTCATTCCTGAGGGTCCCTGGGGGCCAACTAGCCCACCAGGTATCTCCAGTAAGCCCCACACAGTGGAATTGCTGAGAGGTGGTCCGAGGCCATGCCCCTTTTTACACCACTCTGTAAACGCGCCTCTTGGCGCACTGCTGGTGGTGCGATGAGGTCCTCTTGTGTCCTGAGGACCTCAGAACACAAGTGGACTTCATCCCTTGAGCAGCAGTGTGCCAGGCGGCGCGTTTGCAGAGTGGTGTAAAAAGGGGCGTGGCCTCGGACCACTCTCAGCAATCCAGCTGTGTGGGGCTTGCTGGAGGTACCTGGTGGGCTAGTTGGCCCCCAGGGACCCTCAGGAGGCAAGGGGACTTCATCCCCCAACAAAGAGCGCGCCAGGAGGCGCGTTTGCAGAGTAGTGGAGAAAGGGGACATGGCCTGTGTCCACCTCTCAGCAATCCCACTGTGTGGGGATTACTGGAGGTAAGTGGTAGGCTAGTTGGCTCCAAAGGACCCCCAGCAGCAAAGGTGACTTCAGTGCCCATCCAAGAGCGTGCCAGGGAGCGCGTTTGCAGAGTGGTGGGCAAAGGGGGTGTGGCCTGCTATGAGAATTTAGCAATCCTGCTGTGTGGGACTTACTGGAGGTGATAGGAGGGGTAGTTGGCCCCCAAGGATGTCCTTGGGGGCCAACTACCCTCTTGTTACCTCCAGTAAGTCCCACACAGTGGGATTGCTCAGACGACTTTGGAGGCCACGCCCCCTTTCTCCACCACTCTGCAAACGCACCTCCTGGCAGACTACGGGATGGGGGATGAAGTCCACTTTACTCCTGAGGGACTTGGGGGGCCAAGAAGCCCTTCTGGTACCTCCTGTAAGTCCTACGCAGTGGAATTGCTGAGCGCTGGTCGGAGGCCCAGCACCCTTTCTCCACCACTCTACAAACGCGACTACTAGTTAAAGAAGCATTTGCAATGTAATAGGATTCACATTTGAGAGAGTTAGAGCTATTGGCGTTGTAAATGTAAAAGTTTTTTACAAATTTTTTTGGTGTAGAGTGGATGTACGTTGTGTGTAGTGGAATTATGTGGTATGTTGTACAGTGAAATTATGTGAATAGAAAGTATGTGGTATTTAGTGTATAGGAATTATGTGGAGTGGGATTATGTGTTTTGGAGAGTAATTATGTGGTATTGTAGTCTGTGTTGTGGAGTGATAACCTCAGGTTTAGTCTTCCTCGTTTCCATAGAAGCTAAACTATAAACTCAATGAGACACAAAAAAGAAGGAACCACTGAGGAGCACTTCTGGACCTAGTCGGAGGTATGAGCAGGGCCACTGGAATTATGTGACTGTTCGGCTGCACCAATTTTCACATAATAAACATTTTCCGCATTTGCCAAATATTCCATCATCTGCTGCCTAATCTGCAGATTTGAACAAAAAAAGCCTTGTTTCTAGCTCAAACAGCTCAAATGCTCCCAAAAATGCAGCGACACGTGCTACAGCATAGTGGAAGGCCCTTTGCAAAGCTGGAATGGTCATGTGTTACTTATTGCATAATGTGGGTGTTAAACTGGTACTAATGGTGCACAAACCGCTCTTCTTTCTGTGCCTCTCTTGCCTCTTTCTGCATTTCTCTTGCTTCTTTCTGCACCCTTCTTCCCTTTTTTGCATCCCTCTTCCCTCTTTCTGCTGTTCTCTTGCCATTTTCTGCACCTCTCTTGCCTCTTTCTGCACCTCTCTTGCCTCTTTCTGCACCTCACTTGTCTCTTTCTGCACTTCTCTTGCTTCTTTCCACACCTCTGTTGCTTCTTTCGGCAATTCTCTTGCCTCTTTCTGCACTTCTCTTGCTTGTTTCTGCACCTCTCTTGTGTCTTTCTGCACCCCTGTTCCCTCTTCCTGAACCTTTCCTGCCTGTTTCTGCACCTCTGTTGCCTATTTCTGTACCTTTGTTGCTTCTTTCTGCACTTCTCTTGCCTCTTTCTGCACCCTTCGCGCCTCTTTTAGCACCTCTGTTGCTTCTTTCTGCACTTCTCTTCCTTCTTTCTGCACCCCTCCTGCGTCTTTCTGTACCCCTCTTGCCAATTTGAGCATCTCTCCTACCTCTTTCTGCACCCCTCTTGCCTCTTTTTGCACCTCTGTTAGTTCTTTCTGCACTGCTCTTGCTTCTTTCTGTACCTCTTTTGTAAATTTCTGCATCCCTCATGCCTCTTTCTGCACCCTCTTCCCTATTTCTCCACCTCTCTTGCTTCTTTCTGCACTTCTCCTGCTTCTCTCTGCACTGCTCTTACTTCTTTCTGAACCTTTCTTGCAAATTTCTGTATCCCTCTTACTTCTTTATGCACCCCTGTTCCCTCTTTCTGTACCTTTCTTGCCTGTTTATGCACCTCTCTTGCCTCTTTCGGCACCTCTGTTTCTCCTTTCTTCACTTCTCTTGCCTCTTTCTGCACCCCTCTTGCCTCTTTAAGCACCTCTGTTGCTTCTTTCTGCACCTCTCTTGCTTCTTTCTGCACCCCTCTTGCCACTTTCTGTACCCCTTTTGCCTCTTTGTGCACCTCTCCTGCCTCTTCCTGCACTTCTCTTGCCTTTTTCAGCAGTTCTCTTGCCTCTTTCTGCACCTCTTTTGCTTCTTTCTGCACCTTACTTGCCTCTTTCTGTACCCCTCTTGCCTCTTTCTGCACCTCTGTTGGTTCTTTCTGCACTGCTCTTGCTTCTTTCTGCACTTCTCTTGCTTCTTTCTATACCTCTCTTGCCTCTTTCTGCTCCTCTTTCGCCTCTTTGTGCATTTCTCTTGCTTGGTTCTGCAGTTCCCTTGCCTCTTTCTGCACCTCAAGTGCCTCTTTCTGTACTTCTCTTGCCTCTTTCTACACTTATCTTGCCTCTTTGTATACCTCTCCTGCCTCTTTCTATACCTCTCTTGCCTCTTTCTGCACCTCACTTGCCACTTTCTGCTCTTCCCTTGCCTCTTTCTGAACCTCACTCTCTTCTTTCTGCACCTCTCTTGCCTCTTTCTGCACCTCTCTTGCTTCTTTCTGCACCTCTCTTGCTTCTTTCTGCACCCCTCTTGCCACTTTCTGTACCCCTTTAGCCTCTTTGTGCACCTCTCCTGCCTCTTCCTGCACTTCTCTTGCCTTTTTCAGCAGTTCTCTTGCCTCTTTCTGCACCTCTTTTGCTTCTTTCTGCACCTTACTTGCCTCTTTCTGTACCCCTCTTGCCTCTTTCTGCACCTCTGTTGGTTCTTTCTGCACTGCTCTTGCTTCTTTCTGCACTTCTCTTGCTTCTTTCTACACCTCTCTTGCCTCTTTCTGCTCCTCTCTTGCCTCTTTGTGCATTTCTCTTGCTTGTTTCTGCACTTCCCTTGCCTCTTTCTGTACCTCTCTTGCCTCTTTCTGCACCTCACTCTCTTCCTTCCGTACCTCTCTTGCCTCTTTCTGCACTTCTCTTGCCTCTTTTTGCACTTCTCGAGCCTCTTTCTGTACCTCTCTTGCCTCTTTCTGCACCTCAAGTGCCTCTTTCTGCACTTCTCTTGCCTCTTTCTACACTTATCTTGCCTCTTTCTATACCTCTCTTGCCTCTTTCTATACCTCTCTTGCCTCTTTCTGCACCTCGCTTGCCACTTTCTGCTCTTCCCTTGCCTCTTTGAACCTCACTCTCTTCTTTCTGCACCTCTCTTGCCTCTTTCTGCACCTCTCTTGCTTCTTTCTGCATCTCTCTTGCCTCTTTCTGCACCCTTCTTGTCTCTTTCAGCACCTCTGTTGCTTCTTTCTGCACTTCTCTTCCTTCTTTCTGCAATTCTCTTGCTTCTTTCCACACCTCTGTTGCTTCTTTCGGCAATTCTCTTGCCTCTTTCTGCACTTCTCTTGCTTGTTTCTGCACCTCTCTTGCGTCTTTCTGCACCCCTGTTCCCTCTTCCTGAACCTTTCCTGCCTGTTTCTGCACCTCTGTTGCCTATTTCTGTACCTTTGTTGCTTCTTTCTGCACTTCTCTTGCCTCTTTCTGCACCCTTCCCGCCTCTTTTAGCACCTCTGTTGCTTCTTTCTGCACTTCTCTTCCTTCTTTCTGCACCCCTCCTGCGTCTTTCTGTACCTCTCTTGCCAATTTGAGCATCTCTCCTACCTCTTTCTGCACCCCTCTTGCCTCTTTTTGCACCTCTGTTAGTTCTTTCTGCACTGCTCTTGCTTCTTTCTGTACCTCTTTTGTAAATTTCTGCATCCCTCATGCCTCTTTCTGCACCCTCTTCCCTATTTCTCCACCTCTCTTGCTTCTTTCTGCACTTCTCCTGCTTCTCTCTGCACTGCTCTTACTTCTTTCTGAACCTTTCTTGCAAATTTCTGTATCCCTCTTACTTCTTTATGCACCCCTGTTCCCTCTTTCTGTACCTTTCTTGCCTGTTTATGCACCTCTCTTGCCTCTTTCGGCACCTCTGTTGCTCCTTTCTTCACTTCTCTTGCCTCTTTCTTCACCCCTCTTGCTTCTTTAAGCACCTCTCTTGCTTCTTTCTGCACCCCTCTTGCCACTTTCTGTACCCCTTTTGCCTCTTTGTGCACCTCTCCTGCCTCTTCCTGCACTTCTCTTGCCTTTTTCAGCAGTTCTCTTGCCTCTTTCTGCACCTCTTTTGCTTCTTTCTGTACCTTACTTGCCTCTTTCTGTACCCCTCTTGCCTCTTTCTGCACCTCTGTTGGTTCTTTCTGCACTGCTCTTGCTTCTTTCTGCACTTCTCTTGCTTCTTTCTCTACCTCTCTTGCCTCTTTCTGCTCCTCTCTCGCCTCTTTGTGCATTTCTCTTGCTTGTTTCTGCAGTTCCCTTGCCTCTTTCTGCACCTCAAGTGCCTCTTTCTGTACTTCTCTTGCCTCTTTCTACACTTATCTTGCCTCTTTCTATACCTCACCTGCCTCTTTCTATACCTCTCTTGCCTCTTTCTGCACCTCACTTGCCACTTTCTGCTCTTCCCTTGCCTCTTTCTGAACCTCACTCTCTTCTTTCTGCACCTCTCTTGCCTCTTTCTGCACATCTCTTGCTTCCTTCTGCATCTCTCTTGCCTCTTTCTGCACCCTTCTTGTCTCTTTCAGCACCTCTGTTGCTTCTTTCTGCACTTCTCTTCCTTCTTTCTGCACCCCTCTTGCCGTACCGCTCTTGCCTCTTTGTGCACCTCTCCCACCTCTTTCTGCACCCCTCTTGCCTCTTTCTGCACCTCTGCTGGTTCTGTCTGCACTGCTCTTGCTTCTTTCTGCACCTCTTTTGCACATTTCTGCATCCCTCTTGCCTCTTTCTGTACCCCTATTCCCTCCTTCTGCACCTCTCTTGCCTTTGTCTGCACACTTGTTTCCTCTTTCTGCACCACTTTTGCCTGTTTCTGCAACTCTCTTGCCTCTTTCTGTAGTTCCCATGCCTCCTTCTGCACCTCACTTGCCTCTTTCTGCACTTCTATTGCCTCTTTCTGCACCACTTAGGCTTCTTTCTGCACCCCTGTTGTCTCTTTCGGCACCCCTGTTGTCTTTCTGCACTCGTCTTCCCTGTTTCTGCACTTCTCTTCCTTCTTTCTGCACCCCTCCTGCCTCTTTCTGTACTTGTCTTGCCTCTTTCTGCACCTCTCCTACTTATTTCTGCACCTCTCTTGCCTCTTTTTGCACCTCTGTTGGTTCTTTCTGCACTGCTCTTGCTTCTTTATACAACTCTTTTGCAAATTTCTGCATCCCTTTTGTCTTTTTCTGTACCCTTCTTCCCTCTTCCCGCACCTCTCTTGCCTCTGTCTGCACACCTATTCCCTCTTTCTGCACCCCTTTTGCCTGCTTCTGCAACTCTCTTGCCTCTTTCTGCAGTTCTGTTGCCTCCTTCTGCTCCTCACTTGCCTCTTTCTGCATTTCTATTGCCTATTTCTGCACCTCTCTTGCTTCTTTCTGCACCCCTGTTGTCTCTTTTTGCACCCCTGTTGTCCCTTTCTGCACTCGTCTTCCCTCTTTCTGCACCTCTCTTGCTTCTTTCTGCACTTCTCTTGATCTTTCTGCACCTCTCTTGCTTCTTTCTGCACCCTTCTTCCCTTTTTTGCATCCATCTTGCCTCTTTCTGCTGTTTTCTCACCATTTTCTGCACCTCTCTTGCCTCTTTTTGCACCTCACTTGCCTCTTTCTGCACTTCTCTTGCTTCTTTCCACACCTCTGTTGCTTCTTTCAGCAATTCTCTTGCCTCTTTCTGCACTTCTCTCGCCTCTTTGTGCATTTCTCTTGCTTGTTTCTGCAGTTCCCTTGCCTCTTTCTGTACCTCAAGTGCCTCTTTCTGTACTTCTCTTGCCTCTTTCTACACTTATCTTGCCTCTTTCTATACCTCTCCTGCCTCTTTCTATACCTCTCTTGCCTCTTTCTGCACCTCACTTGCCACTTTCTGCTCCTCTCTCGCCTCTTTGTGCATTTCTCTTGCTTGTTTCTGCAGTTCCCTTGCCTCTTTCTGCACCTCAAGTGCCTCTTTCTGTACTTCTCTTGCCTCTTTCTACACTTATCTTGCCTCTTTCTATACCTCTCCTGCCTCTTTCTATACCTCTCTTGCCTCTTTCTGCACCTCACTTGCCACTTTCTGCTCTTCCCTTGCCTCTTTCTGAACCTCACTCTCTTCTTTCTGCACCTCTCTTGCCTCTTTCTGCACCTCTCTTGCTTCTTTCTGCATCTCTCTTGCCTCTTTCTGCACCCTTCTTGTCTCTTTCAGCACCTCTTTTGCTTCTTTCTGCACTTCTCTTCCTTCTTTCTGCACCCCTCTTGCCGTACCCCTCTTGCTTCTTTGTACACCTCTCCCACCTCTTTCTGCACCCCTCTTGCCTCTTTCTGCACCTCTGCTGGTTCTGTCTGCACTGCTCTTGCTTCTTTCTGCACCTCTTTTGCAAATTTCTGCATCCCTCTTGCCTCTTTCTGTACCCCTATTCCCTCCTTCTGCACCTCTCTTGCCTCTGTCTGCACACTTGTTTCCTCTTTCTGCACCACTTTTGCCTGTTTCTGCAACTTTCTTGCCTCTTTCTGTAGTTCCCATGCCTCCTTCTGCACCTCACTTGCCTCTTTCTGCACTTCTATTGCCTCTTTCTGCACCACTTAGGCTTCTTTCTGCACCCCTGTTGTCTCTTTCGGCACCCCTGTTGTCTTTCTGCACTCGTCTTCCCTGTTTCTGAACTTCTCTTCCTTCTTTCTGCACCCCTCCTGCCTCTTTCTGTTCTTGTCTTGCCTCTTTCTGCACCTCTCCTACTTATTTCTGCACCTCTCTTGCCTCTTTTTGAACCTCTGTTGGTTCTTTCTTCACTGCTCTTGCTTCTTTATACAACTCTTTTGCAAATTTCTGCATCTCTCTTGCCTTTTTCTGTACCCCTCTTCCCTCTTCCCGCACCTCTCTTGCCTCTGTCTGCACACCTATTCCCTCTTTCTGCACCCCTTTTGCCTGCTTCTGCAACTCTCTTGCCTCTTTCTGCAGTTCTGTTGCCTCCTTCTGCACCTCACTTGCCTCTTTCTGCATTTCTATTGCCTATTTCTGCACCTCTCTTGCTTCTTTCTGCACCCCTGTTGTCTCTTTTTGCACCCCTGTTGTCCCTTTCTGCACTCGTCTTCCCTCTTTCTGCACCTCTCTTGCTTCTTTCTGCACTTCTCTTGATCTTTCTGCACCTCTCTTGCTTCTTTCTGCACCCTTCTTCCCTTTTTTGCATCCATCTTGCCTCTTTCTGCTGTTTTCTCGCCATTTTCTGCACCTCTCTTGCCTCTTTTTGCACCTCACTTGCCTCTTTCTGCACTTCTCTTGCTTCTTTCCACACCTCTGTTGCTTCTTTCAGCAATTCTCTTGCCTCTTTCTGCACTTCTCTTGCTTGTTTCTGCACCTCTCTTGCGTCTTTTTGCACCTCTGTTGCCTCTTTCTGCAGCTCACTTGCTTCTTTCTGCACCCCTCTTGCCTCTTTTTGCACCACTTATTTCTCTTCATGCACCTCTCTTGCATCTATCTGCACCCCTGTTCCCTCTTTCTGCACCTTTCCTGCCTGTTTGTGCACCTTTCTTGCCTCTTTTTGTACCTCTGTTGCTTCTTTCTGCACTTCTCTGCCTTCTTTCTGCACCCCTCCTGCCTCTTTCTGTACTTGTCTTCCCTCTTTGTGCACCTCTCCTACCTCTTTCTGCACCCCTCTTGCCTCTTTTTGCACCTCTGTTGGTTCTTTCTGCACTGCTCTTGCTTCTTTCTGCACCTCTTTTGCAAATTTCTGCATCCCTCTTGCCTCTTTCTGTACCCCTCTTCCCTCTTTCTGCACCTCTCTTGCCTCTGTCTGCACACCTGTTCCCTCTTTCTGCACCCCTTTTGCCTGTTTCTGCAACTCTCTTGCCTCTTTCTGCAGTTCTTTTGCCTCTTTCTGCAGCTCACTTGCTTCTTTCTGCACCCCTCTTGCCTATTTATGTACCTCTCTTGCCTCTTTTTGCACCCATGTTCCCTTTCTGCACCTTTCCTACCTGTTTCTGCACCTCTCTTGCCTCTTTCTGTACCCCTGTTGCTTCTTTCTGCACTGCTCTTGCTTCTTTCTGCACCTCTTTTGCAAATTTCTGCATCCCTCTTGCCTCTTTCTGTACCCCTCTTCCCTTTTTCTGCACCTCTCTTGACTCTGTCTGCACACCTGTTCCCTCTTTCTGCACCCCTTTTGCCCATTTCTGCACCTCTCTTGCTTCTTTCTGCACCCTTCTTTCCTTTTTTGCATCCCTCTTCCCTCTTTCTGCAGTTCTCTTGCCATTTTCTGCACCTCTCTTGCCTCTTTCTGCACCTCACTTGCCTCTTTCTGCACTTCTATTGCCTCTTTCAGCACCTCTCTTGCTTCTTTCTGCACCCCTGTTGTCTATTTCTGCACCCCTTTTGTCTTCTGCACTCGTCTTCCCTCTTTCTGCACCTCTCTTGCTTCTTTCTGCACTTCTCTTGTGTCTTTCTGCACCTCTGTTGCCTCTTTCTGCAGCTCACTTGCTTTTTATGCACCCCTCTTGCCTCTTTCTGTACCTCTCTTGCCTCTTTTTGCACCCTTGTTCCCTTTGTGCACCTTTCCTACCTGTTTCTGCACCTCTCTTGCCTCTTTCTGTACTTCTGTTGCTTCTTTCTGCATCCCTCCTGCCTCTTTCTGTACTTGTCTTGCCTCTTTGTGCACCTCTCCGACTTATTTCTGCATCTCTCTTGCCTCTTTTTGCACCTCTGTTGGTTCTTTCTGCACCCCTCTTGCCTCTTTTTGCACCCGTGTTCCCTTTCCGCACCTTTTCTACCTGTTTCTGCACCTCTCTTGCCTCCTTCTGTACTTCTGTTGCTTCTTTCTGTACTTCTCTTGCTCTTTCTGCACCCTTCACACCTCTTTCAGCACCTCTGTTGCTTCTTTCTGCACTTCTCTTCCCTCTTTCTGCACCCCTCCTGCCTCTTTCTGTACTTGTCTTGCCTCTTTGTGCACCTCTCCTACTTATTTCTGCATCTCTCTTGCCTCTTTTTGCACCTCTGTTGGATCTTTCTGCACTGCTCTTGCTTGTTTATGCCCCTCTTTTGCACATTTCTGCATCCCTCTTGCCTCTTTCTGTACCCCTCTTCCCTCTTTCTGCACCTCTATTGCCTCTGTCTGCACACCTGTTCCCTCTTTCTGCACCCCTTTTGCCTGTTTCTGCACCTCTTCTACCTCTTTCGGCACTCCTCTTGCC
Organism: Calotriton arnoldi; assembly: GCA_963921515.1. Lineage (NCBI taxonomy): Eukaryota > Metazoa > Chordata > Amphibia > Caudata > Salamandridae > Calotriton > Calotriton arnoldi. The sequence continues at coordinate 66,454 of CAWUFW010019343.1, forward strand.
TCTTTCAGCACCTCTGTTGCTTCTTTATGCACTTCTCTTCCTTCTTTCTACACCCCTCCTGCTTCTTTCTGCACCCCTCTTGCCTCTTTCTGTACCTCTGATGCCTCTTTCTGCACTTCTCTTGCCTCTTTCTGCACCCCTCTTGCTTCTTTCTGCACCTCTGTTGCTTCTTTCTGCACCTCTGTTGCTCCTTTCTGCACCTCACTTGCCTCTTTCAGAACCTCTGTTGCTTTTTTCTGCAAATCTCTTGCCTCTTTCTGCACCCCTCGTTTCTCTTTCTGCACCTCTCTTGCCTCTTTCTGCACCCCTGTTCCCTCTTTGTGCACCTTTCCTGCCTGTTTCTGCACCTCTCTTGCCTCTTTCTGTACCTCTGTTGCCTCTTTCTGCACTTCTCTTGCTCTTTTTGCACCCTTCGCGCCTCTTTCAGCACCTCTGTTACTTCTTTCTGCACTTCTCTTCCTTCTTTCTGCACCCCTCCTGCCTTTTTCTGTACCTCTCTTGCCTCTTTGTGCACCCCTCCAACCTTTTTCTATACCCCTCTTTTTGAACCTCTGTTGGTTCTTTCTGCACTGCTCTTGCTTCTTTCTGCACCTCACTTGCCTCTTTCTGCACTTCTCTTGCTTCGTTCTACACCTCTGTTTCTTTCAGCAATTCTCTTGCCTCTTACTGCACTTCTCTTCCTTCTTTCTGCACCTCTCCTGCCTCTTTCTGTACCTCTCTTGCCTCTTTGTGAACCTCTCCTACCTCTTTCTGCACCCCTCTTGCCTCTTTTTGCACCTCTGCTGGTTCTTTCTGCACTGCTCTTGCTTCTTTCTATACCACACTTGCCTCTTTCTGCACTTCTCTTGCTTCTTTCTACACCTCTATTGCTTCTTTCAGCAATTCTCTTGCCTCTTTCTGCACTTCTCTTGCTTGTGTCTGCACCTCTCTTGCGTCTTTCTGCACCTCTGTTGCCTCTTTCTGCACTTCACTTGCTTCTTTCTGCACCTCTTTTGCCTCTTTCGGCACCTCTTTTGCCTCTTTCTCCACTTCTCTTTCCTCTTTCTGCACCTCTGACTTAGAGGTCGTTTTAATTCCCCTGCCCTATTATGTACTAGGGCCTTACAGGGGAGGTCATGCCAATCACAGGGGTACGCCAACCCATAGTGTACCCTAGTGTATGTAGGTGTTTTCACTGTATTCTAAGTGTCTTTCAGGATAGCACTGGCTCCGGTCCTGGTTAGTCAGAGTCAGTTACCACCAGTACCAGTCAGCAAAAAGTTTGGGGCACAGGATGACTTTGCAACAAGGCCTCTTTTTGCACCTCTGTTGGTTCTTTCTGCATATCTCTTGCTTCTTTCTGCACCTTTCTTCGTCTTTCTGGACTTCTGTTGCCTCTTTCTGCATTTCTCTTGCTTCTTTCTGCGCTTTTCTTCCTCTTTCTGCTCATGTCCTACCTCTGTAGGAATAGTTAGAAATTAGCATTTAAAAAACCTTCGAAATTCACTGAAAAAACCATAGGTTTCAGGGGCTTTATAGTTAGTAATTAGCATTTAAAAAACCTTAGAAATTCACTGAAAAAACCATAGGTTTCAGGGGCTTTATAGTTAGAAATTAGCATTTAAAAAAACCTTTGAAATTAACTGAAAAAACCACAGGTTTCAGGGACGATTAGTTAGAAATGAGCATTTAAAAAACCTTAGAAATTCACTGAAAAAACCACAGGTTTCAGGGACGTTATAGTTAGTTGGACATTTCACTCGTACAAAACCAGAGAAATTCGGCCATTATAGTTAGTTGAGCTAACTATAACTCGAGCCCCCGCAATGCACTGCTGATGACGACACACATTACATCATTCATGACATGATCAGTGACATCAGTGATGTGACATCTCAAATGACATCACTGATGACATCAATGATGACATCATCCACGTGATAATCTGATGCACCTCCTCATACCCAAATATAACCTTTGATACACCCACTCTAAAATACAGACTACCATTTTCGAAACCGTAGACACACCAATACCAGTTACTACATACCCACTCACTGAGTCCTAGGTCTACACCCACATCCACTCATTCACCCATACAGTCACTCATACATGCAGTCACTCATCAATACAGCACTATCATATGCACTCATACACCTATACAGACACTCACACACTGCCACTCAACCATAGAGTTACTCATACACCTAGTCAGTCATGCAAAGAATCAATCACACTCCCATTTACTCACCTATACAGTTATACACACACCACCTCACTTATTCATACAGATACTAACACTTACTCACTCTCTTATACAATCACTGATACAAGCACACACTCATCCATACAGCCACTCTCACAATCACTCACTCTCACATATAATCATTTATATACTCCAACACTCACATATACTGCCTTTCACATATGTAGTTACTCACACATGCACCACTGAGACATCTATTCACTCACCAACACACCCATACACACACTCACCCACCCATACAGCCCTTCACACATGCAGTCTTGAACCCATAATCCCAGTGAATCACCCACTCACACATCTATGCACAGAGTCACACACTCCCCACCCACCCACACAGACACTGAGACACCCATACAGATACTCAGACAACCAATCAATAACCCATATAGACACTCATGTAGCTACTCACCAACCCATGCAGCCGCTTACACACCAACTAACAAACTGATACAGACATTCACACAGTTTAGTCACTAACCCATGCAATCAGTAAGACACGTTTAATCACTCACTTATACAGTCAGTCACGCACCTACTAAATCATCCATTCAGATACTCATACACCCACTCATTCTTCAATACACCTTGGCATTTATATATATAAAACATATTTAAACTTTACAGAAACATACAGTCACTGGATGATGTCCTCAGTGATGTCATCAGTGACACATACTACACTCTCAGTCTGCTTAGAAGGATCTTCCCTCTGTTACCTTCCTCCACCAAAAAAACATTGATGCAAGCTCTGGTTCTAAGTCGACAGGACTATTGTAACGCATTGTTAGCATTGGCCAACGAAACCTCCTTAAACAAGCTGCAAGTTGTGCAGAACACGGCTGCCCGTCTTGTAGCAAACACCCCACCTAGAACGGCTTCCATTCCCCTCCTTAAAAAATTCCACTGGCTCCCTGTGAGAAAGCGGGTAAAATTTAAGATAGGCTGCACTGTCGTCAAGGCCCTTAATGAACAAGGTCCTTCCTACCTCTCTGCTAAACTTATCAAGTATACTCCCTCACGACCTCTTAGATCACGCTCCAAGCTCCTCCTCTGCACCCCTAGAATCAAAAAGTCGCACAGCGGTGGCAGAGCTTTTTCATACCTTGCCCCTGCTTTCTGGAAAGAGCTTCCCCTCCAGCTCCGCAACTGTCAGAGCCTCTCTCAGTTCAGGAAGCTTCTGAAAACTCACCTCTTCTGGTCCCCTTGTTCTGGTTGATGCCCCCCGTCCTAAGCGCAGAGATACCCCTTCGGGGTGATTCAGCGCTATATAAATTAATAATAATAATAATAATTATGTCATTTGAGATGTCATCAGTGATGTCACTGACCATGTCATGAATGATGTAATATGTGACGTCATCAGCAGTGCATTGTAGGGGCGCGAGTTATAGTTAGCTCAACTAACTATAACGGCCGAATTTCTCTGGTTTTGTACGAGTGAAATGTCCAACTAACTATAACGCCCCTGAAACTTGTGGTTTTTTCAGTGAATTTCTAAGGTTTTTTAAATGCTAATTTCTAACTATAATGTCCCTGAAACCTATGTTTTTTCAGTGAATATATATATATATTATCTACTGGCGGTCGCCAGTAGATAGTTATAGTTAAGACCTATTTTCCATAGGAAATTCGCAACATTCTATTTGCAATAACGTTGGCGCCGGTTGACGAATCTTCGCGAAAGCTTCCAACTTGTTGGGGCGCTCCGGTCCGCTCCTATACTGAAAGTCTCAGGGTGATTCGTCAAGCAGGGGCCGAGAAAAAAGGGGGGTCCCAAAACGTGTTTTCCCCATTCATTTTTCCATAGGAACCGTTAGTCGCAGCTACAGCCCGAACTGCTGAACGGAATTACACCAAATTTGGCAAAGAGGTAGCCCTTGGTTCAGTGTCGTGCCTTTTGCTTAAATGGTGTAAATCCGTTCACTAGTTCCTGAGAAAATCAAAAGCAAAGTCACATATATATCTATGGCCGAGTAGGGTCCGCGTACCCTCCCGATCACGAGCTGCATGCTAATTGGCTGTCAAGTGGCTGTCAACACTCCAAATCAGGAAGTGTTGGCAGCCATTTTGTCCCTCAGGGACAGAAACAAGTGCGCAAAGCGCAAAAAGGGGGCAGGGTAGAAACACCCTGAACCCCTAGGTCTGCTCAGGGGGTCCCACAAGGACCCCCTGGGCAGAAAAAAGCATTTTTTTTTTTTTTTAAATCGGCGGGATGCGCTTAGGGTGCGCGGATGCTATTTTGCCCCCGGGTGGCCCAAGTCCCGGGGGCATGCGGGGGGTGGGTTTATGTTTTATGTGGGGGGCCTCTAAGGCCCCCCAAGCCCCAGGGACCGCCACCCCCGGGGCTTTAAATAAAAATGGTGCGGGAGGGCTCTCCGCCTCCCGCAGCCCCGGGGACCGCCACCCCGGGGCTTCTTTTTAAAAAATAATCACCTGTTTGGGGGCTCCAGCCCCCCACACGCCCGGGGACCGCCACCTCCCCGGGGCACTTAGAAAACAAATGTGGGGGTCCGTTTTGGACCTCTCGAAGCCCCGGGACCACCCGGGGGCTGTGCACTGAAGGGAGGGGGCCGCGCGGCCCCCTCCTGGAGCCTGTGGTGGCCCTGGGGACCGCCACCCCCAGCTTCCTGCAGTGTCCCGGGGTGCCTACCCCCGGGACACTGTAGTTTGCTATGACAGGACGGAGCCTCGCGGCTCCCGTCCTGTCATAGCAAACTGCTTTGGATTTTGGAAGAGAGCAGGGAAACCTGCCTCTCTTCCAAAATTCAGCAAATTGCTTTTCCACACGGGGAGCTGCATCTTAGCAGCTCCCCATGTGGAACAGCAATGCAGGCTCCCGAGGGACGCGGGCAGCCAGCGGGACCATGGGGGCATTGGGGACCCCCCACAGTCCCCAACGGAGAGGGCCAGCCCCGGGGATGGGGTCCCCGGGCAAGTAGTGGCTCGGAGTGGAGCCACGTGGCCCCCTCCCCCAAAAAATAATAATAATAAAAATAAAAAAAAGGCCTGCCCCGGGGGATGGGGTCCCCGGGGCAAAAGGAGGCCTGAGGAGGGGGGCCACGCTGCCCCCCTCCTTAAAAAAATCATAAAAAGTGTGGCCATGCCCTGGGGGATGGGGTCCCCGGGGCCGGAATTGGCCACGGGAAGGGGACCACGCGGCCCCCTTCCCGTTTTGTTTTTAAAAAAAAAAGAAAAATAAGGGGGATGGGGTCCCCAGGGCCCAAAAAAAGGAAAAAGGAAGGGGGGCCACACAGTCCCTCTTTGGGGAAAAAAATAATAAAAAAAAAACAGTCGTGCCGCAGGCCCCGCCCCTTCCTTTACCACTCTGCAAACGCGCCCTGGCGCGTTTGCAGAAGGGGAACGAATTCCCTTGAATACTGGGGGTCCCTGAGGGCCAACTAGCCCACCAGGAACCTCCAGTATGCGCCAGGGGCTGCGTTGCAGAGAGGTGTACAGAGGCCACGCCCTTTTACACCTCTCTGCAACGCAGCTCTGTGGTGCTTTTTGGAGGTACATGGTGGGCTAGTTTGACTCCAGGGACCCTCAGGATTCAAGGGGACTTAATCCCCCAACTTAAAACGTGCCACGGGCGTGTTTGCACAGTGGTGAAGGGAGGGCGGGGCTTCAGGTGACATGTGTGCAAACAGTCCCGTGGCGCGTTTTAAGATGGGGAATTAAATCCCTTCAATCCTGAGGGTCCTGGGGCCAACTAGCCCACCAGGTACGTCCAGAAAGCGCCACAGAGCTGCGTTGCAGAGAGGTGCAAAAAGGGCGTGGCCTCTGAACACCTCTCTGCAACGCAGCTCTCTGGCGCATACTGGAGGTATCTGGTGGGCTAGTTGGCCCCTAGGGACCCTCGGGATTGAGGAGGAATTCATTCTCCAACTTAAAACGCGCCACAGGGCGTGTTTGCAGACATGTCACCTCAGGCCCCACCCCCTTCCTTCACCATTGTGCAAATATTCCTCTAAAATCAGCCGAACTACGAATTCTGATTTACTCACCTGTTATCAGGAGAGACCTCAGTGCTGCATCTTTGAGCCCAGTACTGATCCTGAAAAGTAATTTTAACCGTACTTACCAGTAACTTGAATTTCCTTCCATAGGATATCATTGCCTGCTTTTTGCTGAAAAAGTTTCTAAGTGTCGATTTTTGAAACATACAAATATTCCTCTAAAATCAGCAGAACTACGAATTCCGATTTACTCACCTGTTATCAGGAGAGACCTCAGTGCTGCATCTTTGAGCCCAGTACTGATCCTGAAAAGTAATTCTAACCGTACTTACCAGTAACTTGAATTTCCTTCCATAGGCTAACATTGACTGGTTTCACTTGGAAATTCTTCTAAGTGTGGAGTTTTGGAACTTTATAATATTCCTCTAAAATCAGCCGAACTACGAATTCCGATTTACTCACCTGTTATCAGGAGAGAACCCAGTGCTGCATCTTTTAGCCCAGCACTGACCCTGAAAAGTAATTCTAACCGTATTTACCAGTAACTTGTATTTCCTTCCATAGGAATCCATTGTCTGGTTTTCAGCAGAAAAGTTTCAGTGTCGATTTTCACAAACTACAAATATTCCTTAAAAATCGCCTGTATGACTTAAACGCATTCTTTCAACTGTTTACAGGAGATGCATCAGTGCTGGATCCAGGATCCACCACTGAGTAAGAAAAAGTAACGATAACACTACTTACCTGCTAAGTGAATTTCCTCCCATAGGATAACATTGGTGATTCTATGTGAAAAAGTTTCTGTCAACTTTTAAAATACAATAATATTCCTTAAAAATCACTACTGTAACCAAAACGCTTTTACTCAACTGTTTACAGGAGATGTCTAAGGACTGAATCTAGGATCCAGTCCTGTGGTTAGAAAAGTAATCCATAAAGTAACTAATTGCATTTAACTAGAAATTCACATTGAGCTCAATGTTGCATTGTGTTTGAAATTGTGTTGCCCATTGCAACAACTGTAACTACTGTACTTAAAAGTCTATTGCCTATTTGCAAAGTATTTAAACTAAAGTAATTCATTCTGAGAAAGTATATTTTGTAATGTAATGTATAATGTAATTTAAAAAATAAAATATGTAAAAATAAATAGTTTAAAAAAATGTAGTAAATCAGTATCAAAAAAATAAATATAACAATTAATACATTTAAAAATTGTCATTTACAAAACCTTTGAAATTCACTGAAAAAAACCATAGGTTTCAGACATGTTATAGTTAGGAATTAGCATTTAAAAAACCTTTGAAATTCACTGAAAAAACCATAGGTTTTAGGGACAGTTATAGTTAGTTGGACATTGCACTCGTACAAAACCCGTGAAATTCCCCCGTTATAGTTAGTTCAGCTAACTATAACTCGCGCCCCCGCAATGCACTGCTGAAGACGTCACATATTACATCACTCATGACATGGTCAGTGACATCACTGATGACATCACTGATGACATCTCAAATGACATCACTGATGACATCATCCATGTGATAATTTCATGCATCTTCTCACACCCTAATATAACTTTTGATACACCCACTCTAAATTACAGACTGCCATTCGCAAAACCATACACACTCCAATACCAATAACTACATACCCACTCACTGATTCTTAGGTCTACACACACACATCTACTCACTCACCCGTCCAGTCACTCATACTTACAGTTACTCAGTACAGGACTATCATATGCATTCATACACCTATATAAACACTCACACACCGCCACTCATCCATAGAGGTACTCACACACCTAGTCAGTCATGCAAAAAATTAATCACACACCCATTTACTCACTTATACAGTTATACACACACCAGCTCACTTACTCATACAAATACTAGCACATTCTTATGCTCTTATACAATAACTGATACAAGCACACACACATCCATACAGCCACTCTCACAATCACACACTCTCACTTATAGCCTTTTAAATAGTCTAACACACATATATACTGCCTTTTACATATGTAGTTACTCGCACATGTACCACTGAGATATACATTCACTCACTAACACACCCATACACACACTCACCCACCCAAGCAGTCCATCACAGACGCACTCTTCAAATCATGCACCCAGTGAATCACCCACTCACACATCTATGTACAGAGTCGCACACACCCCACTCACACAAACACTCAGGCACCCATACAGATACTCAGACAACCAATCAATAACTCATATAGACACTCATGTAGCTATTCACAAACCCATGCAGCCACTTACACAGCAACAGACGGATACAGACATTCACCCAGTTTAGTCACTAACCCATGCATTCAGTAAGATACGTTTAATCACTCACTTATAGAGTTAGTCACGCACTTACTAAATCATCCATACAGACACTTATACACCCACTCATTCTTCAATACACCTTGGCATATATATTAAACATATTTAAACTTTAGAGAAACACACAGTCACTGGATGATGTCATCAGTGATGTCATTTGAGATGTCATCAGTGATGTCATCAGTGATGTCACTGACCATGTCATGAGTGGTGTAATATGTGACGTCATCAGCAGTGCATTGCGGGGGCGCGAGTTATAGTTAGCTGAACTAACTATAACGGGGGAATTTCACAGGTTTTGTACGAGTGCAATGTCCAACTAACTATAACTGTCCCTAAAACCTATGGTTTTTTCAGTGAATATATATATATGTTTTGTTATGTTATGTTATATGGGTTTGTAAAGCGCGCTGTTACCCAAGGGTGTCCTGGCGCTGAGCATTGTATGCCTAAGGTAATAGATACATGAAAAACCTCCCCCCCCAGAGCCAGGCTGAGACTAAGCTGAAAACAACCAGGTTTTCAAACCCTTCCTAAACGAAAGGAAGTCAGTGCCGGTCCTTAGATATAGTGGCAGACCGTTCCAGGCATTGGTGGCTCTAAGGACAAAGCTCTTCCCACCCCAGTTAGCCTTTCTCATTCTAGGAACGACTGCCAGCTTTGCTTCCATTGAGCGCAATGTTCTCCCTGGAACATACCATTGGATGCGCTTTTGTAAGTCTTCCGGGACCGAACCAGTCAGGGACTTAAAGACCGTGCAGAGAGCCTTGAATTGGACTCGCTGTAAAATCGGGAGCCAGTGAAGGTGACGTAGGTCATTTCTGACCGACATAAACCTAGGAGTCCCTGTCAGCAACCTAGCTTCCGCGTTCTGCCCCATCTGCAATCTATTGAGATGTTTTTTATTAATGGTCAGGTATAGGCCATTACAGTAGTCCAGTCGGGACAGAATGAGGGCAGAGACGACTGTTCTAAAACTATCTTCTGTGAGGAAAGGTTTTATTTTCCTTAAGGTCCTCAGAATAAAAGCTTGTCGACACCACCCCGCTAACCTGGTCCCCAAATGTGAGGGTGTTGTCCATAGTCACCCCCAAGTTCTTGACTTTCCGAGAGGGGGTTGGGGGCAGGCCCATAGTGCTAGGCCACCATGCTGGAGTCTAGAGGTTAGGGTTGTTCCCAAAGATAATCACCTCTGTTTTGCCTGCATTCAACTTCAGGCAGTTAGCAGACATCCAGCCAGTTATTGCTAGCATACAGTCATGGCAGCTAGGGGCCTTTTCTGCTTCCTTCCCTCTCTGCAGAGACACCACGATTTGGGTGTCATCTGCGTACGAGGTTAGGAGTAGCCCGAAAGATCTTATAAGGGCCGCCAGTGGTCTCACATAAATGTTAAAAAGCGTCGGACTAAGGGATGACCCTTGTGGGACTCCACAGGGTATGGAGAAAGGTTTCGATCTATACCCACCTAGTTCTACCGTTTGTGTTCTGTCGGCCAAAAATGATTTTAGTAGGTTCCAGGCCGTACTCCTGACCCCAGCCTCCGATAAACGGCCCATCAGTAATTCATGATGGACCGTATCGAAGGCTGCCGACAGATCCAACATGATCAAAATGGCGGAGCCTCCTTGGTCCACGACCTCACGCACCTCCTCCGTGGCCTTGATCAGCGCTGATTCCGTGCTGTGTCCCGCGCGGAAACCGTATTGAGAGAGATCCAGCAAATTGTTTTCCTCAATGAACAGACTCAGTTGCATGTTCATAGCCTTCTCAAGTATTTTAGCCAGTAGGGGGAGACGGGAGATGGGACGGTAGCTACTTGGATCACTGGGATCTAGGTTGGGTTTCTTAATTAGTGGCAAAATTGAAGTTGTTTTCCATGCCATAGGGTAGTGCCCTTCCCTCATTATGAGATTCAATAGGGAGGTTAGAGTGTTGGAAATAATTTCCGGGGAAATTTTGATATATATATATATAAACATTGCTTCCCTCGCCGCTTAGCTCTGTCTGGTAGCTGTTGCTCCCTGACCCTGTCCGGTCCCTAGTTCGAGGCCCTCATCCCTGGTTACCCAGTGGGAAACATCTTTGCTCTGCTGCTGCTCTCTGCCCTCTGTTTTCTGCTTTCTGCCTTTTTGCTCCTCTGCTCCATTTCCATCTTCCTTTTATATATTATTGTTTTTTTCCAATTTCTCTAATTTCTCCTCTTATTTACACATTTATTCCCTTTCTGTGCTTTTGCCACTACTCGTCCCAGCACCCTGCCCCCCTCCAGTGTTGTTTTCCTGTTTGTCAGCTGTCCAGCCCTCCCCAAACACTACTTAATGGCGGACGCTGTGTGGCTGCGCTGCTGGCATGCCAAAGGCAAGCCCGTCTGTGCCCATCCATGCCTGGACCGCGCTCAGCACCACAAACCCTGGTCCTCGGATTATCCACTGCTACAACTCTAGCAACCTACACACACTCAACCCCAGGCGGTCCAAGGCCTGCCACCTCGCATCACCGAAGAACACCCAAGGCTCGTTCACTTGCCGCAACTGCGCCTTCTCCTCCCTCTGCACAACTGATCCCCTGACCACATAACTGGACCTGTCCACCTCAGATGCATCCTACTCAACACCTGCTCCCTCAAAAGACAGGCCATGGAAATCTAGGACCTGCTTAACTCCAACTTCCTCGATGTCGCCTTCTTTACAGAAAGCTGACTGAACCCCACCTCAGCCCCAGACATCGCAACCGCCATCCCTGAATGATACAAAATCATCCACAAGGACTGCATCAAATGACTCGGAAGAGGCATCACCATCATACACAAAAACACCCTTCGCCTCACAACCAGCTCTGACTACCACTCACCCGAGATGGAGCACCTCCACTTTCAGATCCAGAGCAACCCAAATGCCACCCTCCATGACACCCTCATCTACAGACCACCCAGACCCCGCCCCCTTCAGCAACACCATAGCTGACTTCATTGTTCACCACGCTATCGCCTCAACGGACTACATCCTCCTTGGTGACCTCAATTTCCACCCGGACAACAACAAGGACCAGAACACCTCATCCCTACTAGAGAACCTCGCCACTATTGGACTCAAACAACTAGTCAGATCTCTAACCCACTCAGCAGAACACACACTCGACCCCATCTCCTCCACAAGCAACAACATCTCTGTCAGCCACACCTCTGAGCCACACTGACCCGACCACCACTGCATCGTCTTCTCCTTCACTAAACGCACTGTACGTCACCACACCCCCGGGATCTTCGCAGAAGCTGGAACAAGGCCACTGAAGACCAGCTCACTGCCTCCCTCAGCAAAACCCCACCACCGACATCTACGGACGCAAACACCTCAGCAGGCAACCTCTACTGTTGGATGCACCAAACAGCTGGCTCCCCTTAGGAAACACTCAGGCAAGCAGCTCTCCAAGAAAGCCAGCTGGTTCTCACCCGCCCTCCAAGAGTCCAGGCGCACCAGCAGATGGCTCGAGAAAAGATCTAGGAGCAGCAAGGTCATGGCAGACCACGCAGCATTCAAAACCGCTGTCCCCACACACCACCACCTCATCAGAACAAGAAAGAAAGCAGCCATAAAGGAACTCATTAATGCCAACGCACACAACAGCAAAGAACTCTTCGCCTTGGTCAAATAATTCGCCAAACAAATTCTCCCCTCTCAAGACCTCTGTGACAACCTCGCCACCTTCTTCCACTGCAGGATCAAGGAGATCTACAACAGCTTGGCAACTCAAGACCCACCCACAACCACCACACCCAATGGCTCTAGATCCCAGCAGACCTTGCCCAACTGGACCACCCTCACCTCTGAAGACACCCTCAGGATCATAAAGAGCATCCACTCTGGAGCCCCCTTGAATTGTTGCCCTCACCACATCTCCAACAGAGCCGGCACCTTTATCGCACCTGAACTCTGCCGCACCATCAACTGCTCCGTCGAGTCCACCACCTTCCATGAAGACTGGAAGCACTCAGAGATCAACCCCCTGCTATAGAAACCCTCTTCCTACCACACGCATCTCAAGAACTAGAGGCCCATCTCTCTGATCCCCTTTCCAGCCAAAATCATTGAGAAAGCCATCAACACCCAACTCTCCGAGTTCATCGAAACAAACCACATCCTGGACCTCTCCCAATCGGGCTTTAGAAGCAACCAAAGCAACGAGACCGCCCTCCTCGCCACTACAGACAGCATCTGCACCCCCCTACACTGAGGCAAAACTGCTGCCCTCATCCTCCTGGACCTCTCAGCCGCCTTTTACACCGTCTCGCACCACACCCTCTGCACAAGACTCCACAATGTCGGCATCCGCGACAAAGCCCTAGAATGGATCTGCTTCTTCCTCACTGGCCAAACACAGAGAGTCAGACTTCCAGCGTTTAACTCAGAACCCACAGAGACCAGCTGCGGAGTGCCTCAGGGATCCTCCCTGAGCCCCACCCTCTTCAACATCTACATGGGCCCGCTGGCAGCCATCGTCAAAAGCCATGGACTCAACATTTTTTCTACGCTGATGACACCCAGCTGATTCTCTCCCTCACAGATGAACCCACAGCCGCCAAAAGCAACTTCCACAACAGGATGAAGGCATTCACCACCTGGATGAAGGACAGGTGTCTCGAGCTTAACTCAGACAAGACCAAAGTCCTCATCCTGGGCTCCACCCCCTCTGCCTGGGATGACTCCGGGTAGCCTGCAGTGCTTGGCACCCCCCCCACACCCACAGACCACGCAGGAAACCTCAGCATCATCCTGCACGCCTCACTCTCAATGAACCGCCAAATCAATGCCATTTCATCCTCCTGCTTCCACACGCTCCGCCTGCTTTGTAAGATCTTCAAGTGGATCCCCACCAAGTCCAGGAAAATGGTCACCCATGTGCTCGTCAGCAGCAGGCTCGACGACGGCAATGCAATCTATGCTGGCACCACCCAGAAACTCCTAAAGAAACCAAAGAACATCCAGAATGCCTCTTCCAGACTCACCCGGAACATCCCATGCCGCAGCCACATCACCGGCCTCCTGAGAGACCTTCACTGGCTCCCTATCAACAAAAGAATAACCTTCAAGCTTGTCACGCATGCCTACAATGCCCCCCACAACGCCGGACCTGCATACCTCAACCACCGCCTCTGCTTCTACACTCCCATCAGACATCTCCGCTCTGCCCAACTGGCCCTGGCCATCATCCCACGGATCTGCTAGACTACAGCTGGAGGAAGATCCTTCTCCTACCTCGCTGCAAAGACCTGGAACTCCTTGTCTCTGCACCTCAGGCAATCATCATAGCTGCCGCAATTCAGGAAGGACTTCAAGACCTGGCTCTTCGACTGGACTGCAGATCCACCTCCCCACTCAGCGCCTTGAGACCATTACAGGTAAGTAGTCACGCTTTATAAGAAACTTGATTGAATATATATATATGGAGAGGTGTGGTGCAGCGGCCAGGGCAGCTGACTTCGGAGCACAGGGTTCACGGTTCGATCCCCTGCTCCGGCGGCAGCTCAGCTCAGCACCGTGTGACTCTGGGCAATAGCTCACTTAATTTCCACGACGGCCCCCAGCGCCTTGAGACCCCTAAGGGTGAGTAGTTCGCGCTTTACAAATACGGATTTAGATTTATATATATATATATATATTCGTTTCCCGTGCCAGTCCTCCTTCACATCATTCACCATTTGCCCAGGACACAGGAAAACAGCACTGATCAGGTAAGACAGGCAGCAGGATCCATTATTTGTTTTTGGAAGACGATGTTATTCTTTTTCTTTTTTTCATGTATTACCAGAGTGAGGGAAGAAAAGAAAGATATATATTCACTGTAAAAACCAAATGTTACAGGGACACTATGGTTAGGAATTAGCATTTAAAAAACCTTGGAAATTCACTGAAAAAAACAAAGGTTACAGGGATGTTATAGTTAGGAAATGGATGAAAAAAACTTTGAAATTCACTGAAAAAAACCAAAAGTTACAGAGACGTCATAGTTAGGCTCAGGTTTCACTCGTACAAAAGCAATGAAATTCAGCAGCTATACTTAGATGAGCTAACTAAAACTCCTGCTCCCGCAATGCACTGCTTATGACCTCACATATTACATGACTCATGACATGGTCAGTTGATGTGTTTGTAGAGTGGTGGAAAAAGGGGCCAGGCCATGAAGACCTCTCAGCAATCCGCAGTGTGGGACTTGCTGAAGGTAGGAGGAGGGTTAGTTGCCCCCCAAGGATGTCCTTGGGGGCCAGCAACTCCTCCTGTTACCTCCAGTAATTACCACACAGCGCGATTGCTGAGAGGTCTTTGGAGACCACGCCCCCTTTCTCCACCACTCTGCAAACATGCCTCCTAGCGCACTACTGGTTGTGGAATGAAGTCCCCTTGGCTGCTGAGGGTCATTGGGTGTCAACAAGCCCTCATGTTACCTCCAGTAAGTCCAACACAGTTGGATTGCTAAGTGGTTGTCAGAGGCCACGCCCCCTTTCTCCACCACTCTGTAAATGCATCTCCTAACGCACTACTGGTTGGAGGAAGAAGTCCACTTTAGTCCTGACGCCTTCAGGAGTAAAGTGAAATTCATTCACCAACCAGTAGTGCACCAGGAGGCGCATTTGCAGAAGATCATGCAATTTTTTACCTGCAGCTTCACCTACGTTGTGTACATTCTGTAATGCCCATACAATCTGAGGTATGTAGGGAGCACCACCTTTATGGTCAAAAAGAGAATCCTTGAACACATGAGGGCCATCACCAATAAAGGCCAACATTACCTCATAGCCAGACACTTTCAAACCCACCATTTCTCTGACAGCTTGAAGTTGAAATACTTTGCAGTAGAACAGGTACATGCTGATCCCAGAGGAGGCAACAGTGTTCTCAAACTTAGGAAAAGGGAGTCTAGGTACATTGTGGACTTCGAATGTAAGAACCCTGGGGGGGGACACCATGGATGAGGAACTTGCCATACACCTTCATGAGGACTACGTTTCCTTCTCTCCCACCCTGAGCCTACATTAACACATCCAGAATTGAATCTTTCTCTCTTCTTTCCTCTTTCTCCATCTCCTTATCTTCCTGGAAGACATGTATTGACATGTTCATGGTTTTAACTGTATTTTATGTTTTGTGTGTTTTGCAGGAGGAAAGGAAGGGGCCCAACGGAGTATGTTGGAGACTACCACACGGGTTCCCTACCCTTTTCTTCATGGTGTGAGCACTTGGTGATCTTCACACTGAGATAAAAAGCATTTTGCTTCTATTATTTTCATTTAAATTGTTACAGTGTCATTAACAGGTTGTGGACCTTACATTTGCGTTATTGAGATCTTATTGACTGTGTAACCGCATGTGACCCACTTGGGTTTTCATACATACATACATACAATTCCTTTGTACACATGGGCACCACAAATTCAGACTCTTGTGAGAAACAATGCACAAACACCCATTTGGGTTTTAAACCACCACATTCATAAAACGCCATCCCAGATTTGTGACATTTCATCAACTTCAATGTCACCCCACAAGCCTATAATTAGCACAAGCATCCACGCTGGTAAATGAAGTATTACTTAAAGGCCCACATTTCATTACCGGGGCACGCACACAGAATCACCCACATGCTTACTACACATTTCCATGGCACGTCTTAAGCCTACACATACCATAAGTGCTTGTGCTGGGATGTTTCTGATTTACGTTCATGCCTGTATGTCCAACTGGGGCACACGTATACTGAGACAGCCTCGCTCCTCACGATGGCACCATACCTCTGGTGTCCGAATATTTGGATATACATGTCCAGAGTCATTTTCACAAGTATTTTGCAGCCAATGTGACCTCATCATACCATTGCATTACATGGCGTTTTTCCGTTCATGACTATTTATGTGCAGAGTCATTATCAATTGAAATTTATTTTACAGTCACTGAGACTCTACCTTACATACGTCTAACCTTGGTAATACATGTCAATATAAGTACGTATTCATGGCTGCCATTGGTCATAAGGTTCTGTTCATGATCTTGGATTCGCAGTCCTTTGTCTATGTTGTTTCCATGCTATGTAATTGGACACCTTTGTTTTGTTTCCTCGTGTGATCCAGACTGTTTTACAGTCTAAACGAGTTATGAGTTTTTGATGGAATAATGCCTTTATGTGCATGCACCCGGACCTGAAGGAGGCTGTTTGTAGGAAAGGACATGGTGGGAGCAGTGATCGCACACTGTGAGCGGACGTGCTCATGCAGCGCGATCGCTAGGCTCCAATATTATGCCAGTCTTGGATCGAGGAGCCAAAAGGAATTCAGAGCAGGGCACTGTGCAGACAACTGCTAGCGGTGTGAGAAGGAAACAACTGAGCAACTGTAACAACTATTTGGTAATCCCACATTGATTGCAGCCAAAACATTTTATATTTAAATACTTGATGTCAAATAGTGGATATTATATTTCTATTACATTTATTATGACGGACACGATTTCTGTGATGTACAGAGATTATTTCCTCTATGTTTTTGGAGGTGGATGTGCTTTAAAGTGGCAATCAAAATGGTGTCATACAAGCAAGATTGAATAAGGCAGCAAGTGCCGAAACGCGTCACTTGCGAGAACTGCATTAATAAACAAAGTTGTCCCTTCCACGAGTGAACAGACACTTGAAGTTAAGGAGCAAGTGGTTTTATATATATATATATATACATATGTTAAAGTGACTTTATAGTTAGGAATTTAAATTGTATCTTATTTTACCTTAAAAAGAGCCATAGAAATTTACTGAAAAAGGTATGTTATAGTTAGGTGAAAATGTAAGTTCAAATATACCATTTCAAACTAACAAATCCACTGAAATTCACTATGTTTATTTATCCCAGGTAGCTATAACTCATTCCCTAAGGTACTTAAAACTCATTCCTCCGCCATGCACAGTCTTATCATTAATGATTACTTTAGGACATATATATACACACACACACCTCTACACCCCCCCCCTCAAAAACACATATGTACTTGGCTACCAAAAAGTTACTAATTTAAAATAAGAGAGCTGTTAAGGGACAGAGAAGGTGGGTAGACTGAGTAAACAGATGTAGAAAGGGGATGCTGCATTTATTCAAACATCTCTTCAGCTATTTTTGTCTGATTAAAAATATATTATGCCCCTACAACTCCTGTCACATTTTAATTCTCTGGTTTCAACATCTCAGTGCTCAATTAGTTTAGCCTTGATATTTAAGAAAGGTATTAAATTCAACAGCTCCTTTTCCAACAAAATGGCTTTCAGTAGTGCCTCACTTTCATCTTGATTAAAAAAAAATAATGTTTGAGTTGTTCATTGGAACTCTGTGTTGATGCTGCAATTGATTAGTAGGGAGATAACTGACAGACTGCTGCTGGTGTCTGAAGTACATGTTTGACTCTGCATGTCAGAATGTTTTACAAAAATGAATGAGGAAGATATTTGACAATTCCAAAAAATTGTGAACTCATTGTAGCTCATTTTCCCTACAATGGATGGCCTTATGGCCTTAACCAAAAATGTCTTCCTTTTTAACAACCAATACTATCTCCAAGTTAAAGGGAAATCAATGGAAGAGTTTCAGTACTAGGCTTTGCCTTATTTTATATGAATAACTTTGAGTCCACCCCCATTCTGTCTTAACCAGCTCATTCAGCCAATATATTTTGCTTTAAATGATACATTGATGATTTGATAAGGCCTACAAACACTTCTTACTGACTTTCTTGAGGACTTCACCATAATTGCAAATGTCTATGTTTCCCTATGCACTTTGACAGTGTTAAAATTGAATTCTTAGACCTTGCACTGTGGGTTGAAAATAACCATTTATATACCACATTATATTGGAAATCGATTGAGAGGAACACATTGCTACTTTACTCTAGCCATCATCCTAGCTCTCTCTGAGAGTCCCTGGTCCATGGACAATTTCAGACGTAAATGTGAACTTAAGGCAGAAATCTTTAGGGAAGCTGATTTATTATCTCAGAAACTCTTATAGAGAGGTTATTCCCACCTCCTGGTTCACCATACTATGAACATGGCTTGGTATTTTTCAAGAGGTAAATTTTTATGTCACATGAGAAAAGTTAACAACAAGATTATTGCCTTCCTGTAACTTTGTCAGTAGACACATTACACAGCAACGGAAGATATTATCAGCAGGGGACTTAAACCTCATAAAACTAGGCCTGGGCAGAATTTAAATTATGCTGGAATAATCAGAGATATCTGCAAATCTTGTGTTACTCTTTAACATGGAATTACTGATAATTAAGTTATTGTTCCTGCTCATGTAATTAAATGCACTTTTGGGGGAAAAATCCTACCACAAGAGCACATTTAGCGCCAGCGGCTGCTCGTGCTCACTATCTGTGCTCGGCTGCATTTAGTGGTCTTTCTTAGCACAAAATGCATCCTTGCGTCTATTTAGGACATGAGGGTGCATTTTGCGCAAAGAAAATAGTGCTAATGCTGGTACAAGTAGGGCAAAAATTCCTACGCCAAGAGCACATTTGGAGAAATTGAGCGGCTGTTTGATATTCGAGTTCTGTTGCATTTAGCGCTATTTCTTAGTGCAAAATGCATTCTTGTGTCCATTTTTGCAACAAGAAATAACTTTAACACAGAGGGCCCGTTTCACAAAGGTAACCTTAGACCTGAAGTCTAATTTTAGACCTGAAGTCTAACTTTAGACTTCAGGTCTGAACTTAGACTTCAAATCTAAATTTACCTTTGTGAATTAGGTCCTCAAATTCTCTTCTTGTGAAATTCTAGTGGAATCTCACGCAATTCTTAGGTAATTGTGCATGATTACGCTACACAGAATTAGGCGAGTTACGCCTACCCCTAAAAAAAATTATCTGCTGATGGTGGCCCTTCTGTACAATGATGCCCCCGAAAATATTAATGATATATGGGGCGTGTCATCTCTTGTAGGTCACTAAGTGCGCCGGGTATGCCCAGATGTGGGTCCCGGGCTCACTGTGCCACTGGAATCAAGCTATCCTGGCTGAAGAGGGGTGAAACCCCGAAACCGGTCCTAGGATGCTTGTTTCCGGTCCAGGGAGGTCCTGGCTTGGCAGTTCGGGCTGGACTGTTCCCATGAGGCACAGGGTCAAGACTGATTTGCAAATGGCCAGGTCTAAACTGGGGTGGCATGGTGAGCAAAAGAATGATGGATTTAACCCAGATCTCTTGACTGGGGGTGAATGTTTTGATTTGTTCTGCATTCCGTCCATCAATTGTGTGTCTTTTGCTTCCTCGCCCTAAGTGCGCCGGGTATGCCCAGACGTGGGTCCCGGGCTCACTGTGCCACTGGAATCAAGCTATCCTGGCTGAAGAGGGGTGAAACCCCGAAACCGGTCCTAGAATGCTTGTTTCCGGTCCAGGGAGGACCAGGCTTGGCAGTTCGAGCTGGACTGTTCCCCTGAGGCACAGGGTCAAGACTGATTTGCATATGGCCAGGTCTAAACTGTGGTGGTATGGTGAGCAAAATAATGATGGATTTAACCCAGATCTCTTGACTGGGGGTGAATGTTTTGATTTGTTCTGCATTCCGTCAATCAATTGTGTGTCTTTTGCTTCCTCGCCCTAAGTGCGCCGGGTATGCCCAGACGTGGGTCCCGGGCTCACTGTGCCACTGGAATCAAGCTATCCTGGCTGAAGAGGGGTGAAACCCTGAAACCGGTCCTAGGATGCTTGTTTCCGGTCCAGGGAGGACCTGGCATGGCAGTTCTGGCTGGACTGTTCCCATGAAGCACAGGGTCAAGACTGATTTGCATATAGCCAGGTCTAAACTGGGGTGGCATGGTGAGCAAAAGAATGATGGATTTAACCCAGATCTCTTGAATGGGGGTGAATGTTTTGATTTGTTCTGCATTCCGTCCATCAATTGTGTGTCTTTTGCTTCCTCGCCCTAAGTGCGCTGGGTATGCCCAGACGTGGGTCCCGGGCTCACTGTGCCACTGGAATCATCTATCCTGGCTGAAGAGGGGTGAAACCCCGAAACCGGTCCTAGGATGCTTGTTTCCGGTCCAGAGAGGACCTGGCTTGGCAGTTCGGGCTGGACTGTTCCCATGGGGCACAGGGTCAAGTCTGATTTGCATATGGCCAGGTCTAAACTGGGGTGGCATGGTGAGCAAAAGAATCATGGATTTAACCCAGATCTCTTGACTGGGGGTGAATGTTTTGATTTGTTCTGCATTCCGTTCATCAATTGTGTGTCTTTCACTACAAATGTGGCCAATGTAGTATGAATCCTCTGACATTGGAAATAAAGGACTTTGTTTTGCTTTGCAAATTAAAATGCCAATAAAGGAATATTGCAATTGCAATCTCACCAATGTCATTTACAGCATGTTTTGCCCATGCAACCTACTTTCCATTGTGAAACCCAGCCCGAAACTTCACCTATGCATCTGCAAGCATAGGAGTTAGATCAGATGCATGGTGCCCAGTGCTCCTTTGGTGACACATTTTCAGGAAACAAACCACAGGAAACAAACCACACCAAAGATTGTTCGAAATGGCAAGTGGTTTCTCTTTCCCAAAGAGCGGGCTGAAATCTCCAGACTCATAAGATAAGGAGACCTCAAATGGACTGTAGAATGTGAGACTGTAAATAAATATGCGAATAATATGGAGGACTAGTATTCCTTAAAATAACTCTGTACAAAGGACCAGCTCAATATGGACAGCTGTAACTATCATTGAACATTGGATTTAGTACCTTTTATCTAACCTAACATTCATTGCGAACTTAGTGTATAACACTAATAATTCTATGTATGGTTTTTTAATTCTGGGAGTCATCTGTTCCCTGTGTTGTTGCTTAACTCATCACCATTTTGCACAGAATTCTCCTTGGTCGAGTGAATTCTCATCCTGCTCCTTCTGGGTTTCACAAATCTGAACATGTATCTGTGGCAGGCAGTTGGTTGCAGACATGATTAATTACTACAATGGCCCTCCCCCTGTTTTTCCATCTTATCAAGCTCATTGACCCTAACTTCCTTTTGAATTTAGTTACTTTCTAACTTCTATTATTGAACATTCAGATTCAGCGATGGAGCTCGCCCACTTGTCATTTTTTTGAGTATTTTAAATGTGGCAGTAGGATTTATGCAGGTACTAGTATTTACCAGGTTTTTACTCTAGTTTGCACCATTTGGTTTTCATTTTCTTATCACTTTACTTTTCCATTCACTCAGGCCATTTCATCACTGAACAGTGCATCCTATCTTATATGGTATGGAATTACTATTTATGAGTGGGTTTCATAGCTGTAATAAACTGGGGGGCCAGTGTCTACAAGCTCTTTTGATTTTCCCAACATCATCTATGATACAGGCAATAAGGTTGGAAATAAGATTGGTCTCCTGGTATTTTGTATTGATGAAGCTGATGCTGAAATCTTGAAAACGTTTATTAGATTCAGGAGAAGATGAAATCACTTTTTATTGTAGAAATAGCTCTTGAATAGTGAGCTGAGATGGGCTGTGAGTCTAAGGGTACAGTTTGAAATAATATTTGATCTACGTTCTTTGAATTCTCCTATATCGGATTCTCCTGTAACAATTTATCAATCAGAATTAAAAACTGAAAGTAGAAATGCGATGTCAGGATCAAGATTTACAATATTTACAAATAGAAATTTCTCTTTTCCACTTGATATATTCTTGGAGGAATTTCATGATTTTTTTGTATATTTCCATGGTACTGGATCAAGCTATGAGCTATAGAATTGTAAAATTCAGGATTGGGTTGAACCTTCTATTTGCCAGTACTGTGATATCCAATGCAAAATAGGGAAACCGGGGACTATTTTATTAGATTGCACATTTTATAAAAAATAGAAAGAAGTAGAATTTTAAAACCAATCATGATTAAGTATGACATAAATTCATGCCAGAGGGCACTGAGCTTTTTGCACTCCCTGGATGTAATAAGTGCAGTTAGGAATTTTTTACAGATGATGCAAGGGAAAAAAATATTTTTATTTAGCTAGCATTTATAAAATTTTAGATAGAACAATGATAAAGAATGAAGATTTTTATGGTTGTAGATTTTTAGAATTCTATGTGTAATTTGTATTGTGGATGAATTGCATTTTTGATGTTATTTTAAAATTGATTTAGCTTATTATGAGGATTTTCCTTTATGTGTCATGCTTTCTGAGAGTTTATTGGACTTTGGCCCCAATAACCTGAATTTTTTAACTGACTGACCAGTGTGTTTACTATCTTCCTCTATTCAAGTGTTTTGAGCTGGACAAGTTATGGTTTACATGTATGTTGTGTGAGTTACAACCAAGCCTAACCATACTTTCAATTTAACTTTTGTCTTTTGTCTTTTTCATTGACTTTTTTGGGTTTCTCGATCAAATACTGCATACAGCAGTTTTCAGCACCCAACTTGCCACAGTCAGTCACCCTCCATTTAACATGGCCAAAGTGTAGTTTGGCCGCAGAACGTAGCCCCTTTGGTTAGGCCCTAGTCCCAAACCTACAACCGGCAGCCAACACCACTGTTCATGGCTTATGGCTCTGCAAAGATGGTGTTAGCACAGTGCCTGACTATGCCCTTTACTCAAACCACCACCGGGGTCCAATCTCACTGTTCTTGGGGGATACTTTTTAGGGTCCACGAATCCCATCATATAGCTTGCATACCCCTGGCAAGCAGTGGCGGCTCACATAGGGCGTGCTGCGGGGTGGGGAAGGGGCAGGGTGGGGGGGTAGTAAACACGGACATACGATGGAACAGAGGAAAGCAATTATTACGTTCCTCCGTTCCGTCCGTATGTCCGTGTTTACTACCCCCACCCTGCCCCTCCCCGCCCCACCCCACCACCCCGCAGCACGCCCTATGCGAGCCGCCAGCGGCAAGCTTCAAACCGTGGAGTGCAAACTAGGCCCGTCCGATATTTAAAATACACCATTGCAATTTGTGTAGTTTCAGGACTTTTGCATTACACTAGTTGCGCAAAATAATTGAAATTATCCCGCTATGCCAAGCTGCTTCATTACACACCATTTGTAGTAAACGTTTATCACAAGCAAATAGGAATAATGTGAATGACCAGAATACGAGCAATGTTGCTCACACCACTAGTGATTTTAGCTCTATTTCTTCACAGTGAAACACGTCTTTCCATGAAAAATTGGCATGAGATTGTATTTTAACAGTAAAATATAGTGCGGAAAGATGGATTTGAATTCTGTGTAATTATACGTTATTTTGCATAATTTAACATTTTCCCAAAATTTTGTATAACTTGCACATAAGTCAACTATGAGATTTCCACACAGCCCTAAAAAAAAATCTAGAAAGCCTCATGTGTTGAGGCTAGGCTAGTCAAGGCGTACACAAACCTGGATCTAGGTCCATGAACCCATGAAAAGTTACAGCACAGGCTCATAAACCTTGCCATGGGCTCACTGCGCTTGGCTGTGCAGCTTGGGTTTGTGGATCTTGGAGGCCCATGAAGATCTGCAAACCCTGCGACTATATATGTCTTTTTTTTTACATTTTATTCATAGTGGTCCCTTTGTGGACCCCTTACCTGAGCCAGTCCCCTTTATGCTGTTTTAATGTTTTTCAGGACTCTGGTACCAAGTCCCCATGTAATTACTTTTGCAATGTTCTTGTCCAAGTTGCGGCCAGAAAACCAGATTGTTCTGTTTGCAGACCCTTCTGTGGGTTCGCAGATCCAATATGGATGATAAGAAAAAAAGCTCCCTTCTTCCCTGAGATTTGAATGTTCTTCAAATTATGAGTTCACACACGTCTGTGAACCTGGGTTTGCAGACATTCACAAATTCTCAGTATCTGTAGAATTTTAGCTTTTCATGCTATGACAAAAATGTTTGTTCAAAACTAATTTCGGAAAAAAAATGTATATATATATATATATTCACTGAAAAAACCATAGGTTTCAGGCACGTTATAGTTAGAAATTAGCATTTAAAAAACCTTAGAAATTCACTGAAAAAACCATAGGTTTCAGGGACGTTATAGTTAGAAATTAGCATTAAAAAAACCTTAGAAATTCATTGAAAAAACCATAGGTTTCAGGGGCGTTATAGTTAGTTTGACATTTTACTCGTATAAAACCTGTGAAATTCCCCCGTTATAGTTAGTTCAGCTAACTATAACTCGCGCCCCCGCACTGCACTGCTGATGACGTCACATATTACATCACTCATGACATGGTCAGTGACATCACTGATGACATCACTGATGACATCTCAAATGACATCACTGATGACATCATCCAGTGACTGTGTGTTTCTGTAAAGTTTAAATATGTTTAATATATATAGGGAAAGGCGTATTGAAGAATGAGTGGGTGTATAAGTGTCTGAATGGATGATTTAGTAGGTGCGTGACTGACTCTATAAGTGAGTGATTAAACGTATCTTACTGAATACATGGGTTAGTGACTAAACTGTGTGAATATCTGTATCCGTGTGTCTGTTGGTGTGTAAGCGGCTGCATGAGTTTGTGAATAGCTACATGAGTGTCTATATGGGTTATTGATTTGTTGTCTGAGTATCTGTACGGGTGCCTGAGTGTTTGTGTGGGTGGGGTGTGTGTGACTCTGAGCATAGATGTGTGAGTGGGTGATTCACTGGGTGCATGGTTTCAAGAGTGCATCTGTGATGGACTGTATGGGTGGGTGAGTGTGTGTATGGGTGTGTTAGTGAGTGAATGTATATCTCAGTGGTACATGTGTGAGTAAGTACATATGTGAAAAGTAGTATATATGTGTGTTGGAGTACATAATTGGCTACAAATGATAGTGTGTTATTGTGAGAGTGGCTGTATGGATGAGTGTGTGCTTGTATCATTGATTGTATAAGAGCGTAAGAATGTGCTAGTATTTGTATGAGTAATTGAGCTGGTGTGTGTATAACTGTACATCTGAGTAAATGGGAGTGTGATTAATTATTTGCATGACTGACTAGGTGTGTGAGTACCTCTATGGATGAGTGGCGGTGTGTGAGTGTCTATATAGTTGTATGAGTGCATATGATAGTCCTGTACTGAGTGACCGTAAGTATGAGTGACTGTACGGGTGAGTGGGTGGATGTGTGTGTAGACCTAAGAATCAGTGAGTGGGTATGTAGTTATTGGTGTTGGAGTGTCTATGGTTTTGAGAATGGTAGTGTGTAATTTAGAGTGGGTATATCAAAAGTTATATTAGGGTGTGAGAAGATGCATGAAATTTTCACATGGATGATGTCATCAGTGATGTCATCAGTGATGTCATCAGTGATGTCACTGACCATGTCATGAGTGATGTAATATGTGACGTCATCAGCAGTGCATTGCGGGCGCAAGTTATAGTTAGTTGAACTAACTATAACGGGGAATTTCACGGGTTTTGTACGAGTGAAATGTCAAACTAACTATAACGCCCCTGAAACCTATGGTTTTTCAGTGAATTTCTAAGGTTTTTTTAATGCTAATTTCTAACTATAACGTCCCTGAAACCTATGGTTTTTTCAGTGAATTTCTAAGGTTTTTTAAATGCTAATTTCTAACTATAACGTGCCTGAAACCTATGGTTTTTTCAGTGAATTTCTAAGGTTTTTTATATGCTAATTTCTAACTATAACGTGCCTGAAACCTTTGGTTTTTTAAGTGAATTTCAAAGGTTTTTTAAATGCTAGTCTCTAACTATGCCTACAGAGGTAGGACATGTGAAGAAAGAAGAAAAACGCACAGAAAGAAGCAAAAGAAATGCAGAAAGAAGCAACAGAAGTCCACAAAGCTGAAGAAAAGTGCAGGAAGAAGCAAGACATGTGCAGAAAGAACCAACAGAGGAGCAGAAAGACGCCTTGTTCCAAAATCATCCTGTGCCCACAACTTTTTCAGACGGGTACTGGTGGTAACTGACTCTGACTAACCAGGCCTAGAGCCAGTGCTATGCTAAAAGACACTTAGAATACAGTGAAAACACCTACATACACTAGGGAACACTATGCGTTGGGGTACCCCTGTGATTAGCATGACCTCCTTTATAAGGCCCTGGTACATAATAGGGCAGGGAGATTAAAACTACCTCTTAAAACACGCTACGGGGCGTGTTTGCACAGTGGTGAAGGGAGGGGTGGCCCTGATGTGACATGTGTGCAAACACACCCTGTGGCGCGTTTTAATTTGGGGAATTAATTCCTCT
This sequence comes from Calotriton arnoldi, assembly GCA_963921515.1. Classification (NCBI taxonomy): domain Eukaryota; kingdom Metazoa; phylum Chordata; class Amphibia; order Caudata; family Salamandridae; genus Calotriton; species Calotriton arnoldi. The sequence continues at coordinate 93,238 of CAWUFW010019343.1, forward strand.
TCAATCCTGAAGGTCCCTGGGGCCCAACTAGCCCACCACGTACCTCCAGTAAGCGCCACAGGGCTGCGTTGCAGAGAGGTGGCCCAGGCCATGCCCCTTTTTACACCACTCTGCAACGCAGCTCTGTGGCGCTTACTGGAGGTACGTGGTGGGCTAGTTGGACCCCAGGGACCCTCAGGATTGAAGAGGAATTAATTCCCCAAATTAAAACGCGCCACAGGGCGTGTTTGCACACATGTCACCTCAGGCCCCGCCCCCTCCCTTCACCACTGTGCAAACGCACCCTGTGGCGCATTTTAAATTGGGGGATAAAGTCCCCTTGAATCCTGAGGGTCCCTGGGGTCCAACTAGCCCACCAGGTACCTCCAGTAAGCGACACAGAGCTGCGTTGCAGAGAGGTGTAAAAAAGGGCGTGGCCTCTGAACACCTCTCTGCAACGCAGCTCCCTGGCGCATACTGGAGGTACCTGGTGGGCTAGTTGGCCCCCAGGGACCCCCAGTATTCAAGGGGAATTAGTTCCCCAACTTTAAACGCACCAGGGGGCGCGTTTGCTGAGTGCTGCAGGGAGGGGGCGGGGCCTCCGGCGCGATGCCGCTCTTTTTTTTAATTCATTTTTTTAAGAAGGGGAGCTGTGTGGCCCCCCTTCTTTTCCTATTTTTTTGGCCCTGGAAACCCCGTCCCCCAGGGCCAGACCCCTATATTTTTTTATTTTTAATAATGGAAGGGGGCTGCGTGGCCCCCCTCCCGAGGCCATATTCCGCCATGGGGACCCCATCCCCCGGGGCATGGCCAGTGTTTTTTTTAAATTAAAATTATTGGAGGGGGGCTGCGTGGCCCACCTCCTCTGGCCATTTATGGCCCCGGGGACCCCATCCCCCGGGGCCGGCCTTTGCGTTTTTTTACACTTTTTTTAATCATGGGGGAGGGGAGCCGTGTGGCCCCGGGGACCCCATCCCCCGGCGCATGGCCTCTCGTTGGGGACCGTGGGGGGAGCCCCAATGCCCCCATGGTCCCAGCCGGCTCCCCGCCTCCTGCGGGAGCCGGCATTGCTTTTCCACACGGGGAGCTGCTAAGATGCAGCTCCCCGTGTGGAAAGCAATCGGCTTTGGTTTTGGAAGAGAGCAGGTTTCCCTGCTCTCTCTTCCAAAACAAAGCAGAGTTTGCTATGACAGGGCGGGAGTTGCGAGGCTCCCGCCCTGCCATAGCAAACTGCAGTGTCCCGGGGTTGGGCACCCTGGGACACTGCAGGAGACGGCCCTGGGGGGTGGTGGTCCCCAGGGCCATCACTGGCTCCAGGAGGGGGGCCGCGCAGCCCCCCTCCCAATCTGTACATAGCCCCGGGGAGGTGGTGGTCCCCGGGGCTCGGGGGTCCTTAACGGACTCCCTAATATACATATTAGTGCCCCGGGGAGGTGGCAGTCCTCGGGGCGTGTGGTGGGCCTTGAGCCCCCCCACACAGGTACATTTTGTTTTTTAAAAAAAAGCCCGGGGGGGGGGGTGGTGGTCCCCTGAAAATATAATTAATGGGAGCCCCGGGGGGTGGGGGTCCCTGGGGCTTGGGGGGGCCTCAGAGGCCCCCCCAACTTTATAAAAACAAGCCCCGGGGGTGGCAGTCCCTGGGGCTGCAGGGGGGCCGTGTGCCCCCCGCAAATATTTATGCAAAGCCCCGGGGGTGGCGGTCCCCGGGGCAGTGTGGGGGGGATTGGGACCCCCCACACACTTATTTATTTCACTGCCCCCGAGACCTGGCCCACCCGGGGGCTAAATATTATTTTTCTTCGCGGCCGGATCCGTGGATCCGGCGTGCATTTTGCCGATGTTTTTTTTTTAAAAGATGCTTTTTTGGGCCCTGAGCAGGCCTAGGGGGTCAGGGTGTTTCTACCCTGCACCCTTTTCTTGTTTTGCGCCTTAGTTTTTCTGTTTTCTTGTGCCTCGGTTCTACCGCAGCACAAGATGGCTGCCAACACTTCCTGGTTTGGAGTGTTGACAGCCAATTAGCATGAGGCTCGTGGTCGGGAGGGTCCGCGGATCCTCCGTGCCTCTAAATATCGAAACCTTTATCTTTGATTTTCTCAGCAACTACTGAACGGATTTACACCATTTTTAAAAAGGGTGCTTTCTGAACCAAGCACTACCTTTTTGCCAAATTTGGTGTAATTCTGTTCAGCAGTTTTGGCTGTAGCCTTGCATAAAGTTTCCTATGGGAAATTGATTTTTTTACTCTTATTTTTTTAATTTCTCCGCAACTACTGAACGGATTTACACCATTTAAAAAAAAGGGCGCTTTCTGAACCAAGCACTACCTTTTTGCCAAATTTGGTGTAGTTCCGTTCAGCAGTTCGGGCTGTAGCCGTGGCTAAAGTTTCCTATGGGAATTAACATGGAGAAAACATGTTTTGGGACCCCCCTTTTTTCTCAGCCCCCGCTTGCCGAATCACCCCGAAACTTTCAAGTCAGGAGCTGACTGGATCGTGCCATAAGTTTTGAAAATTTCGCGAAGATTCGTCAACCGACGCCAAAGTTATTGGGAAAAGAATGTTACGAATGTCCTATGGATAATAGGTCCTAACTATAACTACCTACAGGCGACCGCCAGTAGGTAATATATATATATATATATATATATATATATATATATATATATATATATATATATATATATATATATATATATATATATATATATATTTTTCCACAAAAGTGCCCAAAAGCATTGAGGACGCACTCGACTTCAAATAAAACGTTCCGGTTCTTTATTGGAGACACAAACTGGCATTTGAATACCAGGCATTTCATTCGCCTGAAGCGTTTTGAGGCACCAGCCTCTTACTCATAGGCTTTGAAGGAAGCATCACGGTAGCACTAATTACAACGCCGTCTGCATGCTGATGATTGGCGTTGGCCCCCAGTGGGCCCCTCAGGTAAGTTCCACTATTGACTGCATGCTGGGACTTGTAGTGTGTCTTAGGCAAATTGTTACCATCCAGTGGGTTCCGTTCTGTTTCCATCAATTTAAAATGTATTTCTCACCCTCAGGGGCATCCAAAAACGTGTTTTCCCTGTTATGTCTACGGGGATTTTTCATTTTGTTAACATGACTCCAGCCCGAACCGCTGAACGGAATTACACCAAATTGTGCAGAAAGCTAGATGTTGGTCCAGAAAGCATGCTTTTGTAATTTGGTGTAAAAACGTTCAGTAGTTTCAGAGATATTTAGGTTTAAAAGATGTAGATATCTCAGATTCCAAAATCCTACTGAAATTTTATTGGCTGCCAAAACTTCAACTAGGAAATGTTGGCAGCCATCTTGGGACTCGGCTTGAAGCTAAGTCCCACAAAAATATTTTTTTAAAGTAAAGGGGGCAAGGTAGGACAGGTAGGACAGGGACCCCGCCGGGATTACAAAATATTTTTAAATTGAATTTTGCTGGATATTTGCAAGTGGAACCACGGATCTGTGGCAACATTTTGAAAAAAAGATGTGCAGGCTTCTGTGTGTCTTTTTTATGAAGCCACTGGGTGGGCTGAATCCAGGGGGCATGTGGGTCTATAATCAAGGAGCGGGGCTCATAGGGCCCCCCTCCTAGGCTTTTGAAAGGCTCCAGGGCACTGAACAATACAAATGTGGCAGGGGGCCCTCCTGCAGCCCAGGGGACCGCCACTTCCCCGGGCCTATGAATTATTGAAGTGCGGGAGCTCACGCAGCCCCCACAGCCCCAGGGACCGCCACCTCCCCGGGGCAATGAATTATACAAGTGCGGGAGGGATCACGCTGCCCCCCACAGCCTCAGGGACCACCAACTCCCTGTGGCAATGAATAACAGAAATGCGTGGGGTCTGCTTGGCCCACCCACAGTCCCGGGGACAGCCACCTCCCTGGGCTTCAAATAATATAATGCAGAGGGTCTGTTGCGGACCCCAGGGGACCAGCGCCTCCCCGTAGCTCTGTAGTCTAAAGGAGGGGGGCTGTGTGCCCCCCTCTTGGAGCAAACAATGGCCCTGGGGACCTCCACCCCAGAGGCCAGTTCCTGCAATGTCCTGGGGTGCCCACCCTTGGGACATTGCAGTTTGCTATGGCTTGGAAGGATCATTACCACTCCCACCAAGCCATAGCAAATGCTGCTCCACTTTCAGCAAGCAAGAGCATTGCTTGCTGAAAGCGGAGCAGAATTGCTTTTGGACAGCAGCTCCCTCTGTCCAAAAGCAATGCCGGCTCCCGCAGGACGCAGGAAGCTGGCAGGGACCACGGGGACCTTGAGGTTCCCCCTGTGGTCCCCAACACTGCCACGTGGATGCCCTGGGTGGGACCAGGGCACCCACATCAGAGGCTGGGCCCCGGGGGATGGGGTCCCTGGGGCTGAAACTGGCCCACAGAAGGGGGTCCACGCAGCTCCCCTCCTTAAAAAAATGTTTAAAAAAAGAATAAAACCTCCGACAAGTCGCCGGAGGCCGCGCACCCTTCACCACCACTCTGCAAACGTACTTTATGCTGATGATTTACTGTTGTTTAGTAACACTCGAATAGGCCTCCAAAGACTACTGAACTGCCTAGGCACATGCACAGAAACTAATGGCCTGGAAGTAAATTACAAAAAAACAATTGTGATGGCTTGTAATCGCGGCACCAACAAAAATCGAAGATGGCATCTTAATGGAAACAAAATCGATGAAGCTGCCACCTATGTATATTTAGGGGTCAAAGTAGAGGCAAATGGTTCATTTGTATCCCAAAAAAGGCGATCCAGGGGAAGCACAGGCCATCAATTATGCATTTTCATCATTGGCTAATTCCATTTGAGGGCACGACCTGAAACCTATGGGTGCAGTAATGAAAGCTAAATTAATGCCAACCCTCGTGTATGGATCGGAGAAAATGCTAGGTGCTGAGGCTGCTCTACTTGATAAATTATTGATAAGGTCTTACAAACAAACCTTCCGGCTACCCAGGTTGGCCTCGACAGCACAACTCCGGTTTGAATTTTCACTAACAAAACAGTCATTCACCAGGCCGGAGGCATTTGTAAAGGTTTGTTACAAATTGCGCGCAGTGGCCGATAATACTCTGGCTAATCAAATTTGGTCTGAAATCAATCTACAACTGGGGAATGGCACCCACAAGAAATATCTAGAGAACAGCATTGAGATGCTAGAACTGGGCGACTTATGGAACTCTTAAATACCTGGGCAAACCTTTAAGAAATCTGTAAATAGGTCGACCAAACTGCAAAACGTTGTCATGGGTGTCTGGTGTTGAAATCATATTCAATCTTACGAGAATCTCTACTGCTTGCATCACCCTATCATCGGAAGGTTAAACAGTCATTCCTGGCCCTTAAACTTGGAAGATACCCACACTAGACTTCCTGTCAAGATGGAGGAAAGGCAGCCTAAGTGAAGACCAGAACTGCCGACTATGCCATTAGGGTATTGTGACTCTGCTCCACATGCTATGCATCTACCCAGTTTTGGGCAACCAACGAAGAAGCCTATTAAGACAAGAGTTCCTAGACCGGGGAATCAGGTCTTGCAGGACTGCACTGGTGGAGTCAATGGACCCAAGCAATACAATGTTGAACATAAAATTAGTACAGTTCCTGGCTATTTTTTAAAACCTGATTAATGCATGGGTCGGTTGAAGGGTGAACCGGGGGGGCGGTGACGAGGTGGCTAAGTTCCTACTAGGCCTCAGGGTCGGTTGGTAAGGGCTGCCAGAGAACTTGATATAAGGTTCTGCCAATCCCATCAAGTTATGTAAACTTGCATGAGCAGGTAAAATGGATACGCAAGGATGGACTTCTAGGGACAACGATAGTAGCTGCTCCCTATCCCGTCATGCTAAGGAGAAAAATAGCTTAAATCAGAAGTCAGTCAGTCAGTCATAAAAGCTTTATTCGACTGATATTTTAACAGTCATAAAAGCACATAAAAAGACAAAATACTTATTAAACAACAATATACACAATATAAAACACCAGTCATATAATTTTTTTTTCAAATATCAGGTGATATTAAAACAGCAGCAGTGAAACCATAAAAATATCAGAAACCCATTATGCTATACATCAGTTATTATGAACGATTTCCTTTGGAGGAGTACCTTCTTAAGAAACATAACTAAGCACCAGGTAGTTTGTTCATCCTCCCTGCACATCAACACTTTAACAGCACATAGTTTTCCACACTCGCGCTTTATCGGTAGAATTACCACTGACCACTTACAAAAGCACATATTTTTTACCTGCTTGCTGGACCTGCACACAGACACTTTAACCGCTCTTAGTCTTGAACAATGGTATTCATCTGCAGAAACACAACTGGCCGCCTCATAAAGAACTCACATGATAACCAGCTAGCGAAAAGGTCGGTCTGCGATCAATTACCCTTGAGTTGTAGGAAGGCGTTGGCTGGGCTGGTTCACCCAACTCGCTTTTATCATTTGTATTCGACATTTTTATTCGTATACTTATGAAGGGCAGCAAATAATGAGAAGGTTTACTGCTGAGATGTGAAATGGATGCAGCTGATTTATAATAAGTTTTAGAGTTCTTCTTAATGTCCTGTAGGGTATGATTCGAATTGTGGTTATGGTTTTAATTGACTAATAAACAATTTATTCATTCATTCATTCACTGCCAGTTGGGGCAATAAGTCCCCTTGCGTCCAGAGGGTCCTTGGGGGCCAACAAGCCCTCCTCTTACCTCCAGTAAGTCCCACACAGTTGGAATGCTGAGAGGACTTCAGAGGCCAGGCCCCCTTTCTCCACCACTCTGCAAATTCACCTCCTGGCACACTACTGGTTGGGGGATAAAGTCCCATTGGCTCGAGAAGGTTCTTGGGGGTGCAACAAGCCCTGCAGTTACCTCTAGTAAGTCCCACACAGCCTGATTGCTGAGAGGACTACGGAGGCTACACCCCCTGTCTCCACCACTTTGCAAACGCACCTCCTAGCACCCTGCTGGTTGGAGAATGAAGATCCTTTGGCTCCAGGTGGTCCTTGGGGGGCAACAAGACCTGCTGTTACCTTTAGTAAGTCCCACAAAGCGGGATTACTGAGAGGTCTTTGGAGGCCACACCCCCTTTCTCCAGCACTTTGCAAACGCACCTCCTGGCGCACTACTGGTCTGGAGATGAAGTCCTCTTGCCTCCTGAGGGTCCTTGGGGGCCAGAAACCTCTCCTGTTACCTCCAGTAGGTCCAACACAGCAGTATTGCTGAGAGGTGGTCGGAGGCTGCGCCCCCTTTTTCCACTACTCTGTAAACACATCTTCTGGCGCACTGCTAGTTGGGGAATAAAGTTCTCTTGAATGCTGAGGGTCCTTGGGGGGCAACAAACCTTCCTGTTACCTTTAGTAAGTAACAAACAGTGGGATTGCTGATAGGACTTCCAAGGCCACACCCAGGGGCATATGTACAAGGAGTTAACACCGCGTTAGCAGCACTTTTCTGCCGCTAATGCGGCGATATTTTTATTGCCCTATTAACAAGCTGTCGCTAACAGCCGTTAGCGACAGATTTCTGGCGATACCGGCCGTTTCCAGCATCGCCACCTATGTTAGTGATAACTATCGCTAATGATATGCAAGGCAGGCGTTCCCATGCAAAAACGCACGCTAATCCCACTTTGCGATATTTACAATGATCGCCCGGACCCGCGATACGTTGAAAACACAGCCGCTAAAGACCGTTAGTGGCTGGGACTTAAGACCAGAAAATAGCTGGTCTTAAAAATGGAGATAACACTTGGGCCTCATGTCAGCAGGTTTTGCTGCTGGACAGCGCTGCAAGCAATGTTGCTGCACTGCCCTGCGACAAAACTACAGGGCAGGAATGCGCACCATCAATAAGATAGTGTGCCTTCCTGGGCCTTAGTCATGAAAAGTGTTGCAGCGCTGCGACAAGACAGTGTCGCAACACTTTTCACTATGCCCTTCTTGCGACTCCATGGATGCGCTGTTTTCACTGGACAGCGCTCCATGACGCAAGTAATGACAGTTATGTCTGGAATCCTGACCTATCTGTCTGCGCTAATGTCACGCATTGCTGCTGTTGTGTCACAAGCATGATGCAACTCCAGCAATGCATGGGGCCAGCCTATCCCTGTGGCACTGCGTCACCCTTACGCCTGCCATCAGGCAGGCGTAAGGTACTGATGCAGTGCCGTCCTACAATAGTCGCAGTGAAATCTGAGGGATTTCACTGTGCCACTCCTATGAGGCCTTGTCGCGTTGGAACGCACACCCTGCGTACATCATACCTGATGCAGGTATGATGTTGCACAGGGCTGCACAAGGTCACCCATATGCCTAAATGCGTCACTTTGCAAATACGGCTCTACGTGGTGCTAGTTTTTCCTGGTCCATTCTTGAGGGGTGCCAGGGTGTCGGCGCAGTTGGAGATCCATCGGTGGTGGTTGCGCACTGCGGTGTCATCGTCTGTAAGCGTTAGTGGAGTACTTGTGCTGAGGGAGTTGACGAGACGTTCTTCGGTGGCTTTGATCCAGCTGCGAGGGGTCGTGATGATGGCGGTGGTGTACGGTGGGCATGGTGAAGACGTGATGTATACAATGATGGTCGGTCCAGGAGAGTCCGGTGGTGTGGCTGTAGTTGAAGTTCCCGCTGGCGGAGGAGACGTGCTTGACCATGTGTCCTGCTATGTGGCTTGCTGCGGTGACTAGCTGCTTGAGTCTGATGATGGTGAGCTTCCCCAGGAGGGGGTGGTGTTCTGGTCACTGGGGTTGTCCAGGTGGAACTTGAGTTCACCGAGTAGGATATCGTCGGTGGATGGGAGAGCCTGGGGTGCAAGGAGGTCTACAATAGTATCGGAGAATGGGGGGCCATGGTCCGGGGGGCCTGCAGATGAGGGTGCTGCAGAGGATGGGCTTGGGGTTGGTCCGGATCTGGGAGTTGAGGTGCTCCATGGTCACCGTTGGGTCATTAGAGTGCGTGGTCAGTCGGAGTGTGCTTCTGTAGGTGATGTCAATGCCTCCTCCTGGAGGGTCGGGTGGTCCTTGCGGGTGATTCAGTAGCCGTCAGTGATGGCGATGGCGATGTCCGGTCCGGAGCAGGAGTTGGTCCTGTCAGGCGATGTGGCATCCAGCGTTGATGGCGAGGAGGGTGCTGGCGTCGTAGCGGTGGAGTGTCCGAGAGGAAGGGTCCTTGGTGCTGAGCGCGGTCCAGGGGCAGACAGACGCAGACGGGCTTGCCTATGGCTTGCCTTTGGCACGGGAGACGTCGTAATGCCTTTACAACGCTACTCCAACAACGCAGGTGCCTTTATATCGCATTCCATTACAACGCAATGTGAGGTCAGGAATGGGGTATTTTTAAGTTTTAGGGTGGGTATGGGTTTCGTGTGTTGGAGATGAAATTTGGGGTGTGCTTTGGGGTAAATTCTTGAAATTCGGGTGTGTTTTGGAGTAAATTATGAAAATGTGGGTGTGTTTTGGGGTCAATTATGGAATTTGGGGTGTGCATTTGGGTCAAATATGAAATTTGGGGTGTGCATTTGGGTCAAATATGATTTTTAGGGTGTGTTTTGGGGGCTCACAGATGAATTTTAGGGTCCACGGTTTGCTTTGGGGTGCAATGGTTAGTTTTAGGGTTGCACTCACTGAAGTAGGAATAGTAATTTTTACATCTCCGCTATGCAACACCTTCCCTACAGTTGCAATATGCCTAGTATTAGTATGCATTGTAATGGAATGCAATGTAATGGTATGCGTCGTAACTTCATATATACCTTTGGAACACCAGTGGTACGCCCGCTGCGCATGGCCGCACAGTGGCCGCCATTGAGAAGTGCTGCGGGGGAGACTGGACAGGTGGGAGGTGGGAAAGGCCGGAAAGAACATTGGATGGGGCGTGGACGCGGGGGGTGTGTGTGAGCGGGTGTTGTACATATTTAAATGAGGGACATTTTACCTCGATGCCGGTTCCCGTGTCTTCGTTGCTCCTGCTCTCCTGAGTCTGCTTCCAGGAACAGTAAGTAGGCAGCCAGGCTCCCTCCCCTGAGCCAATCACAACGCTGCGATGCGGCGTTGGGATTGGCCATTGGCGCCGGGAAAAGGCATGCAGCCAGGGGCTGGAGGGGTGGGCATGTTCTCCATGCAGGCTGTAATGCAGCCTGCATTGCTTACAGGGAAGTGCGCATGACTGCTTTGGGCAGCCTGAGCGGGCCAACCAAACAGTCATTGCGCACTTGAGTGGGCATGCCAATCCGCCCCTGCCCTGCTCCGTGAGTGGAGCAGCCCTACCCACCCTCCCGCCCGCAAAGGAAACATAGCACAATTACATCAGGAAGTTATCGTGATCATTTTTCCTCTTCTTGCACTGCTTGAAAGCAGTGGGGCAACGCTCTTCCACCATAGCGGATGAGCCGCCACTGGGGGTGCGTCATCTACAGGGCTAGGCCTGGGCGACTCGACACACGGGCCTCCTCCGCTACGTGTCCCACCTTCTCTTTACCTAGACATTGACACTGTGGCGCAATCCACTGCACTCTCTCCAAATCTGTGACTCAGCCAGCAGGAGCCTCAGCCAGGTGTGATTTCACAAGTCTGGGTACATCAGTCGCCGCCAAGTCCGCTGGTGAACCTACCGATACAGCTGATGCAGCAGGGGCCCCTTAGGCGTGAAGTTGCAGCGCTCCAGCCACACAAGTTCGGCGCAGCTCAGGGGCCTCACCATCCACAGCGTCCGGCCAGCCCAACATCATCCGGCCTGTGATGCAGAGAGGCGGCACCCACTGTTGGTAATCCCCTCCGTGCACCCCGGTATAGGGGTGGATCATAGTATGCGATGCAGACCTCCCTACGTTGGTGCGCAGGAGCGCCTCTACCATTAACAGCTCCAAGGGGCGCAAGCCGGTCTTCTCACACAGGTCAGCAACATGTCTCCATGTGACCTGCCAGACTTCACCACCAGGTACGGGCGATCGTCGCGCCTCAATGTCTACCGCCACGGCTCATCGACTCCACAGCTCCTCCGCATCTCACTCCAGGCTCCAGACACAGGTCCAGCGAGGCATCCAGGCTCCAGACGCAGGTCCAGCGAGGCATCCAGGCTGCAGACGCAGGTCCAGCGAGGCATCCAGGCTCCAGACGCAGGTCCAGCGAGGCATCCAGGCTCTCATCCTGGTCATCCTGGATGTTGGATGGCTTGCAGGGGTTGTTGATGTGTGCTGCACTTGGCCCTGGCTGCTACATTTTGCATTTTTGGGGTTTTTATGCCTATTTTCTATTGGAGGTTGCAGATAGGCTATTTTTTGCATTAGAGGAAAAAAAACTCATGTTGCGGCTGAATAACGTGAGTTTTTTTGCCGCTAATGGGCCTATCGGTAGTTTTCGCCCGCTAACGCTGGAATTCCTATCGCCATTGCGCTAATGTTAGCGGCAGTTTTCACCGCCGATCCCTGATACTATTGCCATGTAGCGACGGCTTGTAAATACGCCGCTAACATGGCGATAGTTTTCAGCGGTAAGCGGTGATAAAAGAACTGCCACTAACTAGCGTTAGCGATAGTTATCGCCAGTCCTTGTACATATGCCCCCCAGTTTCTCCACCACTCTGCAAACGCGTCTCCTGGTGCACTGCTGGTTGGGGAATGATGTTGCCTTGGCTCCAGAGGGTCCTTGGGGGCCAACTATCTCTCCTGTTACCTCCAGTAAGTCCCACAGTGTGGGATTGTGGAGAGGTCTTCAGAGGCCACGCCCCCTTTCTCCACCACTCTGCAAAGCACCTCCTGGCACACTGCTGATTGGAAGATGAAGTCCCCTTGGCTGCTGAGGGGCCTTGGGGGCAAACTACCCCTCCTGTTACCTCCGGTAAGTCCCACACAGTTGTCAGAGGCCACACCTCCTTTTTCCAACACTCTGTATACGTGCCTCCTGGTGAACTGCTGGTTGGGGGATGAAGTCTCCTTGGATGCTGAGGGTCCTTGGAGATCAGGAACCCCTTCTATTACCTCCAGTAAGTCCCAGACAGTGGGATTGCTGAGTGCTGGTCTGAGGCCCCACCCTATTTCTCCACCACTCTGCAAAAGTGACTACTGGTTAAAAAACCATAGAAATTCACTGAAAAAACCAAAGGTTACAGGGACGTTATAGTTAGGAAATGGAATAAAAAAAACCTTAGAAATTATGTCAGTGGCAGTATTAGTGAGTGAGTAGGTGTATGAGTGGCTGTATAGCTGTGAGTTGATGTGTGTATAGATCTATGAATCAGTGAGTGGGTGTGTAAGTACTGGTATGGGTCTGTGAATGGGTTTGTGAATGGTTGTGTGGGAGTGGGTGTATGAAAGGTTCTATGGGGGTGTGAGTGGGTGCATCAGTGATTCTGTGGATGATGTCATGAGTGATGTCATTTGAGATGTCATCAGTGATGTCACTGACCATGTCATGAGTGATGTAATATGTGAGGTCATAAGCAGTGCATTGGGTGCGCCAGCTATAGTTAGCTCAGATAACTGTAACTGCTGAATTTCACTGGTTTTGTAGGAGTGAAACCTGAGCCTAACTATAACGTCCCTGTAACCGTAGTTTTTTTCAGTGAATATATATATATATATATATATATATATATATATATATATATATATATATATATATATATCAATTAACCGGTATCTATTAGTGTGTTTTTTGACATTTTCAAAGGAACTGACATGAATAAGGCTGATTGCCGAAACGCGTCGTCAGAGTAATAAATGTAAGATTACAGTCCGTGTCAGAGTAATAAATTTAAGATTACAGTCCATGAGTGCTCCGACTGGTTCCTCCGGGGACTATTTGCTGAAAAGTATTTGCGTCAGTCCACATCTCACGATGGAGGCACCCGTTGAAGAGTTCGGCAGTGTTTATGTGGCTCTGGTGGAAGGAAATACATATATATATATATATATATTGAAACAAAGAAAGGTTGCCCTCCAGTGAAAGCGCCACACAAGAAGAGTTGAGCCTTTTTATTTGCGGCCAGCAGCAGAGACACCATAACACCAGGATTCAAAATGTAAAGCCGAATTGCCAGACGCGTTTCGGAACCAACTGTCCTTGCCGGACTTTGGCGGATCCGGAGCGCTCGTAATCACGGGCGTTTTGAGGAAAGAAGAGGCCATTGTTGCGTGCGTGCAAGGGCACCATGGGCAGTTCTATCTATCAGGAATAACCCACTTGGGCAAAGACATTTGGCATTTCACAACAGCACCCACTGGGGTTTGGATATTATATGAAACCACCATGACCAAGAGGCCTTGCGGCCGACGCCCAAAGTGGGCGGGACTTGACCGGTATTTTACCGGTGGCTCATATGAAACGCTGTTGTATCCTGTATCGCTGAGCCTGTGAACAAGGGCAGTTGGTTCCGAAACGCGTCTGGCAATTCGGCTTTACATTTTGAATCCTGGTGTTATGCTGTCTCTGCTGCTGGCTGCAAATAAAAAGGCTCAACTCTTCTTGTGTGGCGCTTTCACTGGAGGGCAACCTTTCTTTGTTTCATTATATATATATATATATATATATATATATATATATATATATATATATATATATATATATATATATATTTTATCTAATGGTGGTCGCCAGTAGATAGTTATAGTTAGGACCTATTTTCCATAGGAGATCCGCGACATTCTATTTGAAATAACTCTCTTGCCGGTTGACGAATCTTCGCGAAATTTTCAAACTTTATGGCCCGCTCCGGTCCGCTCCTACCCTGAAAGTCTCGGGGTGATTCGTCAAGCGGGGGCCGAGAAAAAAGGGGGGTCCCAAAATGTGATTTCCCCATTCATTTTCCCATAGGAAACTTTAGACACGGTTACAGCTCGAACTGCTGAACGGAATTACACCAAATTTGGCAAAGAGGTAGTTCTTGGTTCAGAAAGAACCCTTTTTGTTAAATGGTGTAAATCCGTTCAGTAGTTCCTGAGAAAATCAAAATGAAAATCACATATATATCTATGGCCGCGTTGGATTCGCGCACCCTCCCGATCACGAGCTGCATGCTAATTGGCTGTCAACACTCCAAACCAGGAAGTGTTGGCAGCTATTTTGTCCTCGGTAGAACCGAGGGACAGAAACAAGTGCGCAAAAGCACAAAGGGGGCAGGGTAGAAACACCCTGACCCCCTAGGTCTGCTCAGGGGTCCCACAAGGACCCCCTGGGAGAAAAAGCATTTTTTTTTTAAATCGGCAGGATGCGCTCAGGGTGCGCGGATCCTGCCAAAAAAATCGAAGCGCGGTCTTCCGCGCTTCGATGCAAATTGGCCCCCGGGTGGCCCAAGTCCCGGGGGCATGCGGGGGGTGTGTTTATTGTTTATATGGGGGTCCTCTAAGGCTCCCCAAGCCCCGGGGACCGCCACCCCCGGGGCTTAATAAAAAATGGTGCGGGAGGGCTCTTTGCCCTCCCGCTGCCCCGGGGACCGCCACCCCCGGGGCTTCTTTTTAATTTTAATAACGTGTGGGGGCTCCAGCCCCCACACGCCCGGGACCACCACCTCCCGGGGCACATAGAAAATAAATGTGGGGGTCCGTTACGGACCCCAGAGCCCCGGGGACCACCACCTCCCCGGGGCTGTGCAATTCAAGGGAGGGGGCCGCGCGGCCCCCTCCCGGAGCCCTTGATGGCCCTGGGGACCGCCACCCCCAGGGCCGGCTCCTGCAGTGTCCCGGGTGCCTACCCCGGGACACTGTAGTTTGCAATGGCAGGACGGGAGCCTCGCGGCTCCCGTCCTGTCATTGCAAACTTGCTTTGGATATTGGAAGAGAGAGCAGGAAACCTGCTCTCGCTCCAATATCCAAAGCTGATTGCTTTTCACACGGGGAGCAGCATGTTAGCTGCTCCCCATGTGGAAAAGCAATGCCGGCTCCCAAGGGACGCGGGAGCCGGCGGGACTGTGGGGGATTGGGGACCCCCACAGTCCCCAACCAGAGGCCAGGCCCCGGGGGATGGGGTCCCCGGGGCCATAGTGGCCAGGGAGGGGGCCACGCAGCCCCCTCCCCAAATTTAAAAAAATTAAAATAAAGAATAAAAAGTGCAAGGCCGTCCCCGGGGGATGGGGTCCCCGGGGCCTTAAATGGCCTGAGGAGGGGGGCCACGCAGCCCCCTCCAAATCTATAAAATAAAAACCAAGGGCATGCCCCGGGGGATGAGGTCCCCGGGGCCAATACAGGCCCAGGGAAGGGGGCCACGCGGCCCCCTTCCCGTTTTTTTTTTTTAATTTAAAAAATAAAATAAAATGCTCAGGCCCCGGGGGATGGGGTCCCCGGGGCCAAAAGTGGGCAAGGGAAGGGGGGCCACGCAGCCCCCCTCCAATTAATTTATTTTAAAAAAAAAAAAAAAACAAAAAACGACCGGCCCGCCCCCCTCCCTGCAGTACTCTGCAAACGCCCCTGGCGCGTTTTAAGAAAGGGAAGTAATTCCCCTTGAATACTGGGGGTCCCTGGGGCCAACTAGCCCACCAGGAACCTCCAGTATGCGCCAGGGGCTGCGTTGCAGAGAGGTGTACAGAGGCCACGCCCCTTTTACACCTCTCTGCAACGCAGCTCTGTGGCGCTTTTAGAAGTACATGGTGGGCTAGTTGGACTCCAGGGACCCTCAGAATTGAAGGGGACTTAATCCCCCAACTTAAAACGCGCCACGGGGCGCGTTTGCACACTGGTGAAGGGAGGGGGCGGGGCTTCAGGTGACATGTGTGCAAACAGGCCCCGTGACGCGTTTTAAGATGGGGAATTAAATCCCCTTCAATCCTGAGGGACCCTGGGGGCCAATTAGCCCACCATGTACTTCTAAAAAGCGCCACAGAGCTGCGTTGCAGAGAGGTGTAAAAAGGGGCGTGGCCTCTGAACACCTCTCTGCAACGGAGCTCCCTGGCGCATACTGGAGGTACAGGGTGGGATGGTTGGACCCCAGTGACCCTCATGATTCAAGGGGCCTTAATCCCCCAACTTAAAACGCGCCACGGGGCGCGTTTGCACAGATGTCACCTCAGGCCCCGCCCCCTCCCTTCACCATTGTGCAAATATTCCTCTAAAATCAGCCAAACTACGAATTCCGATTTACTCACCTGTTATCAGGAGAGACCTCAGTGCTGCATCTTTCAGCCCAGTACTGATCCTGAAAAGTAATTTTAACCGTACTTACCAGTAACTTGAATTTCCTTCCATAGGATATCATTGACTGGATTCACTTGGAAATTCTTCTAAGTGTGGAGTTTTGGAACTTTATAATATTCCTCTAAAATCAGCCGAAATACGAATTCCGATTTACTCACCTGTTATCAGGAGAGACCTCAGTGCTGCATCTTTCAGCCCAGTACTGATCCTGAAAAGAAATTTTAACCGTACTTACCAGTAACTTGAATTTCCTTCCATAGGATATCATTGTCTGCTTTTTGCTGAAAAAGTTTCTAAGTGTCGATTTTTGAAACATACAAATATTCCTCTAAAATCAGCCGAACTACGAATTCCGATTTACTCACCTGTTATCAGGAGAGACCTCAGTGCTGCATCTTTCAGCCCAGTACTGATCCTGAAAAGTAATTTTAACCGTACTTACCAGTAACTTGAATTTCCTTCCATAGGATATCATTGACTGGTTTCACTTGGAAATTCTTCTAAGTGTGGAGTTTTGGAACTTTATAATATTCCTCTAAAATCAGCCGAAATACGAATTCCGATTTACTCACCTGTTATCAGGAGAGACCTCAGTGCTGCATCTTTCAGCCCAGTACTTATCCTGAAAAGAAATTTTAACCGTACTTACCAGTAACTTGAATTTCCTTCCATAGGATATCATTGTCTGCTTTTTGCTGAAAAAGTTTCTGTGTCGATTTTTGAAACATACAAATATTCCTCTAAAATCAGCCGAACTACGAATTCCGATTTACTCACCTGTTATCAGGAGAGACCTCAGTGCTGCATCTTTCAGCCCAGTACTGATCCTGAAAAGTAATTTTAACCGTACTTACCAGTAACTTGAATTTCCTTCCATAGGATATCATTCACTGGTTTCACTTGGAAATTCTTCTAAGTGTGCAGTTTTGGAACTTTAGAATATTCCTCTAAAATCAGCCGAAATACGAATTCCGATTTACTCACCTGTTATCAGGAGAGACCTCAGTGCTGCATCTTTCAGCCCAGTACTGATCCTGAAAAGTAATTTTAACCGTACTTACCAGCACTTGAATTTCCTTCCATAGGCTAACGTTGACTGGTTTCACTTGGAAATTCTTCTAAGTGTGGAGTTTTGGAACTTTATAATATTCCTCTAAAATCAACCGAACTACGAAAACCGATTTACTCACCTGTTATCAGGAGAGAACCCAGTGCTGCATCTTTTAGCCCAGCACTGACCCTGAAAAGTAATTCTAACCATACTTACCAGTAACTTGTATTTCCTTCCATAGGAATCCATTGTCTGGTTTTCAGCAGAAAAGTTTCAAAGTGTCGATTTTCACAAACTACAAATATTCCTTAAAAATCGCCTGTATGACTTAAACGCATTCTTTCAACTGTTTACAGGAGATGCACCAGTGCTGGATCCAGGATCCAACACTGAGTAAGAAAAAGTAACGATAACACTACTTACCTGCTAAGTGAATTTCCTCCCATAGGATAACATTGGTGATTCTATGTGAAAAAGTTTGTCAACTTTTAAAATACAATAATATTCCTTAAAAATCAGTACTGTAACCAAAACGCTTTTACTCAACTGTTTACAGGAGATGTCCCAGGACTGAATCTAGGATCCAGTCCTGTGGTTAGAAAAGTAATCCATAAAGTAACTAATTGCATTTAACTAGAAATTCACATTGAGCTCAATGTTGCATTGTGTTTGAAATTGTGTTGCCCATTGCAACAACTGTAACTACTGTACTTAAAACTCTATTGCCTATTTGCAAACTATTTAAACTAAAGTAATTCATTCTGAGAAAGTATATTTTGTAATGTAATGTATAATGTAATTACAATGTAATTTAATAAATAAAATATCTAAAAATAAATAGTTTAAAAAAATGTAGTAAATCAGTATCAAAAAAATAAATATAACAATTAATACATTTAAAAATTGTCATTTACAAAACCTTTGAAATTCACTGAAAAAACCATAGGTTTTAGGGGCGTTATAGTTAGAAATTAGCATTTAAAAAACCTTTGAAATTCACTGAAAAAACCACAGGTTTCAGGCACGTTATAGTTAGAAATTAGCATTTAAAAAACCTTTGAAATTCACTGAAAAAACCATAGGTTTCAGACACGTTATAGTTAGAAATTAGCATTTAAAAAACCTTTGAAATTCACTGAAAAAACCATAGGTTTTAGGGACAGTTATAGTTAGTTGGACATTTCACTCGTACAAAACCATAGAAATTCCCCCGTTATAGTTAGTTCAGCTAACTATAACTCGCGCCCCGCAATGCACTGCTGATGACGTCACATATTACATCACTCATGACATGGTCAGTGACATCAATGATGACATCACTGATGACATCTCAAATGACATCACTGATGACATTATCCATGTGATAATTTCATGCATCTTCTCACACCCTAATATAACTTTTGATACACCCACTGTAAATTAGAGACTGCCATTCTCAAAACCAATAACTACATACCCACTCACTGTTTCTTAGGTCTACACACACATCCACTCACTCACCCGTACAGTCACTCATGCTTACGGTCACTCAGTACAGGACTATCATATGCACTCATACACCTACATAGACACTCACACACCGCCACTCATCCATAGAGGTACTCACACACCTAGTCAGTCATGCAAATAATTAATCACACTGCCATTTACTCACCTATACAGTTATACACACACCAGCTCACTTACTCATACAAATACTAGCACAATCTTATGCTCTTATACAATCACTGATACAAGCACACACTCATCCATACAGTCACTCTCACAATCACAATCACACACTCTCGCTTCTAGCTATTTATATACTCGAACACACATATATACTGCCTTTCACATATCACTGAGATATACATTCACTCACTAACACACCCATACACACACTCACCCACCCATACAGTCCATCACAGATGCACTCTTGAAACCATGCACCCAGTGAATCACCCACTGATACATCTATGTGCAGCCACACACACCCCATCCACACAAACACTCAGGCACCCATACAGATACTCAGACAACCAATCAATAACTCATAGACACTCATGTAGCTATTTACAAACACATGCAGCCACTTACACACCAACAGACAGACGGATAAAGACATTCACACAGTTTAGTCACTAACCCATGCATTTAGTAAGATACGTTTAATCACTCACTTATAGAGTCAGTCACGCACCTACTAAATCATCCATCCAGGCACTTATACACCCACTCATTATTCAATACACTATAGAAACACACAGTCACTGCATGATGTCATCAGTGATGTCATTTGAGATGTCATCAGTGATGTCATCAGTGATGTCACTGACCATGTCATGAGCGATGTAATATGTGACATCATCAGCAGTGCATTGCAGGGGCGCGAGTTATAGTTAGCTGAACTAACTATAACGGGGGAATTTCTATGGTTTTGTACGAGTGAAATGTCCAACTAACTATAACTGTCCCTAAAACCTATGGTTTTTTCAGTGAATATATATATATATATATATATATATATATATATATATATATATATGTATATATATATATATATATATATATATATACACACACATAATTACTGAATACTAGTCATCATACTTATTAATAATCCAATATTACAATTCAAATTCCACTAGTTACAAATCCAATACTCAGTTTATCAGTCTTCAACCTGCTCACTTTCATTCAGTGAAGATGTCATCATTATATAATCTTTATTCAGTTTTGACAAATTAAAACCATAAAAGGCATCAAGAATGAGTGAAAAAAACATTGTCACATTGTAAGGATGTCCCTAGTCGGACTGCACCAGTTTAAAAACAAGCCAGATAAAAACAAGTATTAACATCAGACAACAACTGTGAATAAAACAAAGCATGTCGTACTTCCTTAAAACGTTTACCAGCCAGCAAAGGAAAAATAAAAGACTTGCAAAGTTTTTTGTAAAAAGGACAAAAAAGTGGATGGCGTCCTGTATAGAAACACAGTCACATCTACATGGGATAATTGTAGAATCATATGAGCTCCCCCTGTGGATTGCCAGCTAGAGATGGAACAATTTGAGTCTAAAACGAATCAAAAGAAATTGATGGTGATTACGCATATCAAAAGTTAAGGAAGGCTCCAGAGCCAAAGTAGTTTGTAACAGTACATAGGCTCTGATAAAGGACTTATCCATTTAAGTTAGGGCTTTCTCTTTTGTTTTCCAGGCCATAAATGCAACCTCACTCCAGGCAACAATGCCAATAACAATAAAATCAGGACAGTTAAACATTTAAGGTTGACCCTCTTTGATAAATCACACTTTAACATAATTTAACCAGGCAATACTGGGCACTCGGTCAAAGGACGGACAATCCTTCAGTATAAGATCATTAAGGCCAAAGTAGAAAAGTTTGCATCTGCAGGATATCAGACAAAAACCCTAGCCCAAGTTCCTCATGAACATTATAAGAAGAGGAGCTTTGGGGGACGACATAAAAGTCTTCTTAAGAATTTATTCTCAACAACAGATAAAGCAGAAAGATTGACGAAGCCCCAAATATGGTTTTGTAAATATCCAATGTGACCTTAATAGATTTATGCCCCATCCTAGTAGAAAAATCAAAAACAGAAGCTATGCTCTTGGCAAGCATATTACATCTAGCAGCAACCAAGGGAACCAGGTCAAACAATACTCCGAAGTGTGGAGATGTGGCCACATGGATGATAATATGCCTTTGACCCAAAATGTTTTTTGTGAATCCAGAGCCAATCACCATAACATGAGATGTGATGAAATTAGTACTCAGGTCAAGGCTGTGAATAAAGGAATTAACATGCACTCCAGCCCCAGCACTGTCCTGGAAATAAGGAAAGCATTGTCAGAATAAAGCAACCCTGGGATCCAGTGTTGACCAATCCAGGGCATGTCCCTACCACCCTCTACAAGTGCCTTCTCCAGATGAATTATTTAGAGCGTACAAAGGAACGGTGCCAAGATGCAGCCTTGGCGCACCCCACAGTTCAGAGTAAAGTGCTCAGTGCATTCCTCATTAGGCCTGTACATGACTGAAGTGGACATGTTAGAATGAAGATTGCACTGCATATTGACCTTGACACCAAGATTCAACATATTATCCCAAAGTTTCTCCCTGCTTACCCTGTCAAAAGGGAAATTTAAATTCATAAAAGCCAGATTATGGCACTTTGCTCAGCAACTGTGTACTTGTTAATAATAAGATACAATTTTAGACATGATCAACCATCCCATGGCCAAGAAGAAAGCCATATTGAACATCAGATATTACTTTACGATCCTTGGCCCAGGACAATGACCTATTTGAGACTAACCACCCAAGAATCTTAACCACTTACCTTATCAAGGAGATAGGATGATAGCATCTGGGATAGACATGATTCCCCTTTCTGAAAACAATCACTAACAAAGAGGTAGACCATGTCTGGGCTGCTTGATGGGCACATTAATATATAGAGTAATCAAAGGGGCCCAAAGAGCTATATTAGATTTAGAAACATCCAAAGTGACCCCATCAGGTCCAGGGGCCATATTCAGAGGTGGCTCTTGAATAGCATCATAAGCTTCTTCCCAAGAAAAGCTAATACATAATGAACCATCATTCACAGGGATATAACATGAAACAGAATTGGGCGCATCATATTTGGACTTAAAATGGCTAACCCATAACTCAGGCAAAATAGAATAAAGTAGGTTTCATAGAGGGCTTAAATAGGGGTTGATAAATAATTTCCCAAAATCTAGAGCCATCTCGAAGTCTGCTAGCACACAGAAGTTGGTCCCATGCCACCTCACGCAAAACGTTTTGTTATTCTTTAAAATACTTTTGTAGGAGGCAAGTAGCAACCCAGATGCAATCTCTGGGAGTGGCGTTAATTGCTTCCAACAAAACTCCATATGCCCTAGAACACTGATTGTCTAACCATTTATAAGGATTAATGGATTTAGTGGCATAGTATAACAAAGAATATATATTTTTCATAAATAACAACAAAGGAATTAATGATAGAAGCATTGCAAGAGTTAATGTTCAGGCAAGTATCTAAACTATTATCCAAAGTGAGATGAACAGGGCTAGCTCTAAAGAAATCCCATATGAAAGATGCTGTTAAGGGAATTATAACCGCTCGGAGGAACCTACACAATCTCAAATTTTATAAAAAACTGAGCCATAGGAGAGGAAATAAAATGCTAATCAATCACACTAGAACAACCTTTATCTACAAAAGTGGGTAAATTAGGAACAGACGAAGCCTCAGGATGACGAACGTTAGTTGATAATATGTTAAAGTCACATATCATCAAATTCATCAGTTTCCCTGAGGTGTATGAATAAAATGGCAAGCATTGGATAAAACAGGATCAGCAAGACCATTCAAGGAAAAGCAGGCCCGATAACAGGGGTGTAAATTTAAATAATCAGCTAAGATAACAAAACCATTTTCATTTTTTTCTACACAGATTTTGTTTGGCTTCAAATATCAAACTATAGGCAATTTTACAACATTTAAGAATATTATTATCATATGCACATTTAATACTTAGCTTAACAAGAGCTTGAAACCTTACCCCCCCCCATGATATATCCACCCATTTCATGATTAAAAATTGACAACCCTTAAAAGAATCTCTAAGAGCCTGTGCTTGACCGGGAGATTCAGACTGAGAAAAAACATTATACAAATTAACAATGAGTCAACTTTACAGCCCAAATTCAAAGCAATCAAGACAAGGAGGCTGCCTCTGGTCTGCCCATGGGTTGACATTGTAGCAGGGACAGAAACAGAACAAGAAGCGTCGAAGAAGAAGTTTGAGCCCATATCCCAAGTTTCTTTAAGAAACACAATTGAAAATTGCTGCAAAAAAGAATAAAAATCCTCATTGCCCACTTTATTAGCAATCCCACCAATATTCCAACTTTAAAACGTTAAAGTTTCTGGAGACTCAATAAGGAGTGGGTTACCTCCCGGACTAGAGGACATGCTCACATTGTGATCGAGAGGCAGTTGCTGCTCCTTTGAACCTAGATTAGAACTGCTCACCTGCTGTTGTCTGCTGGCCTCATATTCAATATTCCTGTATACCCCTTACTTCATGTAAACCAAGCAAAAGAACGGGACATTGATTATGCCTCCACCACTAACTTGAATGGGAATATGCCTTCTTAATGCCCTGAAATGACATCATTCTTCACTTCCTGGACACAGGGTGAGAGCCATGTTCTAGTCCTGCCTGTAGGTTTTTGGGCCTTCTGGGTGTTGGGCTATTTTATTAGAAACTCAGCCACCAACCTCAAGTTAACTGTTAGCCCAGTGTTGCACACCAGCCGCTGAGAAACTTGGACAGAGGGCAGACACATTATATATTCAACTAGATACATTCAATCTCCATTAATGGCTCCTCTGCCACGGTTGTATGATGGATTTACCCCGCATGCCTTTCCAACGCAGTCACTACCCCGCCTGGGACATTACCACGCGTTACTTTACCACACAAGTTGTTACAACGACTTGCTTTAGGGGCGCTGAATCCGACGCCAGTCCAACAATGCACCCCCTACAGCAAGTTCTTGCAACAAGCTGCATGGTAAAGTAACGTGTGGTAACGTCACAGGCGGGGTAGTGACTTTGTTGTAAAGGCTGGTCATTGTAAAGACTGCAGGGTAAATGATGTTTCCCCTCTGCCATATTTGGGAGTCAGGCTACATGGCTACATGTCCGCCCACCTCATTTTTTACTGTTTCTTACCGCCAGATAAAACTTGGTGGTAAGGAACAATTAAAACATTATAATGCTCCCCCCCACCATGGGAGGAATCTCCCATGTTGAGGGGAGCTGTACTTTTTTTTCTTTACAAAAAGAAAATTCCATTTTGGGATTTTCTTTTTGAAAAGAAGAAAAGACTTCTGTTTGCTGCAGGGCAGCGTTCTTCTGACGCAACTCGGTACCAAACAGTAAAATTGCATTGACAGGAAATGCTGTCATGGCGGTTCCTGAGAATGCCTTTATAAATTACCGCCTTCTAGGCGGTCATTTAGAAATCCAGCTGGTGGAGTAGTCTCATCCTGGAGGATGTAAAGTTCTCTGCCAGAGGAATTGAGAATACTCTGTCCTTCAAGAATTTAATCAGGCCCTAAGTGCTGAGTTTACGTTGTGTGCCTTGACCTGAAAGTAAAATTGTGACCTTGAACATTGCGCCACGACTCCCTAGGTAAGCCCCAATGGCGTTCACATGGAGGCACCACCAAGGCATCAGTTCCAACCTCCTTACCCCACACCCCAGGACTGCAAGAGAGATTCCAGTGGCAGCAGTGTTTGCCACCAGCACTAGTCGAGTACGGTGTCATGTGTCTGGTCTTGTTAACCAGGTAAGGTGTTCTGCAGTGTGTCCACACACTTAGAGAATTCCAACAGTTATCCTACCTGTATTTAAAGCACACTTTGGTCATCTAAGTGATTATTCTGACTGGATACTGAGTTTATTTTATGCTATTTTAGTGTGGGAGGTGGAAAGGGAAGTGCTTTTCTATGCAAGAGAATATCATCAAGGGTTTGCAAAAAAATTTTGAATAGTGTCCTATTGTATTCCTCTTAGGGTGTCCGTATATAGGTTTTCCTGTATCATGTCCTTATATAGGCACAATTCGTCCTCCCCTTATATAGGCATAAAATCCCAGTCCTTATTTAGGCATTAAACCGTGCACTCCAAATACAGGCATGGTCTCAGACCTCCATCCACCCTAACGTCACAACGAGTTCTTGAAGAACAGACCCTTAGGCTTCGGGAGTTTCCCTAGCACAGAACTATTGATTTCTTAAAGGACTCATTTATTATGCATGAACCGTTATACCTTAGGGGTTCATTCATGACGTCTTCCGCTGTCCGATCCACGTCAATGCTAACATTCTAAGGTACCTCTCA
Organism: Calotriton arnoldi; assembly: GCA_963921515.1. NCBI lineage: Eukaryota > Metazoa > Chordata > Amphibia > Caudata > Salamandridae > Calotriton > Calotriton arnoldi. The sequence goes on from CAWUFW010019343.1 coordinate 118,325, forward strand.
GGTATAAATATGTCTTCCCTAGCCCCTGTAAATCAGAGGAGACCTCGACTTCAGAGGAGCCCGTTTCCCGGCCTGACGCACTGAGAAGACGCTGTCATCCCTGCACGCAGAGAGTCCAGCTTCCAGTGATCTGACTTCCCTCGCGGGGTGTTGGAGTTCGAATCTGGCAAGAGATTCCTACCTCTCTCATTCTTAAGGTATGGGGCTGACTAGAACCTAGAGGGACTCTTGGCATACTAGGCATACTAAGCATACTAGGCATACTAGACTTAACATACTCTTAGTATACCATAGTAAGGAATACTTCACCTACTTCATACCTCTCCCTACACCTAGGTTAGGTTAGGTACATTGGGGTAGAACTAGCTTAGCAACGCATCGTATGAGTACTCGCATTTTTAGTCTGTGTTATTTATGTAAATTAATATCTGCTAAAGATCATGCTAGCGCAGTATTATTTATTTCTACTGCTTACGCTGTACATTATTTATCTTGCATACTGTCTTGTGATCATAACAGCACATTTAACTTACACGAGAAACAAGACTGTTCAATAAATCTTTTATTGAAACGCCCGTCTATTCTTTCTGTGTAACTTTGAGGAAAACTAAGCATGCACGATTGAGCTGAGTGAAATAGTTATCTATTGTTTCCACGACTCTGGGCACACGTTCTGATTCTAAAGGGAAACAAAGTGGTCATGTTTTGCGGCTGCCAGAAACTACTCCCTTCTTGTTTGACAAGGAGTTTCTAGTGGCCTCTGAGCTAGCTGGCACAAGTAATTAAGTTTAATATACTCGATAGGGACATACTGACCTTAGTCCTATGTCAAACCTATAGGGGATATTATTCCAATGCGCAGAGCCTATTAGGGAAATAGGAGCTACACTACATGGCGCCCAACGGTTTGGTAAGGCGGTAATTCAACGTTAGATACTGAGTAACTCAGCCATGCTTTTTCTCTCAGAGACCCCTACCCATATACTCCAAAAGACGTCTGGAGTGGGCAGGGTTAAGTATCCACCACGGCTACATAGGGAAACACCCTATATATTAGCTGTTTGGTTTGCTCAACGTTGAAGGATACAGTGTTCCAAAATATTGTGCACCTTATCTTTGTTTCCTTGAAACTTGTTCTACATTTTTCAAAAAACAAATGTCCACACGCGGGGACAATGACACCGAGAATGGTGGAGCTGCGGCTGCTCCAGCCCAAGCAGCAGTTTTTGACATTACAGGTTTAATTGAAACAAAGGAGGGTGTTATAGACATCCATCCAAACTTAAGAAGAGCCATCACTCTAAAACTTATAAAACACGGTCTGCCACCAAGAGGTGGTAGAGCAGTTTTCGTGATAGAGGCACACGAATCCTTTCAGACAGAGGTATTCTATTCATGGGTAATATTTCCTGAATCCAATCCAGTAACACACATGTTTCACTTCTACAAAGAAGATGATCCACCAGAGGAATACATTCCTTTCGAGGATATAGAAATTCCATTAACATACCAAGAGCATCAGCTCTGGTTTAAAGGCGCCCTAAAACATCACAGAAACATTACCAGGCTCGGTCCACTAGGTAGACCAGGAGCAACATGGCCAATTCTAGCCGGCTATACACCTCATCCCGACATTGAAGAAATGTCAGACGAGGAACTACTTACTCAACTTACAGAGTTAATAAAAATCTACAGACAATTGGTCCAATATGTCATGCGGACTTTCACAGTCCAACCACCATTGACACTTCCAAATCAAACTCCTCACCAGGGGAATACACTAAAAATTACACCACAGACTCTATACGCAGTCATGGGTAAAATGCCCACAAAACGTGAGCAAATTCTATTCTGGATAGCTCAAAAAATAACTCAAATCGTAGCAGTATTTCCAAATACTAGCCCGTATGAGAAACACAGAATACTGACAATCAGTTTACCAATGGGGATCACACCACAACTGGAAGACTGCACCACTTGGGGCTCAGTCTTTGCTGCCATCTATACTAAAACACATGGCATTCCGTCAATTGCGGTAATACCTGATGTCCTGAAACAAATTCAAAACGAATACGGGGCAGAGCCTGCTCTAAATTTAGGTATGAAATTACTGAAAAATTTCAACCAGGTCTCAACAATAATATTATCTAATATTAAAGGGGAGGCAGCAGCAGTGGCGATCCGCCAAAAATTAAGGGAATTCGATGTTACAGAACATCAAACAGAACTACCCAGAATAATTGAACAATCTTATGCAGAATTAGGCAGAGATAGTTTGGGTGGAAGACCAGTGAAGCCGAAACTATCTGAAAGTCCTGAGAAGGACTCAATTAAACAAACTCCTACATCCTCTAAAAAGAAGTGGGAGACTAATAAACAAAATTCAAACGAGAAACGTTCTCAATCCCGAGGTAGGTCTCCTCAAAAGGAGCCCTCTGAAAGGAGGTATAACCTCAGGAATAGGGATAATTTGAGAAAGCCTGATAGGTATCAAGATACTGATACACGTTCCTCTCGTCCCTTTCAGATCTCATCACAGACTTCGGAAAGAAGAGGACGGTCAGAACATAGAGAAGAACGCGTGAAATCCAAGGACGACAAACACGTTCCGAAAAATAAAACAAAACCTCAATTCTCCAAAAGAAAGTAGCAGGTCTGAAGATCAGACATGCCGAGAATACTGAGAACACAACTCAAGAACGGAGAATGGGCTCAGACAATGCTGGACAGTGCAGCAGAAGTCACAATAGCTCGCCAGAACCTGAAGGAACTTCTGGAGATAGTGGACTTGAATGAGTACATTAAAGTTGAGACTGTAGACACCAGGGTTAGTACTCCACAAAAGTTATATGAAATAACACTCCGGATGGAGGGAGACAAACCTAGACAGGTGAAAGCACTTTTTTGGGAAAGACTATCAAGGGGCTATGACATACTTCTAGCAGAAAAAGACTTGCCACCACAATTTGTCAGGGAGTGCCCACACGGCGAGGACATTATTGTGCCTGCCTTCTCCAACCACATTCCAATGCACCTAAGATATACATATGCCAGGAAATGGGCAGTAGCCCAGGCCCCAGCATTATATAAAAATCATGTAGGATGGGATGAGGACTCACCTCACCATAAAATACATCTGAAACATGAACCAACTGCACAAAGGCAGTACCCAATAAAGAAAGAAGCTAAAAAACAGGTCAGGGAGATCTTAGATCAACTTGAATACCAAGGGGTGATTGAAACATGCACCTCCTCAATGAACAATCCTTTGTTTCCTGTCTCCAAACCAGACAATACATATCATCTAGTTTTGGACTACAGACACCTAAACACTTGTTCTAAAACCTTTGCAGTGCAAAATGCACATAGCACAGCATTAATGAATAACATTGTGCGTAAAAAATATAAAACAACATTAGACATCTCAAATGGTTTCTTTTGTCAAAACATAGCACCTGAAAGCAGGTACTTAACAGCATTCTCCATAATGGGGACCCAGCGTCACTTTTGTCGACTCCCACAAGGGTTCAAGAACAGCCCGGGGTTATTCTCAGCGAGGGTAACGGAGTTGCTACAAATTTATGACAATGAGGCATTGTCTTATGTCGATGACATCTATCTGACAGACGATGACCTGGACAAACACTTGAACAGAGTAAGCACCATTATACTGGGCTTCGCCTCTGAGGGCTACAAGTTCAACTTTAAAAAGTCTCGAATTGCCCATCTCAATGTCCTATTTCTAGGATATGAGCTTTCAAGTGAAGGCAAGAGCTTGGCAGCTAACTTTCTAGAGAAATGTGCGCTGCTCCAACCTCCAAAAACGCTAAAAAACTTACAATCCATTCTGGGTTTCCTAAACTTTGGAAGAACATGTGGGCAGATTTACAAGCCCCTTGCGCCACTTTTGCGTCATTTTTAACATTGGAAAAATGACGCAAAAGTGGCTCAAGGGGCTTGTAAATCTGCCCCATACATTCTAAATTACGCAGAAAGGGTTAAACCTCTCTACGCCTTAATCAAACCTGATTTTTCAATCAAAAATTGGACAAACGAACACACAGAAATCTTGCGTTCACTCCAGGCTAACATGTTAGCAACAAATCACTTACAAACACGCGTAAGTCAATGCAAATTGGTGATCCGAATAATTTCGGGTCAATGCGGATTCACCTACTTAACCTTCAATGAGGGTGAGAAAATACCAATTGCATACAAATCGCATTTGTACACACAAGCGGAAATGCGCTTCAGTTCAACTGAAAAAATTCTAACAGCAGTTCAAACCGCTGTAGCAAAAGAAAGAGCCTTAGCCCAAGGGAAACGCATTATTGTCGTAACCCCAGTACCAGCTTTAGAAGCGGTCACAAAAGCAAGCATTCCAAATGCTAAAGCATTACATCCAAGATGGATACAATGGGTTAATTCTCTTGCTGCAACAGATGTTAAATATGTTTTTGATCCAGATTTAAAAACACAAGCATTCCTGCAATATGAACAAGAATGTCCTCTGCCCACTGAGATTCTTCCCATTCATAATTTACACTGACGGATCGGCACAACCCGCAACAGGGAGTAAGCAAGCTTACAGTGCAGCGTGTGCAATCGTTAAAGGTCGCATGCGAGATGGCATCTTCAGACCTATGGTCACAAAAACCCAGTCTCTAGGAGATTGTACAGCTCAGCGAGCTGAACTACAAGCATTCATACTGGCACTTGAAAGTACAGATCGAGAATTCCCCACACTGATAGTGTGCGATTGCTTTTACTGTGTTCAGTCGTATAATGACTATATACAAAACTGACTTGAAAATGGTTTCAAAGATGCGAAAGGTGGCACAATAAAGCACAAAATGCTTTGGAAACAAGTAGTTCAGTTGAAAAACGAACTACCAAAGGCTCACGTGATCCACACACTGAGTCATCAACGTGATGGCGTTCACGTTGCAGGGAATTCATTGGCTGACGAAGCCGCAAAGGGGGCTGTTCAGACGGCTTCCGTAGCTGCGATCACTCGTTCAAAAACAAAAATAGACGGTGAGATAATGTTGGCTGTCAATGCTTCAAGCAAGGGCAGCAGTGCAGCGTTACCAAAAAAGTTTCCACTCAAGTACTCTTATATAATTGATGCGAACAACGTTCCTTTTGCTTGAATCCCTGGAGTGGGGGATAGGGTAATTCCAAACAAGGAACGTAGAGCAGCCTTGATTTATGAAACACATTTGGGGGAGGGTCTGTCACATCAAGGGATCTCTAAAACAATTTTGACGTTAAAGGAGATGTACTGGTGGCCTGGAATGAATACAGAAATTCACATATTCATCAATAACTGCTTAGACTGTAAATTACAGCGAGAATGCCACCAGACACCATGCTGCGAATGCAGCTGCCCAGTACAGACACCACTGTTAGACAGCATTAGACTATCTACGCGCATGCGTCCTTCTGGACAAATGCAATCCCACAAATATTGACTCAAGGTTCCTATGGATATGGCCTCAGCGCTCGGCTGACGCTCGAACTGTTATAAAAGATTTGCGAGTCTTTATCGGCACATACGCAATATGTACGCTACATTCTGACCACGGCCCTGCGTTTAGCTCTCGGGCTTACAAAGAAGCCATGGCCAGTCTGGGCGTTGCATTGCGGTACTCCTCTCCATTCCATCCTGAGGGAAATTCGGTTGTGGAAAGGAAAAACCGGGACATAAAGCGTCTATAACAGCTAGGGTATTAGGTTCGGGTGACGGGTGGGTCAAACATCTTTATGGGGTCCAACGCTCATTAAACAATCTGCCAAGAAGTTCTCTAGGGGGGGTCACTCCATATGAGGTCCTATTTGGGACAAGAATGTGGGTACCAGATCTCGATGACGTAGGCACAGTGGTGGAAAATAAAACGTTTGATATTAAAGATCGTTTGGCTGTTTTACAGGAACTGAATGAGTTAAGAACGAAACAAAGCAACGTATTCCTACAGCCAACCACCACTGGGGAAAAACCGGCGGTCCCAGCAAGGCCTGTCTGGATTCCAAAAGTTGGGGATCTAGTCAGAGAAAAAATTGCGGACAAGAAGGAATTTGGACCTTCGTCCTGCCCTTATATAGGCATAAAATCCCAGTCCTTATTTAGGCATTAAACCGTGCACTCCAAATACAGGCATGGTCTCAGACATCCGTCCACCCTAACGTCACAACGAGTTCTTGAAGAACAGACCCTTAGGCTTCGGGAGTTTCCCTAGCACAGGACTATTGATTTCTTCAAGGACTCATTTATTATGCATGAACCTTTATACCTTAGGGGTTCATTCATGACGTCTTCCGCTGTCCGATCCACGTCAATGCTAACATTCTAAGGTACCTCTCAGGTATAAATATGCCTTCCCTAGCCCCTGTAAATCAGAGGAGACCTCGACTTCAGAGGAGCCCGTTTCCCGGCCTGATGCACTGAGAAGACGCTGTCATCCCTGCACGCAGAGAGTCCAGCTTCCAGTGATCTGACTTCCCTCGCGGGGTGTTGGAGTTCGAATCTGGCAAGAGATTCCTACCTCTCTCATTCTTAAGGTATGGGGCTGACTAGAACCTAGAGGGACTCTTGGCATACTAGGCATACTAAGCATACTAGGCATACTAGACTTACCATACTCTTAGTATACCATAGTAAGGAATACTTCACCTACTTCATACCTCTCCCTACACCTAGGTTAGGTTAGGTACATTGGGGTAGAACTAGCTTAGCAACGCATCGTATGAGTACTCGCATTTTTAGTCTGTGTTATTTATGTAAATGAATATCTGCTAAAGATCATGCTAGCGCAGTATTATTTATTTCTACTGCTTATGCTGTACATTATTTATCTTGCATACTGTCTTGTGATCATAACAGCACATTTAACTTACACGAGAAACAAGACTGTTCAATAAATCTTTTATTGAAACGCCCGTCTATTCTTTCTGTGTAACTTTGAGGAAAACTAAGCATGCACGATTGAGCTGAGTGAAATAGTTATCTATTGTTTCCACGACTCTGGGACACGTTCTGATTCTAAAGGGAAACAAAGTGGTCATGTTTTGCGGCTGCCAGAAACTACTCCTTCTTGTTTGACAAGGAGTTTCTAGTGGCCTCTGAGCTAGCTGGCACAAGTAATTAAGTTTAATATACTCGATAGGGACATACTGACCTTAGTCCTATGTCAAACCTATAGGGGATATTATTCCAATGCGCAGAGCCTATTAGGGAAATAGGAGCTACACTACAGTCCACGCCTGAAAGGGCCAACTGCCACTAACAACATTGTCACTTTATCCCTGGGGTACTTTTAGAAACCCACTAAGCCTTTACTGCTCCTCCTCTCACCTGACTGTCTGCCCCAGCCCAGATGGGGTTTACCAGGCAACAACAGGTACGCACCCTTATCAGGTCCCAATGAGAATGATTGACTGGGAGTCCCTGGGCTACCTGCGATGATCGCCCCCTCAGCTGAGACTGCAGTCATGCCTGAATGTCCAGCATAAAGCCGATTTACCTCACCCAGGGAGAACGCCCTGCTAATCGCTCCTGCACCTTTATTTGAATGCCTAGACTCAAGCTCAAACTCCCAGCCTACCAATGCAAAAGGCCCTTTCTTAAAAGTAGTAAGCTGGAACATCGCAGGCCTCCGTTGCAAGATAAATCTCCCAGACTGGCAATCATTTGTGAGAATCTACAATATTTTGTTGTTGCAGGAAACCTGAGATATGAATCTCATTGCTTTTGATGGGTTTTTGTGCTTCAGCATACCGGCCACTCTGTCTCCTTCCGGCCATGCTTTAGTGGGCTTGACAACATGGATACATTTTGCACTTAGAAGCCACGCAGAGGCCTTAAGTGCCTACTGCACCGACTTCCAAGTAATAGTTTTCAAGAGGGGCATGACTTTACATCTCACCAATTTCTATAATAATAACTTTGATAGCATGCCAAACCACAGGTTCCCAGGTTTATTTGAAAGCATCAATTCCATTGTTGGGTGAGCCTCCGGCAAAAGCCGGCAAACATATCTATGCATGACAGGGGATTTCACACAAGGCTGCCAAACCTAAGTCACCGGACAGGGACAGCCATTGGTGAAGGCCCTGATTGGAGCGACAAGGAGTTGAAGGTCCTTCTTTCTGCATCGGACTAGCACAATGTGTTGAAAGTGGTGGGTACCAGTGACCTGGGGCTACCCAAGTTCCATGGCAGGACAGCCTCATGTGTTATTGATTATATCTTCGTTCCCATAATTTAATTAATTTGTTGTTATATGGTACTATTATCTGCTCTGATTTTGGCAATCACAATCCCCTTGTACTATCCCTGACCCTTCCTTCCAGGGAGTTATTCACTGTAGAGGCCAGGCTTTGCACTTTAAGGGCATCCACAGACAACCTTAGGTTGATCTGGAGACGCTGTGACCCATCACAATCTTTGGGACTAATAATTGCCCAGAACATGGAGCTAGTCATGGAGTGTTTGGCAGACAATGTCACAAACAGGGAAACAGTGGCCTTCAGCCACTGGATAAAACAGTTCCTTCCTTGACCGCTTAATCAGCCTATAATGCCCCCCGCTGGTTTGACCATGAATGCTCAGTAGCCAATCGATCACTGCGCAAGGCCATTAATACCAGCCCCGGGACTCCTCAACAGTGGCAACCCTTTGGAAACACTATAAAATATTAACTACCAGGCAATGGAAGGAAGTTATCACCCAACAGTGGGACACATTAGCCCACGCAGCATTAACCAAAAACAGCAAGTCTTTCTGGGGAGCTGTGACAAACATGAGATCCACTAAACCAATTGGCTTCGCCACCTAGCTGCCATATCAACACTGAGGCATAGGTGAGAAACTTCTCACAGATCTTGGCCACTGCGGAGTCAGACTCCATGACACTCTGAACTGCTGCTCCTCATCAAGCCATACTGGTTACCCTGCTGGAAGTTACTATTGCTATTCAGCAGAGCGCTGGAGGAAGGCACCAGGCCCGGACGGCATCGCAATCGACTTAATTAAATGTACTGTCAATCTCTGGGTCTCAATGCTGACAAATGTTTTCAATAGCTTATCCCACTTTAACATACCAGGCTCCTTAGGCAGCCCTTAGGCACACTTCATAGAAACATGTTGTATAAGTAGATCATGGAAAACTCAGTTATGAGCAGCTAATTCCCAAAGAATTCAACTAGTTTAACAAAAATACAACTGAAATGGTGTACATGCTCTTCAAAATAATCAGCAAATCGTTTTCAAACCTTCTGAACAATGACATAGTGTGAAGTAATTAGTAACTCATTTTCAAGTTACTGTTAAATCATCGGGTATAGTTTCTAAACTTTGCTGATGACTTCAAGAGCTTGATGAAGTCTGACGGTGACAAAATGTCTTCTAAGGTAGCTGGATGATCATCCAATGACTGTAGGGTGGCGTTCAAATAAATCCTATTTGACATGGGCATGGAATGTTGGCTTCTACGGGTCGTAAATATTAGTAAGCGTGTTGGTGATTTCGTTCAAAATCAGCTACAATGCCCCCAATCAAAGCAACGACATCACCAAACAGCGTTGCAATGTTAACATTAGGCAGTGTTTGAATCAGCATCAACATGTCACTGTCATCACCAGCCAACATTCCCACAGGGAAATAAGGAAGTGTGCCATTCGAATATTTGCTTATAATGCTGTTCATCTACATCTGCTGGGATCTTCATCCTCTGGAACATGGAGCTGCGCGCTGTGTCTTTCAAGTTAAGTACTTTCCATGGTGCACATTTCCACTTCATATCCAATGATACAGTTTTGGCAGGGCCGGCTTTAGGGCAGTGACTGGTGCAGCCGCACTGGGCGCTGACCTGGGGAGGGGAACACTGACCTCAGGGGAGCCGCTGTGTTTAGCAATAACTTATGATTTAAAAACACCTGCGGCAGAATTACTTGCGCGTCCAGTTTTTCAGACAGCATTAAAAATGTCCAGCTAACTCTTGTGATTAATGTTCCTGCCAGAGAGAGGCACAAAGGGTTAATATGCCTGTTTCAAAGATCTGGTCCTGTGCAGATCACTGATTTGTATTGTATATGGATAGCTGAGTGGATTACTGCTTTTGTCACAGAGATCCTTTTGCCACCGCAGTTCATAAGATACAACCCTAATATAGAACAGTGGCTGTTCGAACTGTAATGGAGCAGCATTATGTTTTTTCCCCAGTCTTTCATTATCTATTCCTAATGTCGCTGAAAAGAGTTTGTTTGGGTAGATATACATTCTTATTAGTAATGTCAGCCTTTGCCAGTGTTTTAAAACAAATTAAATGTACGTGAGAGAGTGTTTATGGAGAAGTGAGGGGCACCTTTGCCCGGTGGTCATGAAGGAATCCAAGCAGGTCATTGGGCGCCAAAAATGATTGTCGCACCGGGTGCCAACAGCGCTAAAGCTGGCCCTGAGTTTTGCCTTATTTATTGAGCAGTGATGCGCCCACCCAATTACGTTCTTCTGTGTTCAACATAATGTGCAGTGCATTCAAAGGTGCAATTTGCTCTTTACAATGCAGCGATGATGCACACAGCTGATGATGCTCAACAGTGTTCAGCACAAACCGTAGTGGTGATGTGCACACCTGCCATATAAACAGCAGTACCCTTTATCATTTACAGTTCCATTTCTGTGGTGAAGTTGTGTTCCACGATTCTGTGTTCATTTGGTTAAGTTTGTTGTTAGCTCCTTCTTAAAGTAATATTCTACCTGACAATTTGAGGATAAACTCAGTGCACAAAATAAGAGCATTTGTTTCTTTTCAACCAAACCAATTTTAAATGTTTGTTGCTGTTCATAATATTAATTTTAATTTTTGTGTGAAGTACAATTTTCTATGCGACACCATTTTTCTGTTCCAAGAAGCGTACATATCTCAAAAATTATGGTTGATATGCAATAAGTTAATGCACAACAGTTTTTCTGGAACCACCAGGATACCCTCACATTAGTATGAAGGGATGGTTTAGAACTTTTATTATTTATATGGGAGCCATCAATGGTCTTAGGAATCATTCAGAAAGAAAGAAATGTCTATTAGAACATTGCATAGGGATGAAAGGACAAAAGATTTCTGAGCCTCTTCAGGAGGGACAAGAACTTAATCAGTTTTAAGAAGCGGTATTATGGAACAAATCATGCTACTGTGAATACAATAGCATTTTGGTGTGAGAAAAGTATTCAAGGGATCAGAGACCTGATGTAAGGATAGCCTTGCGTGCTATATTGGCAAGGGTTTTAATAGTTGTGAGTATAAATTCTGTATGGAAAAACTCCAGGATTAGTTGCTTGTGCTTTGCTGCGATTAAAACAATTCAAGATAGGCTTTTATCATGCAGAAAATGTACCTTGGGAGAAGCTGTCAACTTAGCCAAAAGGATTGATTCATTATAGGAGTAGGCAAAGATTCTTCAGTCGCCTCAATAAGACTCTTTATTTGTCATGATGCCCGCAAAAGCCAGGCAACAAGACATTAAGCATGGGCAATAGGATAGTAGTAAAACTGCTCAACAATCTAAGAAGCTCATACATTTTTTATGTGTGGGTCAATCTGACACGCGGTGAGTTTCAAGTTCTTTCTAGTATTAAGAAAACATGCAGTGCTTGTGGGACTCTTAATTATTTCTGAGATTGTGAATTAATATCATAAATAAGTCGGTGAATAATGTGCTTGCTAAAGAGCAGGATAAGTTGCAAGGTAGCATCTCAAATGTAATCTTGAATGTTGACACTCCAATATGTCAAATTTGCTGGGGGTCCTTTTGAGGAGGTTATTGCTGGTGCTGTTTCACTTAAACTGTTTAGGAACTCACGTTACCATCATGTCACACAGCACTTATGCTTCCCATGGGAATGATCATCAAGTAGTTCTGTCACCTAATTCAAGATATTTCACTCACGTATTGAGAGAAGGGGTTTTCAGTACAAAAGAATGTCATTAGAGTTCACATGGATTTCTGTCATATTTCAGCGTATTGTAGGAAAGATGTTTCAGGATAAGAATAGAAGGCCAGATTCACAAAAGTAATCTGAGAAAAATCCTAACTTTACGACTTTCGGTATTCACAAAGGCATTTAGGAGTAGTAAAGTTAGGATTCCTAACTTTACTACTCCTAAACCGAGAAAAATCCTAACTTTACGACTTTCGGTATTCACAAAAGGCATTTAGGAGTAGTAAAGTTAGGATTCCTTTATGTCAGCAGGTTTGAAGCAGTTTCAAGAGTAAGTGCTCTACATCACTTGCAACCCAGTCACACATTTCTGTGATTTGCCAGTCCTGTGGTGACTGCTGGATGGGCAACTGGCAGTGCATTCTGCTGATAGACTGTGGCCCAGTAAGCAACATGCCTTGCTGGGAAATGGCAACTGTGCCATTGTTACTGAGTGACACATATCTATCCCTTTTAGGATGGATCCTAAAATACAAGATCAAGCTTCTTTAATGGTTTGCTTGGGGACCCAAGTATGTCTATTTAGCAAAGAACTGTGCAACTTTATGCATGGATTTATGGCATTGGACAAGGTGCAGACATCACTCAGAAACATGTTTTACTGCATGATTTCTGAGAGCCTTGTCATAGTAGGGAATGAATAACCTCAGGCCATGGCCAGAGGCCTCAAGGACAGTAAAGAAATGAATTACAGCTAGATATTGGAGAGACAGTGGTTCTACAACATGCTATTCCTCTCAAAAGTCAGAATAATCTGCAATGTTATGCAATGTTATGTTAGATGTAGTTGTTGATCACTCTAATCATCCATGAGGGTTTCCATGTGCTTTTCAGTTGACTAGTTGTCTCTCTCCATGAAGAGGTTTTTGGATAAGCCGTTTTTTGAGAAACTGGAGACATGTTGGGGAAGTTCTGATGGGGTGGGAAGGTCGTTCTACACTATGGGCCAATGAATGAGAAGGTGTGGTCTCTGGCTTCTGTTTTGTGAATGCGGGGTACTTGTGTTAGTGAAAGTCCAGCTGAGCGTAGGTGTTTGAGGGGATTGGAATTATACGCGACTGTTGAGGTAGGTAGGACCAGTTTTGTGAAGTGCTTTTCATGTGTCTGTGAGTAGTTTGAACTTGGAGCATTTGTGTATGGGGAGCCAATGAAGTTTCCTGAGGTGCGGCGTTATGTCGGTGCTATGAGGTAAGTTGAGGATGAGCCTTACTGTGGCATTGTGGATTTTTTGGAGCCTGTTCAAGAGCTTCTGTGTGATTCCTGCATTAAGTGTTATGCCATAGTCGAGTCTGGAGGATTCAAAGACATGTGAACTAACTATTGAGAGAAATCCTGCCCCTTTTCGTCAGCAAAGGTGGGAGAGAATCTGAGATTGTTTTGCACATCTAGATGAACCTGACATCCGATGCTTGGGATTTTCAGATGGTCTGGTTCTTTATTTTCTTTTGATTTGTTTTTTATTTTTTTGCAGTTTAAATAGCGCAAACTTGACCCAAATTTATTGGAGTGCTTAACATGAACATCACTTACATTACAGGTCAAATTGATTTTTCTTTCTTTTAGGAATTAAGTAATTTGCAAATAATTACAGAATGTTGACCCTATGTAGAGATTCAAACCTGGTTCTCCATTCCAAAGTCAGCAGCTCTGGCCAAAATACCACCTTTATAATTGAGTTTTACAGAACTCAGGTTTCGAGATTCTGGCCAAAGTTGCTCTATTGTTTATACCAAGAGGCATCCGCTCATTTCTGTGAGAGTAGGGCCTCAAGTGCAAAGGGGGTGTATTCCTAGCATCAATTCAGCCATTAGAGTTTATCACCAAAGTATTTCTCATTTATAAAAAGGGAAACAATTTTGTCCTGTTATAATCCTCAGAGACTCCAACATCTGGGTAGTATTTGGGCATCTAAAATGGGGGAGGGTCTTGCCAGTCTATGTGTTGGCTGCTTCTCTTAACGCTCTTGTGGTGGCCTGGCTTTCATGTGGCTAGAGATTCAGACTTTGGGGGAAGCAGTTGGGGGTGCATTCTGGCCTGAAATTTAGTGGGAACATTAATTTTTGCTTGTATGCACCCCCACAGCCAGAGAGAAGAAGATGGCAGTGCATGATGGTGCCAGGAAGATATCATTTACTCTCTAGGTTGCGGTGACCCGAATTCAAAGGGGCATTCTTGGAGGTGGATGTGGTATGGCACCTCAGTATGTGTGTGACTGCGGGCATGAAGAGAGGGTGTGAGCCAGATCCAGGCAAGCAGATTACTCCCCTGCTATGTGAAGGTTGGGTCCCTGGTTTAACCAGGAGTCTTTTAGAGACCAGTGGCTCTGGGTGGCATCCACAAAGATAACAAGCAAAATGCAAAAATATTTTTTTACCTCCAAGGGGTACTGAGAAAAGGACCTAACTTTATCTGAGTTTTTTGGACCTGGCCTCACCTAAGGAAAAGAGCTGATTGTGAAAATGTTTAGCTATATTCTCAAGCTCATATATCAGGTTGAGTCAAAGTATCTTAACCTGAGGAGACTTTACAGTATATAACAGTGGTGCAATGACCATGGAGAAGGATTTTGTGCCCTGAATCAAAGAATGATCACAGTCAAAAAAAGAACAAGAAGGCAGTGAGGAACCAACAGTTTAATCATGCGTATTCACCTCTACTGATGACCTAGATTCAAAGGTGGAGATGTTGGAAAACCAAGCTAAGCCCCACAGGATCTGCATCATTGGACTGCCCTGTCTAGTGGTTTATGGGGACTTTAAAATAATGCTTAAGGGAATCTTAATGAATGAAATCAGCAATGTTGCTCAGAAATGGGTTTTAACTGTACTGAGAGCTTCAGATCTACCACTAGGTGGCTGAGTTTACAGACCTAAGTTATCAAGGTTTTTGTTTTGACTCAAGCTGTCATGAGAAGAGGACTCCACAAGTGATTGGCTCTGATGGGTATTTTTTCCCAGATCTAAGCCTGGCCACATTGAGAAGTCAACAAGACCTGGAACCTGCTAAAAAGAGCTCATCTCCATTGCACTGGAGGTCTCTTCTGGCCAGGCTCTGAGATTGAGATGATAAACAGTAATTGTAGTTTCTAACCCCTGATATGGCTCAGGACTTACTCATGTCCAAGAAAAATCAAGGCCATCATTCACCTCAGGTGATCATGTTAGGGTATTTATGTTGCCATCAGCCACTGTTAAAGCTAATCAAGGCATTCTTCAGTTTCTTTCTCAATTGAAAGGCTCATGAAGGTGGGCAGTTATTGCAAATGCTAGGTGAAGCATAGCTGAAGCTGACACTTTTGATACTCATCTGTCATGTGTCTATGATTTTTTTGCTTTTTTGCCTCCCTTCTCTTCTTTCTCCTTCACCAGTATTCACACTTGGCCACAATACTCAGAGATAAAGCACACTTGAATGTTGTTTTGTTGTGAGGGAAAGCTATATAAATATTTCTTCCATTAGGTAGCTTTTTACCAGAGTGCACTGCTTTTTGTTTTATGAGTTTCTTTACTGACAGTTTTGAGTATGCAATTAGCATTTGCTTCTAAAAATATATGAAAAATAAATGGGAAGTTGTCTTAAAGGGACCTAGTATGGTACATTTTTATCATATCGATAAAGTAATTTTTTATAACCAAAATCAAAGAAGTGTAATATCAATACAAACTACATAATAAGTAAAAAAATATATAAAAATCATGATCTTACTCAATTTTTCAAAGCAGGATAGACCAACGCCAGAATACGTTCCAGATATAGGGAATAATAAAAGTTAATTATTATGTTTTTGTCAGCTCTACTGGCCCATCATACTGACATATGTGGCAGGGTTTTTTTCTGTTGACATGCGCATGTAACATGTAATTTAGATCTAGATGTATGATAAACATGACCACACTAATCCTTAAGCGAGCATAGGGTCTAGGAAACAGATATGTAGAAAAAAGAGAATCTATTTATCTGCTGATTAGGAGGTTGCATGCAGTGGGCAACATTGCAAGGCTGTCTGGCCAAGCACAGAGCAAAAGTGGAGGAAAGCAGGTTTTGATACAATTGTTTGTCTTTCGGATATGTGTCTAACAGAGGCATTGTTCACACTGTGATGCAGATGCAAGAAGCTGTACAGGGTACTCCCCCTTCCCTCTCCATATTTATTGGGGGGAAAGGTACAAAGGGACCAAAAACTTCAGGAGGGGGGAACACAAAGTTTGGTTCATTGGTGTAAATACTCTAGTTAATTGCCAACTGCAGCCAGAGGATCTTCTTAAAGGTGAGTAAGGATAATACAAGGTTTAGCATAACATAGTGAGGAAAGGTACTAATTAGTCAGCCACCTCCATTATTAGTAGGCTGTTAATAATATACATGTGGAGTTAGGTAGAGGTTAGACTATTGTTATAGCTAAGTAGGGATGTGCAGTATAGGATGCTTTGTAAGTATGTAAGTAATCTTTATTGTATATAGTTAATTAAAACCATTACAATAGAACAACCGAATAAAACCACTCATTTTATGAAGGTAAGTAAAAGGCTGGTTAACTAGAACCATTGCGAAAGAACAAAATAAATAAAGATGCTCTTATTTCGAAGGTAAGCAAAGGACTAGAGGGTTTACAAGTAAAAAAGATGAAACACGAATTGCCAGGGCTGTTTAAACCCAATGTCCTCATGTGCTTTTGCCCAAGGCAGACGCTTTGGCTACTCTCAGGAGAAAAAGTTTGGTGGTGGTTTATTGCAGTGCATAATCATATGTGCATGTGCTTTTGCAGTGCAAAAAAAGAGTCACATGAGTCGCAATTGAAAAAGGGGCTTCCAGGCATGTGGAAAATAAAAAACATCCAGTGCTATGGTTGGACCAAAAACCTAAGAAATGGCGAGCTGTTACAAGCAATAGTCCTCTAAGGCACTGGTCTCACTTGCCAGAAGTGCAGTTGTGTATATACTTTTTCTTTTTTCCCATTAAGCGAGGGCGTCCAGAGGCTTTCCAGAAATCTTTCCTGTGCTTGACAGATTGTCGTCTATAAGTGCTAGAAATTTTACTAACTTGCAGTTTATCTGTGGATCATCTGGTTTGAAACAGGCTATCACGGCTTGTCTCCGCGTGCGGATCCCACGCTGGTTGAACTGCTGTTTGAGCAGGTGAAACCTCTCCCCCATCAAGCTGGTGCATGTGCAGATCAAGTGTACCATGTCTTCGATTCCGTTGCCGCACAGGCGGCAGTGTAAGGGAATTTGCCCCCTCAGCCACAGTGGAAGGTGTAGGATGGCTGGCAGTTTTCCTAGTCAATGTTTCAGGAATCTCTCCTTGATGATCCTGGAGTATCCCAGGCTGAAGTATGGCTGTGGACTAAGAGATGCGTAGCCATTGATTGTCATCCAAGCAGGATTTCTCAACGCGAAGGTGGCTTTGTCTTCTACTAGGGAGAGGCTCCTTATTGTCTTCTGTACAATTTTTTTGAAACCTGCATGTGTAGTTGGTACTTCCCAGGTCTGGGTGAGTCCAGTATTTGTGAGACAGTAGTGTAGGAATTTTCTTGCCATTGATACTTTTCTGAGCTGGAGCTCTTGCCAGAGTAGGTGGTTTAGGCTGTTTGAAGAGGTTTTCCTGATTTTCTGCCAGCAGGTTATGTAGGCCCCTGTCTTGCTAGCTGTTGTTTTGTGAGGTTGAATTCTAGCCGGATCTGTGCTGCGGAGGCATATGTTGGAATGTTGAATGTGATTCTATAAGCCCTGATTAGTGTGCTATCCAGGGTTTTTGAGTTTTTTCCTCTTAGGGCTTCACTGCCATATGTAATGGTGGGCAGAATTTTGGCTTGTTCAATCTGGAGGAGAGGGGAGAGCTTCTGGCCAGTCAGCTTGGATTTTAAGTGCCTCAAAGTTATTGCAAGGGCCATCCCTTTCCTTTTTATTGTCTCCAACTGGCTAGCAAATTGGCCCATATTGTCGATGGTTACCCCTAAGTATTTATAGCTGGTTGTATTCTGAATTTGGGTGTTGCACAGGTACCAGATGTGGGGGTTTTCCCTGTTTCTTTTTATGGATATTGTTTTGGTTTTCTCAAGGTTTACTTCCAGGAAGTTGTCTTTTGAGTATTCATGCAAAGAAATAGGAGGTGTTGCATTCCCACTTGTGTTTGGCTGACTAGAAGTACATCATCGGCATATAAGATGCTAGATAAAGCCTTACCACCGATCTTTGGAGTGTGTGGATTGCATAAGTCAAGGGTCTGTGTCAGGTCTGCCATGTGTTGCGAGCATGCAACCTTGTTTGAGCCCTTTAGTAGTAGGGATGCGCCTTGACAGATGTGTGCCATCGCCCAGTTTTCTCTGAACCCAAGTGTCTGTGTGTAAGCATATGAGCATGTCCAGCAGCGCTTGCGGTATTTTCCAACGTGCCAGCTTCTTCCAGAGTCTAGCTCTATCTATGTTGTCGAAGGCTGCCTTGAAGTCTATAAAGCAGAGGTGGAGTGTCTGCTTTGATGACTTTGCCTTGTCCGTAATCAGGGATAAGGTTAGAATGTCAGTTATAGTCCCTGCATCTTTAGAGAAGCCAGTTTAGTTGAATGGTATGGTTTCTTGCTCTGCTGCCCATGTCTGAAATTCTTCTAATAGGGTGCCTGCAAAATACTTGGCTTCATTGTCAAGTAAGGCAACCAGGCAATAGTTCTTTGGAAAATATTTTTCTCCACTTTTATAGATGGGAGCTATGATGGAGCCTTTCCAAGAGGCCAATAGTTGTCCCAGTTGTCTGGTTTCCCGAAATAATTGAATCTAAGGATGCTGCCCAGAAGAAGCGCAGGATGGATCCCATTTAGACCAGGTGCTCATTCTCTCCTGCCTTTAGCAATCTGACATTTGATAGTTGCGATCTGGGACAAATCTTCAACTTCCTTATAGTTTGTAGTAATTTTGCGGTTGAGGCTTTTCTGGAGGTCCTCTTTTGTGCTAGGGCCACGTATTGCGGTTCCCAGCCTGCTCCCGCTTTGTTGGTTGAATTGGGTTGACAGGAAGTCCGACCATATCTCTTCGGTGATATATGATGTTACTCCTCAAAGTGATGGGCGCATTATTTTATTTGCCGGTGCCCAGAAGCGTGCACTGTTTTTGGCTTTGGTGTCATGTAAGAGTTTTTGCCCAGAGCTCCTAATCCCTAGACTTTTTGTGTTCCCACTTCAGCTTTTTGAGCGTTTTCCTCTGTTGGTGTAGTGATGATATGAGGTTTGGGTCTTTAGGTTTATTATGCCTCAGGAGTCTCAGTGTTTTGTTTATTGTTTTTTTTGTGTCTTTTAGTTGATTCCATTGGGCTCTGGAAAGCCAGTCTCTTTCCATTAGGTCATGTGGCGGCCTGTATTTGACTGTTGTTGAAAAGGTACTTGATAAATTTGTGGTGAATTTTTCCCATTTGCTTATGGTGCTGGCTGTGTGCTTGTTTTCGTTCTGTAATAGGGCTTTCGCCACTTGAAGCACCTCCCCTGTGTTTGCTAGAGAGGATTTAATTCTTTTAAGGTTGATTGTGTGACTGTGTGACTGGAGAGAGGGCCCCCAGGTAGGAGATCACAGGTTAGGGTAGTTGTCAGGAAGGTTACTTCCTGTGGTCGGTGGTCACTATCCGCCTTGTCTCCGAGCCGAAAAGTGGCTATGCTAAAAAAGAATGGGAGGGAGATCAGGGTATATTCTAAGGTTGAGCATACGTTTTTAGAGTAGTATGAAGCTGCAGGTGGGGAGTCTTCAGGAAATCTACCATTGAGTGCCCTGACGTTAATGTGCTCCAGGTCCTCCAGCAGGAATCTAGCTGTTGTGCTCACTCTGCATTGAGGTTTTTTATTTTGTTCTGGAATATTCCAGGCCGAGGACTGGGCCCTTGTCTCCTAGTCTGTTGAGGAGATGAAGGTTTAAGTTCCTTGAAAGCACGAGATTGGGGGTGTCATACTTCTTTATGTATGTCAGTAGACAATCCACAAGAAGCTTCGAATCTTTGGAATTTTGTTTTGGGTTTATGTAGGCGTTGAAGATTAACACCTTCTCCTTTTTCCCCTTGGAGCTGAGAGTGATCTTGATCGTGTTGACAATAGTGGTCGTTCTAGTTGTTGATACGTAAGTGGCCAGCCCGCATGATAGGTGGCCGTATTGTGATTTCTTGGTTGCTGGCGTATGGTAGTATATGAAGCCCTGCATTTGGAGTGGTTCGGCCATCCATGTTTCCTGGAGCAAAATTATGTCAAATCATTTGATATACAGATTAAAATCTGGGTCTGCTATTTTGCTTTTTAGACCATGAGCAAAGGCGAACGGTTGAGTTACTCTGTTGAAGTGTCCTTTGTTTTTGTGTGTTTTATCATTGGAAGCTCCCAGACCAGTTAATGGTCCTAGTGATTCGCTGAGTTTCATGGGTCCCGGGCATTTGCTTAAATGCGTGGTGGGTTTGGCTATGGCGACCGCTTCTTACCATATCCCTTGTAGATGATTGACCCAGGGCTCCCCTGAGTACTGAGACTGGGGTTTTCCTGTTACTACCACTTTTGCTCCCTATGTTGGTGAGTAATGGGAAAGGATATCCTGCACTATGGTAGCCCGATATGTTTATCCCCCATGACTTGAATGTTTCATGTTCATCAAGCACTTTGTTGGCCAGCGACGGTGATCCCCCTTTGGCCTTGGTAGTATCTCTTTCTAAGTGCGTGTCCGACCTGATAAATTCTATTGAAAGCAGGTAAGTTGTTCTTATGTCCCTTAAAGTTGGAATAGTTGACATTAACTGCTTCTGTTCAGGGTGTCGCAATTCCCCTTAGACTTGAATTCAGGCTTCAGGAGCATGGCACATTGGTCTGTTTGAAGACCAGTGGAATTGTTCCTTGAGCAATCTTGCCCCCTTGGTTGCAGTCCTGATGAGCACCATTTGGGTGTCCCGTCACAGAAGATTGTTTGCACCATCGACATCGGGTGATGGTTGCTGCAATGGGGCCCAGTTCCTGTGTTGTCCACTCTTGGCACTTGACCCCCTGCTTTGTCTTGCCGAATTCGGACGTCCGGAATGAGCTCATAGGTGTCTGTGGTCCTTGTATCACAACTCTTGTGATATGTCTGTGCTGTGGTTACGGATGCAATTTCCATGTTGTCGTTTTTTGCGTAGACTCTCGGGCCCTCTAGGTCTCTTAAGGAGTCTCCTTGAGTGGGATGAACCTGCACATTTGATGGTGTGCTGGATGAAGTACGTTTGGTTCTGAGGGGAGTAGCTTGCTCCCTGGGAGGGGAGGGGGGGATTTAGGTCTCCTCATTGGATATCTGCATTTAAGCTTTTGACTTCTGTGTTTGCATAGTGCTGTGTTGTGACCTCCTTTGGGTCTTTGCTGATGCGGTCAGCCCCCTGGCTAGGGGTTGCTTGGTGTTTGGGGGGTTGGACTTAAATGGGTTCAAGAAGTGTTTCTTTTTTTGGGGCAGAAAAGTGGATATGTGGTTAATTGGGTTGTTTCTGGTCTTTTGTTGCAGCCTTTCCTCCTGAGTTGTCTCCTTTGTTTGGCGTTTAGGGCCCTCATGCCTCCAGCTTGGGGTCGCATTGATCAGGTCTTCCTGAATCTCTTGTGGTCCTGCCCCTCTGCAGCTCTTAATGTGGTCCACTTGGGATAACAATGTCAGCTGTGAGATTGGGGAGTGGAGAGGGGCCTGTGAGGGGCAAGGGGGCAGTGTACTTGTATCACATTCTTGGGCCAAAGCTTCCCCCTGTGCCTACTTTTTTGCTGTTGTCCTCTGGTTGCATGAAGAGGGATTCTGGGCTAAGAGGTCAGAGCTTTGTTTGACTCATTACACTCTAGATCTAGATGAGCCAAATTCATTATAGAGAAGAGTCTGCAGCATCTGCCTGTTTCCTTTTCCATAAAGGGAGGGCAGCATCTTTTGGAGTTAAAGAAATCTATATAGTTGTGTTTTGAGGGGACTCACAACAGTACATAAATTTAAAAAAGGTTAGTCAAATTTGCACTAACTAAGGACCTGATTTTGAGTTTGGCAGACATGTTACTAGTCATATCTCATCCACCATCATACAAATGCCTTAGAATATAAGGCATATTTGTGACGGTGTAACTTGTCCCCCAAACTTTAAATCAGGCCCTTAGATTCTCAGTCAGAAATATGAATTTCCCACAACTACTTGAGTAATCAGCTTCCTCAAAAGAACGATTCGGCTTTATTAGATATATTGTAGCTTACTGATAGTTACATACATACATTTGACAAGCTTACTGATAGTCATATTGGTTAAACCACAAAAACAATATTTAGTTGCCCCATAATGAATGTGAAGAACAATCTGGTTAAGCATTATTTGAATTAACTGTCGAAACAGGGAAAGTAGCAATGGACAGAAACAAATGCCAAGTTCAATCGTTTCTTCACTTTGTTTACAAAAGCAGAGAGGTTGGTTCTATCATTTGACAGGCTTGCATCCAGACCTCAAACTACAACACTAAAAAGAAAAAAGCTTGAATTGGATGAACTCATAATTGACCTTAGCAGTTACATTTGAGCTAAGATATGGTTTATTAGTCAGTAATTAGATACCTGTGACACCTTTAGTGAAAAGTTTATTTCAGTGTCTGCCATTTTGTTTCCAAAGATTCAGTTTTGAATGTGTTTTTATGAATTCCAGAGCTGAAAATTTATCATTTATATCATTTAAAAGTTCCCTCCAGACTCCCATATCTCTCTTCTAAGTGAGATAGAAGGAACATTACTAAATGCTCTAAACAATGGAATGCATTATCATACCTGAGGATGCCGGGTGATGCCAAGGATCCTGGCTGTAGAAATGCAAGCTGCAGATGATGCATCACCAATGATTGCAGAAATTTTGGGTTTGGTGGCACAGCTGTAATTTGGGACAGTCATCTGATGTCCCGATAGCACACCAAATATCCCCTCAATAGCCCCTGGTTCGGAAAAACAAGAGTCGTATATCCTGAATCCAAGTTTCACTTCGGGTAGAATAGTAGGGTTGTTGTTAATTTCCTTGGTTGCAAAAACCATGCCAAGAAGGTTTTGATATTGATCCATATAAAAACTGTTAAAAGAAAAAAAATACCTATTAAAGCTTTTGTGAAAAACTTTGATATTTTGCATTAAAAACATAATGGGTTAAGTAAGATAAATATTACCAAATTAGGATGAGGCAGGTAATGATGGGAGGGTGGTACAAGGGTGTTTTCTGCTCAATCTCATTCAGAGTCATTGCCAGCTACCATTCCACTGGTGAATTAATGTGACAAGATGTGGCAAGCATAAAAACAGATATTTCATGTGGCTTTCATCATGCACACACTGATTTTAAAGTCCGGTTATTCACTGCTCTGACATGAGAGCAATGAAATTCTGTGATCTACTGTTGACTTTTGTGGGTCTGCCAAGCCGGCAGGGGGTAGTGAATTCCTGGGTTGAGGCAGTGTATACAGCAGGCACCCTTCCTGCTAATCTGCACCTCCCCTGATTGTCAGCCATGCTGGCAACATTTCTTGCAGAGTCTCTGATTGCAGGTTCACTCCCTGCGCTTACATTTGGGTACAGAGAGCACAGCTTTGTTGGGGAGGAAGGGAGAATTATTAGACAGTGATGGGGCATGGTGGCAGGAATCTAGGCATTACATTTTTATACGCAGTTGGGGAGAGAAAGTCAGCTGAGGGTCATGTGGAATGGTGGAGGATGCCATGTGTAAGGATGGTGAAAGAGGATGGCAGGATGCCAGAAATTTCTTTCTGTACCTTTATGAGGGGAGAGTACTGAAAAGGGTGGTGGGGGAGCTGTCAAAATGTCAGGTCTGTTGTCAATATCTGGTTGGGTTGGAGTAAGAAGGTGGCCAGAGGGTAGTTTGGGTGCATGGCATAGTACACATATATAGATTTTCAATAAAATCTAAGTCATGTGGAACCCTCTCAGGGGAACACACTCCCATATTTAAAAACAGGTAGAAAAGCATGGGGGATACTAGAGTAAAACAAACAAGCATTAGAGACTGTAAAGCTGAATGACTTCACAGTTTGTTTACCTATATCGTGTATTATGAGAAAGAATAAATAACTGTTATTTTTGGCGCATTTTACACCTGTTTAGGTAAACAAACTGTGTCTGTGTGTGCAGTATAATGGAGAGATAATGTTCTCATATGTGTAGTATGTGATGCTGATTAGTGTTATATTTCATTGTAGGTAAGACTGGAGTGTGGTTACACATACCCAGATCAGATTTGGTCGGGCCTGGATCTACCAATTAAGAAATTAGGAGAGTAGGATCTCTAGTCCTGAAAAAGCCAAATGACCCATTTCGGCAAAAAAACGGCTGAAACATGTTGACAAGCATGCTGTTAGGAGGGGTGTAGGGCTAATAATTCGCCCCATCACCACCATCCTATATAATATATTTTAATCCTGACCAGGGAATCCAGGAATAAAATATTTAGAGGATATTACTGAGTCAGTTTTATATTCAATTTCTGCACGTCTTTGATCCCTTTCATTATTTGTTTGTATTCTCTTCCTCACTCCTATGCTGCATCCCAGGCATTGGTCTGTGCAGGGATGTTGTTAGCAAGCCTGATGATGAAGTATGCCACAATTTGTGGGTGAGAGCATTTTTAACAAACCGCTTGTGTGCCAATTTCACCGTTTGTATACTTCTTTCACCTCCTAAACCCTTGTGAGTGTAGTTACAGACCACCTGTCTGCCCATAGTCCTAAGTCTCTTTTAGCATTTAGCAATAAACATCTGTATCTATTCAAGACAGTAGATTGGTGAGGGTTAGAGATCAGTTGTGCGCAATGAAACTGGACTGGGGGTATTGTTATACTGTTAGTGTTACTGAGGAAAAAATTCTAAGCTGTAAATATTTGAAAAATTAATTGCGTTGTAAGGAATATTCCATCTATAGGTCTGAAAATGATTATACCCCTTGATCGTTCACCAGATCGGCTAGATACATGACCCCAGCTTGATGCCAAGTCCCAAAATACTGGGATGCAAAACAGTCTGGTAGTTCAGGATTATCAAACAACAAGGTATATGCATGGATTGGCGGAATTTTTTGAAAGTTCCTGATATTCGTCCAAATCTCAACAAAAGCTTTAGTGGTCCTCAGTCTCACTTTCATAAAACATTTCTCGCTGTCAAATTAGCCCCTAGTAATGCAGTGATTTGTATTAATGGAAATTTGCGTGAAGCCAATTACTTGAGTTGAAATCATACAGCATTTTAATACAATTAGCAATGCTAGCCCAGTAGTACAATCACCAGTCAGGGAGTGCCCAGCCGCCCCTAGTTATAGAGAACATTAAAAACTTAGGGCCTGATAATGATGGCGGTTGGACGAGCCTCCGATTGCCATCGCTGTGGGCAGGTGACCATCTGACAATGTGTCGGTCCCGCCAGCCCTATTAAGATACGACCACCGTGCAGGCAGTTGTAAAATGCCTTTTTCTATTGCAGCTTCTGCTGCGGCCTGGAAAAGGGCTTCAGTGCAAGCCGCAGTAGAAAAAGACACTTTACAAACATCCATGAACCATGGGCCAGGCACCATGTGGTGCCAGGCTCTCAGTGCATGGATCTTTGGGGGGTACCACATGTGCCCCCCGGCTACTTAGCAGTTGCACAAGGAGACAGGGCCCTGCTTGCAGAGTGGCCCAGGGCTCCTCCATGAGCCCATCCTCGACAACATGTACATGGCCCCCCTCGACAACATCGCCAGAAGCCACGGATTCAACATCGTCTCCTACACCGACGACACCCAGCTGATCCTCTCCCTCACCAACTAACCCACAGCCAGCAGAATCAACTTTCACAGAGAATGAAGGCCGTTGTTACCTGGATGAAAGACAGCTGCCTCAAGCTCAACTTAGACAAGACCAAAGTACTCATCCTGTGGCGCACCCCCTCAGCCCGGGATGACTCCTGGTGGCCCGCTGCCCTAGGAACCCCTCCCACCCCTACGGGCCACACACGCAACCTCTGCATCTTACTGGCCTCCTCGCTCAAAATGAACAGCCAAATCAATGCAGTATCCTGATCCTGCTTCAACACGCTCCGCCTGCTCCGAAAGACATTCATATGAATCCTCACAGAATCCAGAGAGATGGTCAACCACGCACTCATCACCAGGAGACTTGACTACGGCAACGCACTCTATGCTGGCGCCACCCAGAAACAGCTCAGGAAACTACGTAACGTCCAAAACATTGCAGCCAGACTGGTCCTCGACATCCCCCGCCGCAGCCACATAACACAATACCTCCAACAACTCCACTGGCTCCCAGTCAATAAAACAATCACCTTCAAGCTCCTCACACATGCCTACAACGCTCTCCACAATGCAGGACCAGAACATCTGCATTGTTGACCCTATTCAGGAAGGACCTCAAGACCTGGCTCTTCGACTGAACCTCCACACCCAGACGGATCAGCAGCCCCCCCCCCCTCAGCACCTTAAGACCCTCATGGGTGGGTAGCCATGCTATACAAACTCCTGATTGATTGATTGGATCAGTAGATGTGACTGGATTTTCTTGTCATTTTTCTAGATCACAAGGCTTAACGTGTGGAGCCTCCAGTCAAGTTATTATGTTGCACATATGATAATAGAGATAGCGAGATGGCAGAGATTGTTGTTTCAAACGTGGAGGCAGTTGAAGTTGAAGGGGTAACTTGTAGGCGTCTCTCCATTTTGTCTTTCATAGCAGTCAGATTAGAATAACATCTAGCAGCTTCAGGGTCAGCTGGAAGATGTGGAGTGTTCAGGCTGGCTTTCCCATCTAAACTCACATTATCATCTATGTTTAGGAGAGTTTTATCTCCTTGTGCCTTATGACCATTATCAGGGTTACTATCACAGTCCCCGGAGAAAACGCCTGGACTGTAAAACTGCCATTTTGTTTAAGGTTGCTGAAACTACTCCTAGGCCTCCAGGGTTAACCATGGCTTTTTCATGGCACCCCCTACCTCTGTTTTAAATATCCTAGAATTTTTATGGCTGCTACCCCTGAATTTAACTTTGGTTGTCCGATTGTCTTTTGGTAAGTATTACTCAGTGTCAATATAGCTAGGTACTCAATGCTGGGTGGGTGGTAATATGAGGCTGTGTAAACAGAAGGGCAGGCAGGAAGACAGTTTATTGGCAGTGCAAAGAAGAAATATATGGAAATATTTGGTACCTCGTGTTTGCTGGTGTACGTTGACGGAAAGCTTTCAAATCGGTTGATTAGAATCTAGCAAGCTAGCAGCTAGTGTGGAAACCTGGCAAAGTCAAAGCTCTGCCCGGCCTCCTTTTTGGGCTCTGCTTCTTCTGAGCACAGCAAGAAAGCCACAGTGCAGCACATTTCCTAGGAGAACAGAGTCAGAATCCATTCAGGGCCCTTAAAACTGCAGTTCCTGCAGCGCCGATGCAGAAGTCTTCCAAAACTGCCACAGGTAGAATTAGGGCTGAAGATAGCAGGTAAGCAGGCAGGGTGAAAGGGAACCATCACCTGCCACAGCCATCACATAGCTCTCATCGCAACCACCACAGCGTCTCTACTGCACTCAGGTAATGTTGTGCTGAACACATCAAGTCTGCTCCTGTTCGATCTGGATTGCTGGTGCCTGAGCAGCACGTCGTGGGCATCAGGTGATGCCGTCAGCACAGCGAGAAGTCAGGCTGGAAAAGGAGTGCAGATGCACGAGCAGGGCAGAGAGGATGTGTATCAGAAATCCTTTATGCTCCTCTATTTCTCCCTTGCTCGGTCTGTCGCCTCACTGATTCCACAGTCCCCAGTGTTAGGAGATCTCTATGGGGGGTGGAAAGCTCTAGAAGCGCACAGGAGGTGTATTTTTGGGAGCTTACTCCAAGCTCCTTGCGGCATTCGTGTTGCTGGCTGTCATACTGCCCGTCCAAGAAATAAATTATTCTAAGATACTTTTCAACACAATTTAGTAATAGCTGAATAATCAAAAATCTATGTAGAAAAGTGGAATTGGTTGGGTATGTAATTTTTTAATCTTTATTTTTCATTTTTTCATTGTCAGAGCATCAATTAACAAAGGACGCGTTATACAACAAGCAGACAGAAGTTAAATATTTATAGCATGTCAACTGGCAGGCATAAACAGGAATGTTATGTGCGAGCAGTCCCAATAGGCATAAGAGTATGCTCCAAGGGGCATTTGGTGGTAGGTTAACCAGTCCTATAGATGGGTCTCAAATACTACGGCATACATGGCATACGGGCACCAGCACAATGGATGCTAGAGTGATGGGGCTGCAGCACAACAAAGGGGAGAGGCGGCCTTTGTACCCAATCAGACACATCTTGACGACGAGTTGACTGTCAGCAGATAATCGTGAAGTGGTCGCCCGGCCCAAGTCCTTGGGCCAGGATGTGGATGGAAGAAGTGGGGCATATACGTTGCTTGTAGTGTCACAATATAAATTGTTTTTTAGCCAATCTGTTTCAGTGGGGGTGTGCTTGCTGCCCCAGTGTAGCACCAACCCTCGGTTAGCAAGCAAGAGTGCAATGGCTGTAAATCTGAGTAATCCAGGTGGGATATCTTTAATGTAGCCTAGGAGGGCCACCAAGAGTTGGATGCTAGGTCAGTTCCAATCATTAGTAGAGATCAGGAAAAGTGTTTTTGTCCAATACACCTGTAAATGTGGGCAGATCCAGGCCAGATGAATGAAAGTGTCATCATCTGTTCTGCATTTAAGACATTGGGAGGAATGTGTTGGGTCGATTCTGGCCAGGCCATGAGGTATGGTACTAAAGAAATGTATAATGCAACAGTTTATGTCTATGGTTAGAGAAAATAAGCTTTGTTTGGGTGCAACAAAAGTGCCAGGTCTTGTCAGGCAGTGGGTGCCCCAGATTGCGCTCCCATGCTGCTCTGACTGGTTTGTCACACTCTGGTTTCAAGTCAAGGCATGCTTGGTACAGTTTGGAAACCAGACGTGTCCCCATCGCAGCAGTGATAACTAATTCAGTGGTGACAAGTCATCCGGTGCCAGTGGGTATAAGGCAACCTGGTATGTAGCTTGTTGTGTAAGCGTTGGAGTTTGAAATGATCCAGGTGTCTTCAAAGTGGATATCTGAGTGTGTGATGACATGACCATCTGGGAATAAGTCCCCAGTGGTAAGTTAGTTATATGTTCAATAGAGTACATTGAACAAGCTTTTCTTGCATGAGTGGGAGCCAAGGGCTACATGTGAATTGAAGGGCAGGCGAAAAGAATATACTGCAGCCGAGTTGAAGACGGAGTTTCCTCCATGCCCTGGTGGTGTGGACAGAAAGCCTGATTTAGATCTTAGCTGGACTCCCATCATCCCTCCATGGCAGCCATGAGAAGAACTCCATTGAGCTGACGGAGTCCCGTCCACCGTTTTTAGATGTGGGCTGGTTGAACCTCCATCCGCATCAACAGACTGTTTTCCATTGCGTAAGTGGTGCACCTCCATCGATGCAGTGGACTCCTCTGCTGGCTAACAGTAGTCTGTCACCGTCAGGCCAGTGGGTTTGAGCCGAGCCTATTTAGATTTCCCTGTTGTGCTGGCATTGTCCTAGCAGCAGATTCCTGATGGAGTGAGTCCCTAGTGAAGTAGAGATTGGTATGTACTACTTAATAAAGTGTCACTACACATATATGTTATGTTTGCTTCAAAAATATATGTAGGTAATGTGTTGTGGCCCATTTTTTACTTATAGCATAGCGCAGAAAAAACATACACACACTATTGAATGTACATCCTCAGGCACCACAAGCACAACACCCACAACCACCACAACAACCAAAAATATCTTTTTAAGTGTCAATACAACTGTGTTAATTTTACCTTGATAAGTTGTAAAATGAACACTAATGCCTCACACATAAGAAAAAAATTGCATGTAAGAGCAATCTAAAATTATATGAGGATAAAGCAAATCTTAACACACGATTCATAGCAAAACAAGTGAAAAAGAAGCTTACCTTAGATCCCCGCGACAATAGAGTTGATTAACATCGTGGTGAAGTAGAAGCAGCAAAGTAAGGACCTGGACAATGGGGTTCAAGATGGAAACAAAAGTGGAAAATAGAAAAAAGGTAAGTTACTACCTCATTTCCTTTGATTCCACCACCTCAAGTTTGGAGGTATGGCGCCACTGTTTCCTCGGCTGAAAGGCACATCGTGATTGGACTGGCGGTAATCTTGGCTGGACTCCCTCCTATAGCTGCTTTTGCCTATGACGCTGTCAACGTGGGAAGTTCTGGTGGAGTCAACATCACTAGGATGAACATTCGTCCATAGACCCAACATCTAAATAGAGCGGGTGCACGCCAAGTAGGCGGGGGGGTCCAACAGTCAAAAAAGTGACGGGGGACCAGATACGACAAGATCTAAATCAGGTCCAGAGTCCACAAATCGAAGGGGTCCATTGGGATGCCCTTTGGAAGTATAGCGGAAAGTGGGACATGCCCACTTGGTCTCTCTCTAGTCTTGCGTAAGGTAGATGGGCATCAGCATGGTACCAATGGTATGCAAAGTGGCACTGTGCTGCAAGAAAATACAGATGCAAATCCAGTACACCAAATCCCCCCCTCATACCGGAGCGCCAAGGTGTCCAATTTAATCTGGGGCCTGTGTCCCCCCCAGATAAGCCAGAACAAGAGACTTCTTAGGGTAGCGAAAAAGTTGTAAGTTAAGGGGATTGGTATGTTCATGAATAAATATAAGAATCGGAGGAGTACTATCATTTTAATAAGGGCGATGCAGCCTGCCATGGAAAAGAGCAACCTAACCCATTGCTCAATCTGCGTGGTCAGCTTGTCGATGGCGAGCCCATAGTTCAACCGAATGATCATGCCTTTCTGTCTATGGAGTATAATTCCCAAATATTTGGTGGACTCCTCGCACCAGGACTGGGGGCAGTCTAGTACCCCAGGTGTCGTGGCTTCAGTCATTGAGAAAAGTACAGACTTGGCCCAGTTGATGTTGAGGCCAGATAGTTTGCCAAATCGAATGATCTCTCACACAAGAGGGATGAGGTTGTCCACTTGTTAGCGCATAAAGAGAAGGATGTCGTCCCCATACATGAACAGCAGTAGGGGGGCCCATACCAAATTGCAAGCCACGGCAGAGGTGTTTCTCCTGAAGATATTGGACTAGTGGATCCAAGGGAATGATGAAGAGTAACGGTGATAGAGGGCAGCCCTAACGGGTCCCTCTGTCCACCGGAAATGGGTCCGCAAGACAGCCATTATTCTGAGTCTCACCACTGAGGTCTAGTAGAGTAGCATAATAAGGGCAGTGAACCCACATGGCAGCATTAGCTTTTCCAGCATTGCACTTAAAAAGGATCATTCTAATGAATTGAAGGCCTTTTCAGCATCCAGAAGGGCAACCGTCGCCGGGACTTTCGTGGATATCCGGTTCAGCACTGCAAAGATAGTACATAGATGGAGGGAGGTGGACCTGTGGGGGACAAAACCAGTTTGTGTCGGTGATGATTTGCTGCATCGGGGGGGCAGTCGGGTGGCAATGATCTTAGCCAGGATTTTATTGTCATGATTGAGTAGCGAAAGGGGGTGATATGAAGTACAGAGGGTGGATGCCTTGCCTGGTTTTAAGAGCAGAGTAAGCATAGCTTCCTGCAGCATGGGTGAAAGTATCCCAGCCTCTAGGGCTTCAGTATACATCTCCAGTAAATACAGGGCAAGTAAGTGTTTATATGCCTTATAGAACACACCAGTGTGCGCATCTAGCCTGGGGCTTTAGACCCATCATGGGCGTCTATTGCCTATGTAATTTCTTCAGTGGTGATACGTTCGCTCAAAAACTGCCTCTGCCCATCACTAATCCAAACCATCGCAATCTCTGCAAGGTACTCTGGGTCAAGGAAGTGTTGTCTGCTGTCCGGGCAGAGCACAGATGCTTATAGTATTGTAAAAGCTCACCTAGTATGCTCTCAGTGTCCATTACATGCTACCATCCCTCTGTCAGGAGCTAGGTGATTTACCCGCATTGCCTGTTAGGACATAGCAGTCAGGTCAGAGTGCGGCTCCAACGCTCTCCCTCCTTTTATTGCCTGACCCATGCATATTTCCCCAAGAAAGCCGCCTCCCTGTCTGTGAAGTCTTGAAACTCATCCATCAGGATGGAGCTGTGGAGCATTCGACTCTTGCAGTAAGTACAGCAACAACTCTTCATGGTCAATATTCAGCAGTTCAGTTTTGATACAGGCCATACGGTTGCAGATATTGCATAGCACACCTGCATGCGTGGAAATGCATACTCTTTGGATATATGCTTTAAAAGCCTCTAATAAGGTGGCCTGCATGTCGACTGAGTGTAAAGTATTAAGTGATAGCCATGCAATTCCATACAGAAAACCTCGTCGTGGAGGGCGGTAACGGAAAATCACCACTGCTGTGCTAGTCCTCCCCCATAGGGCACTCGCAGCACCATCCAAACTGGGGAGTGATCAGACAATGTACGGGAAAGATGTGCCACATCTGCCAGGCATAGGGATGTGCTCCAGGATATGAGCCAGTAGTTGATTCGCGTCCACACCCAATGGGGTTTGGGAGTAAAACGTATATTCTAGGGGCGCAGCATTACATAAGCGCCAATCATCCGAGAGGGTGTCTGTATCGATCATATCTTGGAGAACGCGCATAGCCCTCGGCTTGCCCCCTGCGTCGGAACCTGTAGAACCTACTAGCTGGTAGTATGCAAGATTAAAGTCCCCTTCCAAATTCACCACATCAGCTTCGACCCGTCCCAAATGTGCAAAAGCCTTCTAAGACCCAAAAATAAGTTGTATGCCCGCTTCTCTTCCAAAACAACTCAACACTGTGCGGTCGCGCCAGCCTTCGATTAAATAGTTGCATCCCGGCAAAAGGCTAGACTGGCAAGAACACTGGTGGGCCCACTCTAATTGGCGAGGACTGCAAAGAATAAAAGTACAACACTAATCAGATAAAAATTTAAGATAAAAGCTTTTAAAAGCCTTCTAAGCCCCAAAGTACATTCTATTCGCGCTTCTCTTCCAAAACAACCAAACATTGAGCATTGAGTTTACCAATGGTAACCTTATGAGGGACAGGAGTAACTTACCCATAGCCTGGTGTGAGGAAGCCAAAAGGATAATGCAGGGTTCACAGGGACCCTCTTGGACGAGTTGTCCTCTTCCCTGCTGAGGAGCGATGAAAGTGGCACAATTGCTGAGTTAACCTTCAATTGATGCCCTTTGGGCTCACTAACATATAAAAATGCTCTCTGTACTGATTCCTGTATAGTGCAGTTAATGGCAACAAAGAAGTTTGATTGAAGCTAAAAGAACTCATTTAACATTGAATAACCTCCTCATAGGAGCATGATGAGTGACCCTGTGCTGTCATACTGGGATTAATATATTTGAATTAATAGTAACACCTAAGGTTTGTTGCGCTCCAAGACCAGAAAAGAAAATAATCAAGACCGGACAGTTAACAACAGAGGGTTAGAAACACAAACAGCTACAAATAATAACATACCTAACAGATATAATCACAATTCATTTCATAATTGAATTAAGAAATGAGGACAGTCAGATTTCTCAGATCCCAAGTCTAGCAAGAATTCTAATTTACTTTGCACATGTCTTATTGCAGCTTTTTAAAATATTGGATTAAGATAGATCTTCCGTGTAGATACTGGGGCAAAGAGACAAAAGGGCAATAAATGAGCAAGTCGTGTGGACGTTGTGATTCACACTGGCAAGAGACCAAGCATCTCCATAGTGTTGTATCACTTTAATAAGTAGTTTCAGCGTTATGAATTGAGGTTGACCTCCATGTAATCAGTGATCTTAGGCTTTTTTTTATATATGTATTTTTTGCTGCTATGAAGGCTTGTCCCACATAGACTATCTTGTGGAAGCCAAGTATTTTAAATTATTCTTATTATTTTGAACTCCAATTCCTTTGCTTATCCGCTGATAATTAAAATGAATTTCATAAATTTGTGACAAAGCAGGTGTATTATGCCCCAAGTTTATAAAAACTAAGGGGCCTATTACCAACAGCGTGCGTTAATTAACGCAAACCACAGTTAGCGTCGTTTTTTTTATCGCTGGATTCGTTTGCGGAGATAACGCGTTATTAGCAACGTTTTATCTCCAATGCGAAACAAATCCAGCGATGGCGGCGATTCCCAGCATTAGCACGAGAATTCCTTGCGATAAATTCCTATCGCTAAGGAAAAACTCGCTAATAGGCAGGTGGGGACTTAACCGTAGAATCCACCTCCCATAGACTATAATGGCTAAGTCAGGTTTCTAGCAGGTGTTAAAATCCAGCGCTAATCGGGGTTAACGCACATTTTTTATCGCTTCGCGGGCCTTGCTAATAGTGTGAAGTTGTGTTTGCGACTGTCTGCGTGTATTTTTAGTGAGGAACGCCCACTTTGCATGTCATTAGCAATAAATATCGCTGACATGCAAAGCGGTAAAAACGGGCGCTAATGCTCGAAAACTGTCGCTAACTGCTGTTAGAGACAGTTTGCTGATAGGGCGATAAAAATATCGCCGCTTTAGAGGCAAAAAGTGCCGCTAAAGCGGCGATAGTGCCCTTGCTAATATGCCCCTAAGTTATCAAGACAGAACAGTTAAAAATAGATGATGAAAAACACAAACAGCTACAAACAATAAAGAAATAAGAATTCAAATGCCCTTTGCACAATTCTTATTCCAGCTTCATGAAATAGATAGATCTTCTGCGTGGATACTAAGGCAAAGAGACAAAAAAGCAACTGATGAATTAAGGTGTGTGGATGATGTCATTCACATTGGCAAAAGACAAAGCACCCAGGGGCTTATTTACAAGCCCCTTGCGCTGCCGGTGCGTCACGTTGCGTGACGCACCGGCAGCGCACCCTGCTGCGTGATATTTACAAGCACGCGTAAAGCCACCCTGTGTGGCTTTACTTGTGCTTGTAAATATCGCCCCTTTTCACATAACACTTTGCGTGTTAGGGGCGTGACATGGGTGTTGCTGTGGGTTTTTCCACGCAACACCCATGTCCACTGATGCATTTCCAGATTTACGAGCAATAGTAAACCTGGAAATGTGTCAGAATGCTATGCCACCTCAGGGGTGGCGTAGCGAGGCGCAACAGGGAGAAATGTTTTCATTTCTCTTCATTTTTTTTCCTCTTTCAATGCGTGCTGCATTCTAAAGCGCACATTGGATGAGGAAATCACTTCAATTGATTGTTTTTGTGCAGGAAGGTGCCCCTTCCTGCACAAAAACTAACTCCCCACGACGCAGGCATCCTTGCACTATGGTACAAGGGTGCCTCTGCCGGTGCATGGCAGCAGTTTGTGCGCCAGCGCAGAGAAAAGTACAGAGATGCAACTTATTGTTGTAAATATGTCACATCCCTGTGCTTCGAAATTAACGCAGCGCAGCAAAATGACGTGCGGCACCACGCTGCGTTAGTTTCTCGTAAATAGGGCCCCCAGTATTTTGGATTATTCCTATTAATCCGAATTCCAATTCCTTTGCTTATATGCTAATAATCAGTAATTACTTCAGAAATGTATGACAAAGCAAAGATCTTTTCCCTTATCCTTTTCTCCCAGCCGCAATTAGACTCCAGCTATTCCACAAAACAATTATCGGCCAGACTAGTCTTATCCATAGTTTTTAGAGAAGCCGGGAATTTCACATATCCAATTTCAAGCATATTTTGTGGGGAACTTAATGGCAGTTCAAAAAGGAGAGCCTCTATATCAACACTACTGGGTAGGCCTAAAGCGTGATGCCATGCCGAACCCTCAGATTCTTTAAATCAAGTGCTTCTTCTGTGCAGAGTACAGCCAGCATGTATAATAAAATAGTGGCTATCTTACTATAAAATACCTTAATCATCAGGGAAGTAGATAAGCCACAGTACATGATTAAAGCAAAGTAAACCAAGCACTTGATTGCAGAGCTCCTTAAAATTCAACCTATCATTAAAAACAATACAAAGATATTCTAAATATTTACTAGTTACATTAAACATTTGTTAATTGCAGCACGCTGAAAGGCTGATTTTCTTTCACTCAATTTTTATTAACTTGCTCTTATTTATATTTATTTCTAATTTGTTGGACATACAATAGTTTTCAAAATCAGTGTTTCCCAAAACCAGGGTCACGGCCCACTGGTGAGTCGGGAAAGTCCAAGCAACAAAAATGTCTTTAAATTCTTTCTTTTTCTTGTCACATTTTCTGTGTTTCAAAGATAGAGGTCAAATGTCAAGTTCTGTCCGCTAACAAATTGCTACTTATTTGTTTTACATTGGGATTGGTGTTTACAAGCTCCTTGCACTTTGCAGTCAGAGATAGAAAAGTAAAGTGAATAACGTGACAATCGTGCTGGAGTACAAGGAGAAAGGAAGAAAAGAGTATCAGGTGTCAGTTTTTTGTAACATGCAACAAAATATAAATACCGGAAAATGGACTGTACACATTCATCAATTAGGAAGGAAAAACTGAAGAACATTTTTTTGTAATTTTGAAGTGTGATGGAAACTTAGGGCCTCATTATGATGGCGGTCGGCTGACCGCCATCCTTTCCGAAATGTGACCGCCTGACTTGCTGTTGGCGGTCCCGTCATAGGAATTAGGATGTGACCACCTTCAAGGCGGTCGCAATCTGTATCTTTTGTATTGCGGCTTGTGCTACGGGCTGCAGCACATGCCGCAGTACAGAACAGAGGACACACTCTGTACATATCGGTGCACTATGTGACAGGCACCAAGCGGTGCCTGCCACATAGTGCAGGGATATGTAGGGGGGCACCATAGGTGCCCCCCAGGGCCCATGTTGGAGGGCCAGGGGGGAAGGGGGGACTGGTACGGGACCCCAATGTCCCTTTCTGCCTGCCTTTTCATGGTGGATTAACCGCCATGAAACAGCGGGCGGAAAGGGACATTGTAATACCTATGGCGGTGCCTGAGCAGGTACCGTAACAGTTGTAGGGATACAAGTCCGTCCGACGGACTGAGGGGCTCCTTGAACCTGTCGGATCCGTGGCGGTTGGTCTCTCCAACCGCCTACCATCCACCCGCCATTATTAATGTGGCAGCTGTCAATTTGGGTCTTATGGTGGTGGGACTGCCACCGACGGGGTGACGGTGGCGGTCCCACCGCCATCATAATGATGCCCAAAGATTTTAATAGGATCTAGACACAATAATTGATGATGCATAAATGATATTTGCTGAAACCCGATTCCCACACATTATCATTTGTGTGCAATATAGTTTTATCTGTAAAACTGTATGTCTATTTGAATGTAGAGGCCATTTTGAAGGAAAATGAGCTGTCTGTAAATGATAGTGCACTACCATGCGAATGCTTTAGTTACATAAATAAAGCGTCCACTGCATGTCCAATAAAGGTAGGTGGGCTGCAAACTTTTGTTTTTCTGTTGTGATTCTAAAATTGTTTGGGAAGCGCTGTTCTAAAGCAATTAATTGATATTGGAAACCAATGGCAGTCTGATCAAAAATTACCAAATCATTGTCATATAGTAATGCATTAAGCGGTAGGCTACTAAACATGAGGGGTTAACATTTGGGGCCCGATTACGATCTCGCTCGGACGGGCTCCTGAAGGCATCCGTCACGAGCGAGTCTGAGTCGTAAGCGCGATTTCCGGACGACTCGTACCGCTGTACGAGCGAGCAAGTACGATGCGCATATAGCCTCGCGCTCCGAGCGACTCGTACCCGTCAGCGAGGGCCTCCGGACGACTCCGACATGGCCAAAACGCACAGCGCAATGGGGCCGATTTCCGAGCGACCAAGTACGATGCGCTCATCGAGCAGCCGGATCGAGTTGGAGCCTCCGACACGAAAAAGCTCTGGGAAGCGGACTTCGGGGGGCCGTAGCGGGCCCCCCTTCACCCGTAGCCCTACCCCCTACACATGCATGTACGGTGCAAGGGGCACCAACGCGTCCCCACGACAGGGGGCACCCTTTTCCGCAACATACTTTTTTCGCAATGGAAACCTATGTACACAACGTACATCAGGCTCCCATTGACTTCAATGGGGCTCCGAGCGACCCGAGTCCGTCAGTGCGTACTTGCATCGTACTCGGGCGTTCGGAACCCACGAGCATGAGTCGGTCGGAAAGCTCTATGGGACCAAGTGGGCCGTAGGGCTTTCCGAGCGAGATCGTAATCGGGCCCTTGGGGTTTTTAATGACACTGGAAAAGCATTTTTAATTAGCGAAAACAGCAGTGATTCCAACAAGCAGCCTTTTTTTAATCCCTTATCTACATGCATTTTGCTGGTTCGATCATGGTTGCTGCTTACTATAACTTGAGTCTAAGTATTGGTATGAAATTCAATTAGAAGTGCTAACACAGCATTAGAAATCTTCAAGGAAACAAGCTTAGACCATAAGATATTCTGATCAAAAATATGGTGAGTACTGAATTGCTTTTGCGCAAAACCCGGTGTTCCCAAGGGTTAAGGCTGCGATCGTTTGCTCAAACTTCCAAAGGGCGTAGCACTATTTTATTCCCATAAAAAGTTTGGATATCACATCAAGCAGGCAAATAAGCCGATAATAAACCAGGAGATTAAATTTATCTCTGTTCTTAATAGACCTCTCCAAACATCCTTGTGCAAACATTTTCCCAATATTCAGGATATTTTTTTATAAACCACAGGGCTTAAGCCATCTGGACCAGATGATTTGCTAGCGCCTCAAATTAGAATGACCCCTTCAATATCAGATTCACTGAAATGTAATCCATCTCCAGCGGTGAATACAGTTAGGTTTGAATTTGTACATGTTATTGCTGGAGCAGAATATAACATGCTTCCTACTGCCAGTTTCAGGTACAGGGATTTCTGTGTGACTCCAACTTTTAGCACAAGGTACCAAAAAGCGTTGTATCTTTTAACTGAAGATGAAATTAGCTCAAGCCTAGCCTCTTGAACCTTTTTCACATGGCTCGGTAAGTTTATTGAGCATGGTCATATTCCCCTCTCAAAAAGATTTGTATTACTGTTCTTAAGGAGAAACCAGGGGGGATATTTACAACTGAAGTGGCGGAGTGAGCCGTTAGCCCTCATGGCTTAGCGCCTCACTCCGCCACTTCAGAAATGCAAGGCTGCACCATATTTAAGAGAATATGGTGCAGCCTTGCGTTTTCCCCTGCGCTGGCGCTACACTTAGCAGTGTAGCGCCAACACAGACAGCCTTGCACCAAGTGCAAGGGTGTCTGCATGAAGGGGAAAGATTGTTTATGTACAGGAAGGTCCCCCTTCCTGTACATAAACAATCTTTAAATGCCATTTTGTCACTTCTATTTGTGCTGCTTAATGCAGCACACATGGAATTCACAAAATGTCATTTTTTTAAAGATTGTTTATGTGCAGGAAGGGGGACCTTCCTGTACATAAACAATCAAAGGCGTTTTGCTTTTTCCATGTGTGCTGCACAAGGCAGGACACATGGAAAAAGCAAAAACTAGGAGAAATAAAGCATTTCTACCTGTTTCGCCAACTTAAGACCAGGTTTTCCCAGGTCTTAATTTTGGCGCTGCCTCCTATTTACACTGCCCTTATAAATAGGGGGCAGGCGCGCAGCGCCCATTGGGCTCAAAGGACTTCAGCCCCCCCCGTAGTGTGTGTCAGCCCGGGCTGAGACAGCTTCCCGGGCACACATACAGGCGCACCTGAGTACTTCACAGGTCTTTAAAAGACCATTTACTTGTTAACGAGGCTTTGTTGTTTTCCACCTCTTCTTAGAGTCCCTGCATTTCCACTCTGTCTATTGCTGGAAGAATCAGCCCCCCCGAAATTTTTAGTAGCCCCCCCGAAATTAGGCTCTAGTTGCGCCTCTGATAGGGGGCAGAGTCAAAATCAATGGGTGTTGCGGTGGAACGCCCACCTCAACACCCTCCGCCCACCCTTTCACGCTAAGTGTAGCGTGAAAGGGTGCCTTAACTTACAAGGCAGCGTTAAGGCAAGTTAAGTGGCTTAACGCTGCCTTGTAAATAAGGTGAAGCCCCTATCGCCACCACAGCGTCTTAAAAAGTGATGTTGTGGTGGCGATAGGGGCTTGTAAATATGCCCCTAGGTGTCTTAGTGTCAACTAGTAACTGTTTAAATAATTATTTTAATTTATATTCAAGTGGTAATATTTTATTATGAGATGGTGATAGACAACAACAATGATTAGCTTTTAATTGATTGCATACATTTTCCGATTTAAAATATCTCCATTATGTTTGATTAGCCTTTTATTTTGTGCTGGATTGTGTACTCTAGCTATTTGCACCTTCTGGGTTAGAGTCACATACACCTTATTGGTAGATGATCCTCACACACCCACTCAACAACTTCAAATGATAACAAACGATTAGTCAAGGAATAAATGTCTATGGGTATGCAAACAATAGGAGTGTTAATAGTACTTCTAATAAAGTTTTTGTGCATGGGCTCATTATTACTGAAGCAACATTTTACCATTAGCGAGCCTACATTGCTAAAAGACTTCTTTAACTTTAATTCACATCTTTATGACTGTTCTTTGAATAACTGGGATTTGTAATATTTGCCGCTTTGATGTTTATGCTGGGATTTGTATTTCTCTCACTCAGAATCTTTGAATTTAAAGAACCACTGATTGATATTTACTGTGAAGTCTTCAATTTTAGTCAGAAATGCTTTAACCAGTGAAGTACGCAGACGTTAAAAGAAGTCAGTTGAAATGTTGTTAGGTGCTCTAAGTTATCTATGAGGAATGCTATGACAGTCATACAAAGGTAAACCAAGGAATTCTCTGGGTCAATTTGATCTAATCAGTTTTGGAAGACAACCAGCAGTGACTCTTATGACGTAAGCAACTGATGGCTTTCAAAAGCTACATAAGCCTAGGACTGAGATTTCATCATGCTTCCAAGTCACTTTCTCTATGACAATGTCACAAGAGGAAAACGTATTTAAGTCTTTAAGACCCATCAACCTGTTAAAACCATGAAAATTCCATGAAATTATATTTACACAGTCAAGATATATCTGTCTTTCAGGCTTTAACTCTGATCATACGTGGATGAAAATCACAAAGGTCTTATTAGCATGTAACAGAATACTCATAGGATTATTTTTATGAACAGTGACTTTCAAGTTTACAGGATCTAGACCACCGAGCTCGTTAGCATGTTTTCTTAAGCATCCACTAATGCCTAAGAATTGGCTGCAGGATAAGGAACCTCCTCTAGTCAATATCACTTCAGTAGGGTCATCAGTAGTTTCTAGAATAACTGTTCTTACACAAAAATCTTTTACATATACAATAGTCTAATGCTTTAACAACTCAAGCGTAAACTAACTTTGAAGAAAGGTGTGCCCTAGCTCATTGCTTTCCATTTGGATCCAGAAGAAACTAATGCTTTCAATTTTTTTTTATGATACCTCAATAAGAGTTGGATATTTTCTTAAAATGCTTATAATGTACAACGATTTAAGCTTCTGGTGGCATGATTAATGCCTCCTTCGCTTATAGAGTGCCAAACAGAGTTTTGATAAAACCCTCAAAAAGGAAACGTCAGGGTAATATAGGCAAAATAACAACAATCCATGTTAAGTATAAGGACACCTCGTTAAAACAAGGGCTACCACACCTGCACTGACCTGAAAAATGTATGCTAAAGTAACCTGGGCAACCAGCAATACTAGGCTTTTAGGGGCACATGCATCAAGCAAAATGCTGGTCGCAAACGGGGCGATTCGCAGAATCGGCCCGTTTGCGACCGGTATTGAGCTATTTGGGATGCATCAAGCCCAAAGCAAATTGCAAAATAGGGAATCGCAATTTATGCAATTACCTATTTTGTGAATGCATTTAGGGAATCGCATTTTGCGATTCCCTAAATGCAATGAAGGAAGCATGAAAAAATTGTGACCCTGCTTTAAGGATTAGCAAATTACCACCAACTTCAAGTTGGTGGTAATTTGCACATCCTTAGAAAAATGCACTTTTTGGCATTTTTCTAAGTGCCATGTGGCGCACACACATGCCCTTAGGGCATGTATATGCGCCACATGTCCACCCTTACCTGTATTGGGGTGCATCAGGGTGGCCTTTTGGCCCCCTATCACCCATGCAAATTACATGCACAATTTGTGAGTACCTATTTGGTACTCGCAAATTGCGAATGCCATCCCATTCATTCCTATGGGCCTCTAGGCCCATAGGAATGAATGGGAAGCCATTCCTTAAGTGTGAATCGCAATTTGCGATTCGCAATTAAGGAATGTGTAGAAATCGCTAATATTTTAGCGAAACCTACATGCATAGACAATTGCGATTCCTTAATAGCGATTCCTTAATAATCACTATTAAGGAATAGCAATTGCCTAGCTTGATGCATGTGCCCCTTATTCTCCAAAGATGAATTCTAATCATTACATTCCATCATCAAGTACTATAATAGTTGGTCTGCATCAAGCGGACTGTTTACAATGTCAGCAGGGCTGCGGCTGGAAGCTGGCATGTTGTGTTAAGAAAGGTTGAGCCCCACGCAGTATGTAAATAATAAATATGCTCTATCTAATCAATTGTTGTGTTTTACAATCATTAACCCCCTTGATGCTATTGACATGACTTCTAGGTCTGTAGTTCTGTAGCGCTTTCAACTGGGCGCTTTGGATGTGGAGATCACATCCAAGCATTGGGCACCGAAGCATTAGCTGATGTTTGCTGCTCCTGTGCCCCCTAACTTGTCACACCCCCTTGGTCAGCTGAAGGAGTTGTGACTCTCCTGCCAATGATACAATTGGTAGATCACCTAATTGACAGGCTGGCACATAAGAAATCACTTCCAGAATTCAGGGAGTTGTGCTGAAAAAAGGGTGTCAGTTGAAAGCTAAGAATGTGGCTTTCAAACAACACTTCCCTTTAACTTCAGAGCATCAGACGATCACAGTAGATATGATCATCTGGTGCTCCCCCTAGACACCAGAGTTACTCTAAGAAGAGCGCCTCTTGTGCAAGAGCCAGTGCTCCCCCTACCTCCCATAACACCATCAGTCTTCCTTTCCCTTTTGGAGTGCGGTTGGGAGTGATTACCCCCAATCTGCCCCACCCCGGGGGGCTAAAAATCCAGTAGACACCAGGGGCCCTATTAGCCATAGGGCACACTTTTCCTGTTTGCACCACGGCACACATTAAAGCAAACGGAAACAGGCACCCTATTAAGAAGAATGCGCTGCCCGCAGGGCAGGCGCGAACTTGTGCTGCCCTCTGGGCAGTGCATTCAAGAGAAATACAGAGCAGCTGTTAAAAAGCTGCTCCGTGTTACTATGTGCAGGCAGCAACTCGCCTGCACTTTCAAGAGGGGAGAGAGATCCCATTGCAGGCGGGTACAGTGAATGACCCCACCCACCTGCAAGGGGATGTCTGGGGATTCCCCCTTTCTCCCCTCCAGAGGGCAGCCTTTAGGATGCGCACTGAAAGTGCACCACGTTTTTGCGGTGCACTTTTAGTGCACCTCCTAAAGGCATATTTGCCTCTGCGCCCAGGTCAGTAATACGGCGATATGAGTGATATTTCCTCATTTGCATGGGGCCACTCCCTCATGCAAATAAGGGAAAGCCCTCTTGAGCTAGCACTGGTGCACCAGCTCTATCTGTTTCACAGAAGAGGACGCACAAGTGTCTGCAGTCCCTTCTGGGCCCATGGGGTGCACAAAGTGGACACAAATGCCCGTTGTGACCCCGGGGCACTTCTGTAATATGGGCCATGGGATCACATAAAGGAACTAAGAGGTGAGAATGGTCCACTATGGGCAAGGCCATGCCCCATCCCAAAATATGGCCCACAGTATTCCTGCCTCCTGTGAGGGCAGAAATCCCACTAGACAACAGGGAATAATTTAAATTAAAAAAAAGGGTAAGTCAGCGCACGATGGGCAGTGTGATGTCCCACCCCATACAAAAGGGCACTGCAATCTTTCAGTCCCCAGGGGGGCAGATTGAGGTATTTGC
Source organism: Calotriton arnoldi (assembly GCA_963921515.1). NCBI lineage: Eukaryota > Metazoa > Chordata > Amphibia > Caudata > Salamandridae > Calotriton > Calotriton arnoldi. Next base: position 162,339 of record CAWUFW010019343.1, read on the forward strand.
CCCACAATTTGCCTCCCCAGGGGGTGTAAAAAGACCACTAGTCACCAGGGATCATTAAAAAAAATCACAGGAGTGTGGCCAGTCCACTATGGGCAGGGCCATGCCCCAACCTAAAAAAACCCAAAAGCAACAAATGATGGACGGAATGCTGAACAATGCAAACATTCACCCTCAGTCACAGAGATCTGGGTTTAATCCATTGTTCTTTTGCCCACCACGCCACCCCAGTTTGTACCCAGCCATATTCAAATTAGTCTTGACCCTGTTCCTCATGGGAACAGTCCAGCCCGAACTGCGAAGCCAGGTCCTCCCAGGGAGCAGGGTCAAGACTGATTTGCATATGGCTGTGTTTAAACAAGAATGGTATGGGGAGCAACAAAACGATGGATTTAGGCCCAGATCTCTGTACTGGGGTGAATGTTTGACATTGTTCAACATTCTGTCCATCAATTGTTCTTTTTGCATTTGTCACCCCGAGTGGGACGGGTATGCCCAGACGTGGGCACCGTGCTCTCCATGCCACTGGAGTCAAGCTATCCTGGCTGATGAGGGGTGAAACCCCGAAACCAGTCCCAGGATGCTTGTTTCCGGTCCAGGGAGGAACTGGCTTGGCAGTTCGGGCTGGACTGTTCCCATGAGGCACAGGACCAAGACTTATTTGCATATAGCTGGGTCTGAACTGAGGTGGCGAATTGAGCTTAAGAACGCTGATGGATTCAACCCAGATCTGTGACTGGGGGTGAGTGTCTTAAAAGTTTCAGCGCTCCGTTCATCATCTCCTTGTGTTTGCTTTGTTCGCCCTAAGTTGGCAGGGTATGCCCAGACGTGGGTCCCTTGCTCACTTTCGAACGGGATTCAAGCTAGCCTGGCTGAAGAGGGGTGTTACCCTGAAACTGGTCCCAGGATGCTTGTTTCCGGTTCAGGGAAGACCTGGCTTGGCAGTTCGGGCTGGACTGTTCCCATGAGGCACAGGGTCAATACTGATTTGCATATAGCTGGGTCTGAACTGAGGTGGTGAAGTGAGCTAAAGAACGATGATGGATTCAACCCAGATCTGTGACTGGGGGTGAGTGTCTTAAAAGTTTCAGCGCTCCGTCCATCATCTCCTTGTGTTTGCTTTGTTCGCCCATCCCAAATGGAGCACAGCAGGCTTATTGCCTCCCTGTGATCCGGACTGGAGAATTTGCCATCTATCTGCCACCGTGGGAACAAAAACACAACTAAATGACAGGGATAACTAAAAAAGAATGTATGAGGGTGGTCCACCACGCGAAGGGACAAGCTGCAGCCCCAAAAAAGGGCAGAACAGTCTTTTTGGCCCGCCTGTGAGTCAAACTGGAAAATTTACCCCAACTGCCACGGCGGGGGGCAAAAATCCCACTAGGCACCAGGGATAGCAAAACAAAGAGATGGTGTTGACCACCACACACAGGGACATGCCCAAACCCCAAAAATGGCACTGCAGAGTTATTCAGGGGTTGACCCCAATTTAATTCCCCTGGGGGAGCAGAAAGTTCACTAGACACCAGGGATTATTAGAAAAATAGCTGAGGAGTGGGGCAGTCCACCACAGGCAGGGCCATGTTGCAAAGGACACAATAGTCTTTCTTCCCCCCGAGGGGCACTTTGGGGAATTTGCCTCCAATCTGAGACCCAGGGGTGCAGTAAGCTCACTAGACACTAGGGAAAACTAAAGAAAAAATCAAAGAGGTAGGGGCAGCCCACCATGCACAGGGCGATTCTCCCATCCCAAAATGGCCGCAACAGTATTTTTGCCTCTCTAGGGGGCAGATTGGGGAACTGCCCCCCAGGGGAAAAGAGCCCACTAGACTCCAGGAAAAACTGAAAAAAATGAAGATGGTATGGTGATGTCCAACCATGTGCGGGGCTATGCCTCCATCCCATAAAGGGTGTAACAGTCCCACTGCCCCCGCGGGGCAATAGAAGTATTTGTACCCAATTTGCCCCCAACGGGGGCAGAAAGTTTACTAGACACAAGTGATTTGGGCTGGACTGTTCCTATTTCAGCTGGGTCAAGACTGATTTGCATGTAGCTGGGTCCAAACTGAGCTGGCATGGTGGGCAAAATAACAATAGACCTGGATGTGTCCTCAAGTAATTACGAGTGGCTGAAATTAATTCAGGTATTCCATCCATCATTTTTTGTATACCTCAGTGCAACACCCTAAGTGTGTCGGGTATGCCTAGTCGTGTGTTCTGTTCTTACTGTGCCTCTAGAACTAAGCTACATCCGACTGACAAAAACTCCAATCAGGGTGAAACTGGTTTTAGGTTGCTTGTGTTTCAGTTTTTTTTTAGACCTGGCCTGGCAGTTCTTATAGTCCCTATTGGAGCTTGGTAAAGAGTTATTTGCATAGGGTTGGGTCCAAACTGAGGTGGCATGATGCACAAAATAACAATGTACTTGGATACGACCTGTATAATTATCAGTGGCTGAGATTAATTCAAGCATTTAATCCTTCATTTTTTTGTATACATAAAGAGTGAAACACACAGATGGGGCTAAATAATGCATGCAAGTGGCTAATACAGACAGAGATGTTGCAGAGGAAAGTGATTTGAAGAAGGGAATCAGAGAGAATACGATACATAGAAGGACACTCCCCTTCCATACACCGATGTAATGGCCACATGTTGTTGTGTGATATGTCTGGAAACCCTAACAGGCAACAGATATAGAGACATCCAAATAAACATCAGATAGCATGCAGTGTTAAGTACAGGATTTTAAGGGCCTGATTGCGATGTCGGGCGGACCGCTACTGACAGGCCATCAGTGGTGGTCTGCCCAACATTTAGGGCAGCGGTCCGACTGCCGGATTATAATACCGGCGGTCGGAGCGCAGCGGGTGGGGGAAAAACAGCAGCCTCTGACAGGCTCAAGGAGCCTGTCGGGCGGTGGTCGGAGCCTAATCCTTACAATAGAGGCAGTGCCAGCAGAGGCACCACCGTAGAGATTAGGATGTTGGTTTCGGACAGCCTTTTCATGGTTGTCCGACTGCCATGGAAAGGCTGTCGAAAACAGACTTTGGGGGCCCTAGCGGGGCCCCCGTCCCCTGTAGACTTCTGCGATGTGGCCTGGGGGGCACATGTGGTGCCCCCCAAACATGGCGCCTGGCACACTGTGCCTGGATGTTTAAAAACATCCCTTTTTCTATTGCGGCTTGTGCCGCGGCCCTTTTCAGGCCAAAGCACAAGCTGCAATTGAAAAAGAGATGTTTCCAACCGCCTACACGGTGGTCGTATAATCTGAAGGGTGGGACCTCCGACTACTTGTCAGGCGGTCCCAATCCTGATACAATGGCAGTTGGAAGCTCGTCCGACAGCCATCGTAATGACCCCCTACATGTTTGATGGTGCCCCCTTATTACGGAGGCCAATGTTCTTTTAAAGAGTTTTTAGTAATACTTCTTTGGCTGCATTTCTTTTAGAACCCCCTCTATTTTCATCCTATTTTCAGTGTCTTGCTAATACATTTGTCATCGGTTTTGTGCTTGTGCTAAGGAAGTGGCTCATGAGCTTCAGACTTTGGTGTTAGTTGAGCATCAACGTTATCTGACAACGGCTTGTGATACTGTTAGTACAGACGTTAGCAGACCTAATAAAGAGAAGTTCTAGAGAATTGCTGCATCACACACACACACTCACACAAACACACGCACGCACGCACATCCACAGTATTAAATGTTTTATTGTTAATGGCAGTCTTTAAGGGCCAATGCGATTTCCAGAATGTATTCATTGTTTTCACCTTCAATCAATTCTTCACAGAAGTGATTAAAACAAGGAACATGAAGCAGTTTCTAAGTATTTAATTAGCAAATTATCATGAGTATTAATACGAGGTCTAGTAGAACCAGTGATAGTAGTAGGGTTGTTTTATTAAAAAAAGCTCGAAAGTTGGAAGGGAAAAGATAGGTCTACAATAATAACATTTTTCGATCAGCTAATCCTTACACTTTAACAAGCATTCTGTTTAATTGTGGGTTACTGCTCAAACAGCCAATTACTGCATCTTTACATTTCCTAATTCCGAGGGGATGAAAAGTGGTTTACATAAACACCTGTGCTCATCTTTCAAATAAATAAATACATATTCAGAGTTTGTTCCAAAGATCTCCAAAGCCTGGTCCCAGTGTAAGTTCTATTTCCCTGAATTATCTCTAAAAGATGTTCAGGTCATAAAAGAAGCTTTGGCAAAAAGATTCTACCAGATTTTGTCATCTTGTGTACATTCCTGAATTGTATTTCCTCTTACCTTTCAGAATTATTTTCCTCACTTCAAAATTAAAGAAATTGCCGACTGCCTGAAAGTTGTGCACATTTGTACTCATTAAAATTTCTCTTGCAAAAACTGAAATGCCACTCAGTGAAAGGAGATGGAAATAGGGAGAAGAGCGAGAAGAAACTTAGGGGCATATTAAGAATGCGGCGATAAAAAATTATCGCCGCTTTTGCGGCCGTTTTCGGCCGAAAAGCGGCGATAATTATATGCTGATTTTGCTCCCGTTTCCAGCACGCCTACCTTCGCATCGCTAATGAGATGCAAAGTAGGCGTGTATGTGGAAACAACATGGGTAAATATCGCGAAGGCAGCTTCGCAATATTTACAATGCGGGGAAGTGATTATTTTAATCGTGTTAAGAATGCCTTAACGCAGGAATTTAACGTCTGTTAAATTCCTGACTAAGGCATACTTAACATGGGAGGTGGATTCATGTGATACGACCACAGGGTCGTATCATCAAGTATATCGTCGTTTTACATGGAACATCGCTGGAAAACCAGCGATGTTCCATGGAAAAGGGCACTATCGCTGGAATATACATCGCCATGGCGCTAAGCGTTGTTAATACAACGCTAGCCTGGCGAAATATTCCATCCATAGAAGAAAATGCGGTATACAAGGTCAGCGATAATTATCGCTGCCTGTTGCAAATATGCCCCTATGAAAACTTTATAGGGAAGAAATAGAGCACACTCTAAATGACATTTACATCTGAAGAAAACACATAAAGGCCAAGTAAAAAAATCCTACAAATTGGTTTCTACTAAATGATAAATGCAATTCATCTTGAATATGTCGATTAAACAGTTAATTAGCTTCTCAGAAGTGGCATGGTGTTTTTTTTTACTCTAAAATCACACATAATGATCCTCCACAGATCTAAAAAGTGCTGTGAAGTAACTGAAAGGAGAAATGTCACACTATAAAACCTCTAAAAGAATACGTGACTACTTTTAACTGGCTCACCTCCATTTTCCAAGGCAACGGACATGCAGTGCGGCATTTCTACTCTTTACCCAGCCGTCTGATCATATAGAAAAGTACATTTGGTATCTGCTGACAATTGACGTAATAGCAAACAAGCTAAACAGTACATACTCTGTTAATCTCATGTACTCTGGTACTCCCAAGGAGGTGAAATGTTATCAGCTCTGTGCCAATTGAGGTTAATATCTAACTCAAAATGGAATTTGTGTTTTCCTTTGTGCAGCTCATTACTGGATGAACTTGCTAATGCAAGGGAGATCAGAATTCAGTTAGGAATAATGAGAATGTGGAAAATATCTGCAATCTAAAGAGCACAATTGTATACTGAGTTATTTAGGGTTTGGCAGATGCAGGACGTCCTCCAAAAACTGGTGGATGTCACTTCTGCTCAATTTAAAGTGCTTACCACATACAATAACCAAGGTAGACAGCATAGACACTGTTTTTTCAGATATCCTGCATCTTCCCAACTCTAAAAAGCCCCTTTCCACTTCAAATAGTTGAAAGAGATTGGGCCAGATTACGAGTCTTGCGGTCTGAGGACCACCAGACTCGCAGGGCCGTGGCGGTGGAGGTCCAGCCACTACCACATCGGCAGTCCAACCGCCCCATTACGAGTTGGGCTGTCGGACCACCCTGGGACCACCGTCGCTGCCAGGGAACCGCTGTTCCCTGGAGGTGGTGTGGCGGTCAGAGGACATAATATGCTTGGCAGGACCGCTGTGGTCCTGCCAAGCATATTATGAGTTTCCTCTGCGCTGGCGGTGTCATGAAGGTTCCTCCTCCATGTACACCGTGGCGGAGAGAAAACAAAGGGTGCCCTACAGGGCCCCCTGTGCATCCTCCGCATGTGAATGCACACAGGGGGGCATAACATGTGCCCCCCTGTGTGCATGCACACCAGTTCCTGCACGGCATGGACTGTTGAGTCAATGGCGTGCAGGAACCTTGTTGTGCAGTCCCATAGCAATGCCTCTTTCAAAGGCACCGCTGCCTTTGAAAGAGGCACAACCACATGACTGCCATGCCGCCCGCCCGCCAGACAACTTTTAAGTGGTAATCTGGTGGGTGGCGCTGAGTCTAGGCGGGGCACAGCAGTGGTGTACCGCCCACTCCTGCACTGCCGAAACTCACAATCAGGCTCTTAGTGTTTGATGAATGTGTTACTTCATCACAAAAGTGCCATAGGATATAATGCAAAAGATAGATGGACTGCCTGCCATGTCTGTGATAGAGTAATCAGTCCACCAAATGCCAAATCAGGACTTAAATCTGTTAGAAAGTGCCCTTTTTTGTCAAGGTCACATCCCACTTTTTGCTCTAGATCAAATCTTTTTAGGTCTGGAAGTGCACTGGGACCTGCTAACCAGGGCCCAGTGCCAGTGCTTTTTCCCTTAAACTATAACTGTGAATTGGTATGCCCAATTGGCAAGCACTTATCCCTTGTTGTAAGTCCCTAGTAGATGGTACCAGTGGTACCCAGGGCAAGGGGGATAGGAGGGGTCACCAGGGCTGCGGTGCTTCAGTGTACCACTCTGGGGGACCGGAGTAAAAATGTGTCTACAGGTATCCCATTGCAGTCCTGCAGGATCAGCCAGTCTGCTCGAGAACAGCCCTGCACACACCACGTGCTGCAGAGCCACTTCACTGCCTTAATGTATGTAAGTCACTCTTAAGGTTGTCCTCCTTAGCCCAGGAGGTAGAGTGCATTATGTTAAAGATGAGGGTTTATATCACCCTACATATATATCCCTACAGTAACCCTGCAAAGTAACGTTTTACTGTAAGTGACCGGTGTCTGATAGAGTAACATGGGCTGGGTACCGGGCAAACTCTATATAGCCAGCTCCATTATGGGACCACTGAATTGTGTTGTGTTTCGTATCAACCACTGTGCTTTTTCACCCCCAACATGATTCTAGTGACGAGGGTGAGCTGGCACGCACAGGGATCCCACCCTGATTGGGTCCCTCCTAGAATACAATGTTCCAGTGCCTTGGTGGGCTTACCCAGGCCATTTGCAGCCAAGACAAGAGTCTGTCCTCCTGGTGGGATGTGCTAGCACTTCCCCAGGATGAAGACAAAGGCCTGGGCAGGAAGAAGGTCACACCTCCAGCCTCCCAGGATGACTAGTAATTACAGCTATCAAGGCTCAAAGGGTTTCATTGCCCTTAAAGTGCAGATAACTTGTCCACAACTCAAGGACAAAGCCCTTCCTGCCCTGCAGTGCTTGCAGGTGGGAAAATTAGTTATGCAGGAGGTGTACATTCCGCAAGAACTATCCACACCTGTAGTGCGGGCTAGGGGGTCTGTACAGCTGAGGAAGGGTTCTGCCATTTTGACAAATCCCAAAATAAAATATTCTGGGTAGGCCTGGGCGGAGTTCGTGAAGTTCCACGTAGCAGAACTCAGCGAAGTGCCCAAAAAACCCTGCCGCACTACGCGGAGTTCCACGAGCAGCTGAGTGTGGTATGTCCTGCTGCTTGCGCTGATTTTTAGCACCGGGAGTTTGTCTTGCACTGTAAAATCAGTACAAATGGCACTACAAATCATGCCAGAGGGCGCTGCTTCTTTTTGCTGCTCGAGTAGATATTCTACTCGAGCAGCAGCTTCCTCAATGCGAGCATCAGATTTCTCAACAGGAGCGGTCGCAACCTGCCATGACCACCTGCATTGAGAAATCTCGTCGAGAGGCAGTCTAGCACGCCATTTTTCTCGCTCGAGCTCACTAAATTAATGCTGGCAAGCCGTGCAAAAGAAAAAACTCCGCTCCGCATTGCTTCATGGAATTTTCTGGGCAAAACTTTGCAAACTCTGCTGGCAGAGCAGAATTCTTTGCCCATCCCTAATTCTGGGTAGCATAGTGACGTACACCCACAGGATGTTGTCACTACAGGGGCGGGTTAGCCGCAGCGACCAGTAGCCCTTCATGCCCTCAACACCCCCTAAACCAGGATTTAAGGGGCTCCCCTGGCATCATAACCTCAGTTTTACATTTGAATCTGAGAAGAAGCACGAAGAAGATGCTGCCACCGAGATCAGGAATTTGGACTCTGTTGCAGCGCAAAGAGAGAACACTTAAGTGCCCTGAAGAGACCATGTACTGAACCCGAGTGTCGACGTGTGTCTGTGGCGAAAACTCATTGCTCGCAGCAAGAGGGACTTCAGTGGACACCATAAATCAGAAGCACACTCCCCTGACTGGTGGCACCAGTCAACTGAAACCTGCAGAAGAATCGTCGTGCTGTGTCACAAGAATTGCAACACATTGGGCCTGTCGAGAGTGAGTCCAAAGAGTAGTAGTGTTCTGCAAGCCGAGAGTAGCAGCTAAGCTCAAGTCGAGATTTGACCCGCTTGCCTCCTCCTGACGACCTCCAGCCGCTGAAGAGTCCAAAGACTCCATTTGCGACAGCCAAAGCTTGGTGATCACCAGTCAGGTGAATGACCTCTCCATCGACATCTCCAGCTCAAGAGCACCTCACAGCAACAGCGACGGACATCATCAACGACCCGGCTGCTGTGTTTCTGCATCCTGGGAAAGGTGTTGTTGAGCATGTGGTAGAGCATCTTTGGCGTGACCTGCCCCAGTGATTGACAGCTGCCAGGTACCTCTGCACCCGGAGCCACCAAGCAAGGTAGAAGTAATCCAGATGCTAGATCCAGGTCTAGGGTCCCCAAAGGCCTCAGCTTTCTGAGAGTAGAGTGGATCTTCATCGAGAAGTGTGGTTGTGCTAAGTGCTGCATTTTGACAGCTACAGCAGATCCCATCAGCACCAAGGACAGCCAGGTAATCTCTGCACCTGGACTCCCTGGGCAAGGTAATGAAAGAGTGACTGTTGAGCCTTGGACTAGGGGTACGCAGAACCTTAACTACGAGAGACCTCCTTTGAGCTCCCCCTGCAAGTATCACATTGCTAAGTGTGTTTTCTCCCATTGACTTTAATGGTGATCGTTTGACAGCTTCAACTGCATTTATTTACTACAGTTTTGAGATTCGATAACTCTGGTTACCTGCAAAGTATCAAGTTCATTTTGGTGTCAATTTTTATATAAAAATACATTCTATTTTTATAAATTGGTGTCAAGGCTTCTTTGGAGTCATGTCACTTACTTATTGTCAATGTTGGTACTGTGAAATGCTTGACACATGTTCCACTGAGTACGCCTGACTGCCCAAGCTACACTACCAGGACCAAGCTAAGGCTGCTAAGGGTGAATCTGAGGTTCACTTTTGTGTATTGTGATAGTATTACATGATAAAGCCTCCCAGCCATATCACATAATACTTCCACCTTGCAACGATGTCTCTTAATCACATTTTATTCCCAGTCTCATACTAGTCATGTTATCCATGTGAGGAGTATCTATAATTGCTATTTTGGCCATCAAAGAATTGTCTTCTTAGAGAGATTGCAAAAGTTTATTGAAAGCAAGCCTCTTTATACTAAGAATTCTAGTGCCCCAAAAAAGGGACACTATGATGCCCTGGGACTGAGATAGCTTAAATTATCATAAGGTACAGATATTGCCATTTAGGTTAGGGCTAGGATTTTTGACGGGCCAGCTTCTACAATTCAAATGTGGCTTGGATCATGGATGTATGGAAGAAAACACTCCTGTTTCTGATTCCATGAGGTCTTTGATCTATCCAATGCAGAAAGAAGCTGAAGATTGAGTTAAAACAAGTCATATTATGTATTGATATAATAGTATGACCGCAATATACAGATTACTATAATACTATGTTGTCAGCCAAGTAGGGTGGACACTGATCAAGTAAAAAAAGAAATAATCAGAAATGGCATTTTGATGAAATAATGTGTTGAGTTGAATGGGAAGTCAATTAAAAGGGCATTTCTTCGAGAAGTGGTTAAGGCCTGTAGGTTCGACAACAGTAAACTTTAGGTTAGTGGTTTTGCTTGGACTAGAAAATTCACATTTGATAACAGTCAAGGGATGAGCTTACTACCTAGCAAATTATACAATATAGACATACATGGGGGTGCAAATACCACAGCAAGAGCACCCCATTGCAAAGAATGTTCATGCTAGGCTTTAGATGCGATTCACTCTGGATTTGCTGCAAGGTGTAAAATAATGTGGCACAATAATCACATCTGGAAAGAGAGGAGTAGGATGTCTAAAAAGTGTATCCTCCCATACGTTACTGTAAAGATAGCAAATTAACAATTCTGACCCAGGAACCTGTCCCTATAATTAGATACTGCCTTACAGACTGCAGGCAGCCTCCACATTCTACATTTTTTGTTTTTTAAAAGGATGCAAACTTTCACACACCAACCTAAGGTGGCAAATTTCATCATTGGATTGTTCCCCATCCGGACCCCATTTTTGGTGGTGCAGATGGGTTACTGACCATTCTCTTTCATTCCCATTTCTGATATTTTAATCTCAGCATAGATCCCCTTATTAAATTGGTTGTGAGTTATCTATAGATAACTTTAACCAATGCATATTTGGACAAAAAACAAACTGCAAGAGGTATAAAACCCCAACACCTACAAGTTTGTGGGTGCTAAATTACTTCTTAAGGGTGCCCATCGTGAAACGTCCACAATGCTGCCTCTAATCATAAACTCAAAAATGTGATTATTTCACCATAATAACAGAATTTCAAAAATTTAGAAGTGCACCTTGAAAACATTCTTTTCCACTAATTTGGTATTGTAAAATTTAAGGTTGCTAGCTTTTTGCACCTAATTCAGACTCATGTGTCAAAATGTTTTGTAATAGTCTCAGGGATTTTGTATGGAGGATCGTTGGACATGTTTCATGATACTCTGTATTTTTGGTAGTAATATTTTCTAGGACCAACATTTATCTTCCAAATTTGAAGGAGCACTCGCGTTAAAATAGGGATAATGGGGCATATTAGCAAGACTGGCGATAAAATTATCGCCGTTTTAGCGGCAGGAAACTGCCGCTAAAACGGCGATAATGGGCTTGATAATAAGCGTTATAGAATTCAATAGAAGCCCAGGTTAGATGTCCTGCATATCTAACCTGGGCTTCTATTGAATTCTATAACGCTTATTAGCAAGCCCATTATCGCCGCTTTAGCGGCAGTTTCCTGCCGCTAAAACGGCGATAATTTTATCGCCAGTCTTGCTAATATGCCCCAATGTTTCTTTGCAGTCCTGAGATGTGAATTCATCTGATATCTTACAAGTTTCCTCTGTCAGTGCTTCAGTGTTTGTTATGTAAAAATAAAGAAGAACAAGTTATGTTAGGAAAAGATATATGCAGGTCACACCTACAGTTGTGATATTTTCAAAGATCTCCTCTAACCATTCACTTTGATGTACCAATAGGTTAATTACTATTGCATCAATCTTTTTTTTACAAAAGGTATTTCCAGTGTTCTGTAATGTAATATGAAATGTTGTAATAAGGTAAAAGCAAATAAGGGCGGGAGAGTAAAATCGTCATTTGTTTTGTGATACAGAAACAATATTTTTTAATTAGGGCTAAGCTACTTTTCAAACATTCTTATTTTTATAGGAGTGATGTACCTGCATCCTGTGGAATGACATGTGAATTACGTTTTTGTTTTTTATCCTTATCAATGACAAATTCTACTCTGGACTAGGCCCAGGTGAAATTTACGTTAAGCTTGAGTGAACACACATACTTTTGGGAATTTCACTTACACTTGTTACAGGAAGATCCTGAAATTATGCCATTATGCCATGTGGGGTAATTACACCATGTTATGGGCAAAATGTGTTGCAGGAGCATAGGAAGAAGGCGAAGAACTAGAAAGCAAGCGGCTGTTGTTTGTGTCTCATATTTTTTGCACTATTTTTTAAGAATAAAATGTGTCCTTCCAAAGACGCATTTTACACTAAAATGCTGCACTAAATGATAGTTTTGCATTTCTTGCCATTTAGCCTAACTATTTTGGAATTTCATGGAATTACGCAACAGCAAATTTTCTTATTTAATGAAACATGGTTGAGGGGCAAATCATCCCCATACTTCATTATCATATGTCCATTCCACCTTGCTGCCAAATGCAGATTGTCCTTGTTGGACTTGGCCCTTATTGTCCTAAAATCTTTCGCTTTTCCCCCCTAGCCTTTTTACCATGTGTGAAATAATACCTACTGCACAATGGCGTGCGCAGATTTATTTGTACTGTTGTAAAGCAATGTTACTTTTAAAATGGACGCCATTTCTGTCTGCTTGTGCCGCCTGCCTGAGGTGGGTTGCCGGTCTAGTTGTCTGTCACCCAGCCCCAGCTTTTGGAGGGAAGTCTGGCAGACAGGGTGCTCTACACCTCCCCTAAACCAGTTGGGACCGGTTTCCCAGGGAACCTTCCAGAAGCTTCCAGCCCTTTCTGGTAGGTGGGGTGAGGGGGCTGTGCCTCCATGTGCTCAGACTGAGCGTGGACCTGAATGAGAGGGGACACTCTGCCAGGAGGTACCGCCACATTGGGCCTGTGTGCTGGCCCCTGTGCCCATCTGCACCCCTCTGCTGTCCACAGGGCCAGTGAGAGCCCTTTACTGGAGTGAAGACTGCTGTGTCAGGAGGAGTGCCACTTTATGGGAGATGACTGCTTCTAGGAGCAGCTGTCCTGTTCTGATGAGTACCCACTGCCTGCTGATCTTGCCCAGTATTGCCTGCCTGCTCTCCTGCCGTCCTAAGCCCAGCACCTGGTGAGCACTATATCTTACTGCCAGCTGCCTGCTGCCTAGCACCCTGTGAGTACGTGGTCTGCCCAGGAGAAGAGAGGAGCTGATGCCTGCAGCGCTGTGCTGCTAAAGCGCCATCGGTTGTTGGCCTGCACTCCAAGGAGGTGAGGCGCTACTCTCTCGTGTGGGACCCTGGAACTGTGCGCCATCTAGCGCCTTGTGAGCGCTGTCTTCAAAGTGACTGTGCTGCTCTGCCTGCACTCTAGCGCCTGGTGGGCACTGTTGTCCTGATTACCAGAAGAGGTACGCTACCTTCTGTCCCTGAAGCTTCTGTTGGGACCTAGCGCCTCGTAAGCGCTATATTCAAGGTGCCAGGGGAAGAGGAGCTGACGCCTGCAGCGCTGTGCTGTCTGAGCGCTATATTTCAAGGGACTATACTTGCCTGCCTGCACCCTAGCGCCTCGTGAGCGCTATACTTGAGGTGCCAGAAGAGAGGAGTGCTGCAATCCTGGTTGGGCTGCTGTCTAGCGCCTTGGGAGCGCTATATTTGGATTGACTGTGCTTCCCTGCCGCACTCTAGCGCCTGGTGGGGGCTGCAGCATTATTTGGTGGGACCTAGCGCCTGGGAAGCGCTACAACCTTATCCCTGCATTCGCTGTGCTTTGCTTGCTGTCTAGCGCCTGGTGAGTGCTTTCCTATACTGCCCAGGAGGTGAGGAACGCCTGCCCCCTGCAGCGCTGTGCTGCCTGGAGGAACTGGAGGGAGCCATCCAGAAAGGCCCTGGCAGCGCAGGGGACGGTCGAGGCACATATCGGTGCCTGTCCCCTGCTGGAAGGAGCCTGGAGTCAGGACGAGTCCCAGAGGAGCCCCGGTGAGTGGAGCTCAGGCTTTACTTGGTGGGGGGTGGTGGAGGGGCACATTGTCGGTGCCCGCCCCCGGTGCCAGTGCTCATTGGGTTTCTCAGCTGCCCCACTTGATAGCGGGCAGCTCCAACGAGGGCGCATTTTTGTACTTTAGAGTCCCAGAAGAGGGACCCCAACGCGCCAGTGCTTGTTTTTGGTCACAGCTGCACCGCCGTAGAGGGCAGCTGCAAGGTTGGCGTTTCCCAGTTGAAGAGACCCAGAGTAGGGGTTCCTCCGGGACAGTGGCGCCAAAGACTGAACTGCGACATTTGGGGCAAGTAGTGTTGGTATGCCAAGGTGTCCCTGCTAACATGAGTAACGCCTAATAATCCTGCTGATTTGATGCCTAATGTATGGTTCATGTTTTCAGGCCTACTTTGATTGGCGCCAATGTGAGGCTGAGGGTTACGCTTAATGTCAAGATATGATGTACTAAGTTTATGCCTCATGCAGTTTTGCATAGTGTCATGTTACGGTCTCACCTGGGTATGCCTAATGCTTTTATGCTAGTGATGCTTCTATGCTCCCAAGGGTACACCTAATGACATGCCATGATGTTTTCCTTTCAGGCTTGAGGCTAATGCGTTCTATGCTCACCGGTTTAGGCCTGCTGCATATGTTTGTACCTAACGTTAAGCATGATGTGTCGATTATGCCCCTAATGATGCCTAGCGCATAGGTGTATGCCTAATACAGGAGGTGATTCATGCTCATGACTTATGTCCCATGCCCAAGGTCATGTTGTGATGTGCTAAGATTATACCTGCACCACGTGTTCCTGTTATAGTGGGATTTATGCGAATGTGAGGTGCTAGGCTCATGCCAGATTATGTTATGCCTACTCTGATTTATGCAAATGTTATTGATGCCACTGAGGTGCGGACTGAATGCATACTATGTTTACACTTTACCCTCATGTGCCTATTGAAATGCCTCAAGTGTTATGTTCATTCTGATAATGCCTTTCTTTCCCTAAGGCCTGCACTGCTGGCTTTATGCATACTGGGCCAAGGATTCATGCCTCATGCATTTATGCTCATGGCGATGCCTCACGTGATGCTGTGTGTTTAGGCCCAAGGCTTATTGCACTATAACGAAAAGTTCATGATCTTGCCAGGAGTTCCTGGCTGCGTCACATTTATTGCTGGTCTTACATTTATCCTAATTGTGCTTGTGATGGTTCTGGCAGCGGCCCGATTGGCCCTGCCCTGTAAATAGTCCCCCTGTATATTCCTACCTGGTGCCAGTGGGCACAGTGCTTTTACAACTGTGATTGCCTACTGATGTGTTTTGCATAATACACACGTTATTTTCATGCAACCTGGTGTGGAGTCTCTTTTTGTAGTGTGCCTGGTGTGTCGTGAGTGTGTGCTGCGCAGATGCTTTACACATTTCCTCCGGAGTTTGGCCCGCCCGCTCTGCACCACGCTACCCGTTTCTAACAGTCCTTATAAAAACTGGTGAAGGAGTAGTGGTCATCTTCCATGGCATCAGTTCAAACTTCTTCCAACTGAAAGTATGGCTACTTTTATGAAACAGAATCATCTTATCCAGGCTATCTTCATTCCTAGGTTGAATGAACCAATATCGACCCCCAAAAATTTATATCACAAGAAAAATATTGTTCACCAAAATATAATCTCCCTAATAGACAAATAAAAAATAAAAAATGATCGCTAGCAAAAATAATGCAGTTAAAATATCTAAAATACCATAATATTGATAACAGAAAATCTAGGTAAACAAAATATCATTAACACAATAAATATATACAAAATTATACCAATATAGAAAACAACAATTTTACTACAAACGTATTGCTTAAATACTTTAAAAAAAATATTAAATTAATGAATTATGAGCAACTATTTCCCATTAAACTCCTATACATTAACAAATCACAAACAAAACATTTCAAAATATTTCAATTACCAAATTAACACAAATTAAAATATCATAAATTATATGTAAAATGACATTTACTCACTAAACAACTAAAAGATTTATACAACAATTTTAACTAACGTGCAATTAAAGTAAACATAAAACATTAACATAAATACAAGAAACTAACTCAAACAAAGATAACATTTCATACACTTAAAATATATAATAGCTATATATATATAAATATGTTACAATTAAAAATAATATTTAATTAGTGATTACCAAGTAAGGAACAAACTGCCAAAAAAAAATCAAACTGAGCACAAAGTAACCAATAAATTATACCCAAAACTAAGGGGCACATTACGATACCCGGCGTAAAAAAATCCGCCAGGCATGGAAGCGGCAAAAATCCGCCCGCACACACCGCCTGAACACCGACCACGCCATTATGAGTACACAAACTGAAAACCGCCATCGGCGGAAAAATCATACAAAATACCGCCCGCCATCGTCCGAGTCGGAGTCAAACCGCCCGCCACGGACGGAAACACGCACGACAACACAAAACCGCCCGCCCACACGGCCGACACACCGCACGTGAAATTACGATCGCACCGCCATGAGCGCGGAAAACAACAAATATACCGCCCGCCAGCGCAAACAACGCCGATGAGAATCGACACGGCAGAAGCCATGGCGCCCACGTACCTGCACAGAAACCATCCGCACACAAAACCAATAGCACACAACATGGCCAACAAGTCCACACAGCAAGGCACGCACAAATACACAAGCACAGTACACATCCCGAAAACACCCCCGGACAAACAAAAAATACAAAGGCCAGAACCCCAGACACAACACACCTGAAAACAACAGACCATGAGGACACACCCACATAGGTGAGTACAAAAGCAGCACTCCCACAGACCACAACCCCTTGCTACATTGCAAACCAGAGAGGAGAGGAGAGGACACAGTGACACAGCAAGGACAGCAGCACACCACAGAAACGCACACATCACAACCACCACCACCACCACCACCAAACACCGGCACCACAAACCCCCTGCACATTACACAACACACACCGCACCAGCACCACAAACACCATGGCACCACAAAGGATGCCCAAGTTCACGCCCATGGAGCTGACGGTCATGGTCGACGAGATCATCAAGGTGTACCCACAAATCTATGGGAACATGGTCCAGCACACACCACTAGCCACCAGAAACAGAATGTGGACCCGGATCGTAGACCAGGTCAATGCAGTCGGGACCCTGCCCAGGAACAGAACCGAGATAAACAAACGTTGGAATGACGTAAAGAGCCTGGTCAAGAAGAAGGAGGGCAAAAACAGAGAGCTGGCTGCCGTCACTGGCGGAGGGAATCCCGCGCTCTTTAAGACCTTCAAAGCGTGGGAGGAGAAGGTGCGAGTCGTAATCCATCCGGAGATCCTCGCCGGATTAGCAGGGGGAGTGGAGGCTGGTAAGTACAAACTAATGTATACCAGCACACCGCTATGTACACACATGCGCAACCACCATGCCACAGCTCCCAGGGACAAACACCCCCATGTCCAGCACACAATACACAACACATCACACGCACATGCAACAGACACTACCACACACAGGCCAAACCGAACAACTGTAAGATGCGTGGGGACATGTGTACACTAAGCCAGCCACGTAACCACCAACAGGTCCCCAAATATGCCAGAAGCGCCACAACGAGCACCCACCACACCCATGTGTCCGCCACAGCTGCACCAACTGACAAGTAACAGGTAAGTGGCAGGAACACAAAGTGCAGTGGGTCGGAGGGGGACAGCTGAAGTACAACACCCACCAGGCCCCCACTCCCACAGACCAGCAAGGTGGAGCACTCCCCACACCCATGTGTCAGGCACAGCTGCACCAACCGACAAGTAACAGGTAAGTGGCAGGAACACAAAGTGCAGTGGGTGGGACGGTGGACAGCCCAAGTACAACACACACCAGGCCCCAGTCCCACAGCACAGCAAGGAGGAGCATCCCCACACCCCACACCCACGTGTCAGCCACCGCAGTGCACAACGACAGCCGAAAGGCAGACATCACGGTCCACAGCAATCGGTGTCAGTGGGTGTACAGCCACCCCACGACCCACTACACCCCCCACCCCCACAGACCTGCAACATGGAGCACCCCCGCTAAGAGCCATGTGGCATCCAGTACAGTGCACGCACGAACAACTTGCAGGTGGGAAACTGGACAGGGCTGGATTACTGGAGGCATGAGGACCATAACACCACCAACACATGGGACATGTCACGTAGCACACGAACACGCAGCACCGCCCACCGTCACGAACAAGTGAACAATGTGCACACGGACATGAACAGCAGACTCACACCCCACATGACCCATCACAGACATAGCAACACCCAAGGAGCCACGTCTGCATGCACAAGCCACACTGAATATAGTCCCACACGGCAGCCACTGTGCAACTCATCACACACAACCGAAACACCATTGAAGTCCTGTCCATGTAGCCCCTACTGCCTGTCAACCACACACCCCACAACTACGCCTATGTAAGACAAACAACACTAGACGCAACAGAGCGGAACAACAGAAATGCACACGAACACCACTGAACCCATCAAACACACAGACACACCATGCACATACAACATACCATCCATCCCATCCGTCAGCCCCAGTCTCATGAAAGGCATGTCATCCGCACAGCTGCCACACATACAGCAGTCACGCTAAGACACATGCCCATGACCAACCATGTGCCAGAAGTCAATTAAGCGCACGACACACTGTGAGCAACAACACACAACATGGGCCACCCCCCGAGCACTGCAGTGATGCACATGGCACAGGGCAGCACGCACACCAAGGAGATGGGACAACTGCAATACGTTGGCTGGCACACAACTATCACTCACTCATAACGATGCGTCCAATGCCATGTCCAGTAACCACAACAGACAGCAAATATGCAGGGCATGTCAGGCATGCACACACCTCAGACCATGCACTGTCATGCTGCCACAACACATGTCACGTTCGGCACCCATGGCTCACAGCATGTACCCCAAAAGCATATCCCCTCCCAAATGCGAATCTGGGGCATGGCCCCCATGTTGCCATATGCGTTCCTAAGCGTTCCATTTGAACCCCAAAAGCATATTCCCTCCCAAATGCGAATCTGGGGCATGGCCCCCATGTTGCCATATGCGTTCCTAAGCGTTCCATTTGAACCCCAAAAGCATATTCCCTCCCAAATGCGAATCTGGGGCATGGCCCCCATGTTGCCATATGCGTTCCTAAGCGTTCCATTTGAACTCCAAAAGCAAAGTACAAACCAGACCCAGGATGGGCCAGGAGCCCGCATACACCAGAGTCACAATGAGTAGGGGCAAAGCAACACACCCATCGGCATGGCCAATCCGTCCCATGCCACATGTGCACAGCACACAGTCCCATTGCCTAGCACACACACCTACAGATGCCACAGCCACACACTCGCCTCCGGGAAACCCATGTACGAGATTGCACGAACTGCCAATGTCAGACGACTAATACATACTTCGCCAGGTGCAACACAATAACAAATCTCATTCTCTCCACAGGTGACGAACTGCTGGACGCTGGGGATGGAGACAGCAGCCAGCACAGCCAGCCTACAAGCCCCCAACGAGGACACACGGATCTGGAGGATCTGTCCACCTCTTCGGACACGGACCACCAAGCTGGCCCATCTGGCGTGGCAGGGCCCAGCCGCTCCCCAGGACCCCTCCTACCCACCAACCCATCATCCAGGGATGCTGAACAGTCCCAGTCCCCTGCTGCCACTGTCGTTGCGGCCACACCCACGGTCATTGCGGCCACTACCACTGCCGCAACCGCCACCATCGCCGCACCGACCACCACCGCCTCCACCACCACCACGTCTTCGCTGGCACCAGCCCCAGCGCAGGTGGTGGCCCGGCCGACTGGATCCACCCTGGGAGCCACAGCGATGACCGTGGTGAGCAATGTGGCTAGTGGGCAGGCCGGTGGCAGCAGGACTGGTAGGAGGAGCAGGGTCAGGGAAACGCCAGCCTCCCCTGGGAGCCATGCCCTGCCTCAAATGGCCAGAGTCCTTGGGGCCTATGAAGAGGCCCAAGGACAATGGGCCAGGTCTGCTACTGACACGCGGGAGGTGCTGGGGGTGCTGAGGTCCATGGACGCCCATATGGGCCAATTCGTGTCCCGTATGGACCAACTCGTGGACCTCATGGGCCAGCTGGTGGTGGCGGTGGGGTCACAGGCAAGGCCAGCAACACCACCTCCGCCACCACCTGCTAGGGCGCAGGCTCGGGCAGCAGTGTCCACTTCCCCTGCGTCCACAGCCAGTGAGCACACCTCACCCACCACCAGCAGGTCGCCACCACACACCCCCTCCCAAACGTGGAAGGGGCCGTCCGAAGAGGAAACAGATCTCCCGGGAGGACTTTGCACGCTCCAGTCGCAAGTGAGGCAGCCAGCCAGCCTTCCGCCAGCCTTCCTTGACCAGCCACTGCATTGACTTGCTCTACGATCCCACTCCACACAGCCATCTGGATGGCATGTGTGTGTTGGACTATGGACATAGAACCAGTGGGTACACCCTGATCATCACGCAGCCATGACCGACAGCTCATTGTCACTGCACGCACCACTTTTGTCATCACCTTACACACAATCACATGTCACAGTTTGTAATAAATGCACCTTTTTCACTAACTGCTGTTTGTGCCCTGTGTCTTTATTGTACGGAATACAACGGCCACCTTGGGCGGAAAGGCACCTGATGCGTGGCATGGAAATGGAATCCGGAGGGCCTGTAGGGACCTAGGGGTGGGAGACAGAACAGGAGCACATTCAATGAGTGTGTCACACACCCATCACACAGTACATGTCAACAACTACAAGCAATGTACACACATCGCACAGAGCAATAGGGCACAATGCCACAGTCACCAACAGTGGCATACTACCCTGGCCATGGAGCGTTGACACACTGCACGCAGTGAACATACGGCCACCCTGACACAGCACACACACACCTGCATAGATACAGACACATCATCCGTCGTACATGGACACTCACCGTCAAGTGAAGTAGCGGGCGATGAGCTGCTGGCGCACATTCCCAGCTTCCTCCTCTCCGCTGTCCACCTCACTCGAGCTGTCCTGGTCTGCGGGCTGGGGCCCTGGTTGATCTCCGTCATCCACAATGAGGGGGATCTGCTTCCGAATGGCCAGATTGTGCAGCATGCAGCACGCCACCACTATCTGGCACACCTTCTGTGGGGAGTACGCCAGTGCACCCCCGGTGCGGTCCAGGCACCTGAACCTGGACTTGAGGAGGCCAAAGGTACGCTCGACCACACGTCTGGTCCTCCCATGTGCCTCATTGTAGCGATCGTCTGCTGGGGTGCGAGGATTCCTCAATGGACTGAGCAGCCATGCCCCATTCGGATACGCAGAGTCACCTGGGTGTGAGGGACACAGAGAACCGTTGCTATTCCAACTGGACAGGGGACAGCATCGCACAACCAGCACGCTACCCCACTCCACATACTCACCGACAATACAGCCACGATCCTGTTGCAGATTGGCCATCAGTCGTGGCAAGATGCTGTTGCGCATTATGTGTGCGTCATGGGCCGAGCCTGGAAACTTTGCACACACGTGGGTGATCACCATGTCCGCAAGGCACACCACTTGCACATTCAGGGAGTGCGTGTGCTTCCTGTTGCGGTACAGGTGCTCAGTGGCCTGTGGTGGAACAAGGCCAACATGAGTGCAGTCAATGGCTCCCACGACGTGTGGGATTCTGCCAAGGGCATAGAATGCACCCTTCACTGCCGCCAATTCACGAGCCCTGGGGAATCTGATGTACCTGTTCCGGTACAGCATCATGGCTGCCAGTACATCCCTCAGCACCTTGCTGAACATGGGCTGGGACATCCCTCCTCCACTGCCCACTGTGTGCTGGAATGACCCAGTGGCGAAGAAATGCATGGCGGCCATCACCTTAGCCGTGGGGGTGACAGCAGTCGGATACACCCTGCGGGGACGGAGATGGGGCTCTAACATGGCACACAGTCGATGCAGAGTTGGCCTGTCCAGCCGAAACTTCCTGATTACCTCTGTATCGTCCATGTCCGCCAGCAATTGGTATGGGCGGTCAATGTTCGGTCTCCGCCTGGGTTAAATGGCAGAGGACACATGTCAAAGCAACACGGCACATAGCAATTTCGCATACACATCACTGACATGACTGAGCAAGCACATGGGCCACAGCCCAGCTGTCAAGCTGGGACGGCACGGCCACAATACACTTACACAGGTCTCACAACAATGGCAATGGCAAGTGAGACATACCACTGCCATGTGCATGCACATGGGGATCTAGGCCCCAATGACTTGCGGGGCGTGCTGATGGGGACTGACTGCATATTCGTCAAGCGGCAACGCCACGGCAACATGAGTGTCTGCTGAGCATGGTACTGCTTCCGAGGCTGGATGAGTATGGCACACGACGACGACGATGTGGGCACGGGCTGAGCGGCCAATACAAGTGGGACCTGTGGCACGAGGGGATATGAGACAGTAGTAGGTGTCAGCACTGCACCCTATGTACAGCACTGTACGGATCACAGCTCCCGAAACATTGACTGGTGTCCACATTGACAGCCCCATGCCAAGACGGCTGTGTGCTTGCAGTCACACGTCACAGGTGAGAGGTTACATTGCACGTGCCAGGTGGCAGTCGTACATAGTGGGAGCTGGCATGTGTGTGCATGTGTCTCCTGTTCAGGATCCACCAGATGGGCGCTGACTCTGTACTGACCATTGGACACAGCATGTTCCGTGGAAGGCTTGTGTGTGTGGGATGGTGGCACTGGATGTGCCTCCGTTGGGTGGGGGGCCATGCACAGGGCGGGTACGTCGATGATTGCGCATTGTTGGTCACGGTGGGTGCACCAACTAAGATGTGTTGCCCTGTGTTCAATTCCTATGTCCGCATGATGATGGACTGTGGATGTGGGCAGACTACACATTGGTCGATGTGCTGTCTATATGCATGTGCCTTCACACCAGGCACAGCTGCCCCAGCACATGTGACCCCTGCTGGACTCGCTGCTGGGTCTGTGGAGCTGATGCACCTTCTGCGCGTGGGGCGGACAGCTCTCCTCACTTCCCTCATTGCGCATGTCATGTCTTTGCCGCAGGTGACATGGATCATGGAGGGCCCACATGTACGCGTGGGTAGGCTACACATGATTGTTCACTGGTCGCCACCCCCAGTCAGTGTTTCGAATGGGAAGGTTGTCGTGCTGGTGGTATGTTCGATGTGGCGGATGGGCGGGCCTAGGTGCGGGCTTACATTCCGGACATGGGGGGTAGTTGGATTGGCGACTAGTTGCAGTACACACGGGACACGTCTCTTCCTTTCCACATCTGGGTCATCCCTTGTACTAACTGACAGTGATACAGTCATCTTCGCCCCAGCCCTCATGTCCTCCCCTCGCCCCCCAATATGCATGCTCACCTGCGAGGCTAGCGCTTGCACAGGCAGCCCCAAGCTCGCACCAGAGAGGGCAAGGAGTGTATGTGTGGGTCCAGTTGCACGAGTGGGCTGTCTCAGGGTATGATGTGTGGCGGGACGCCGTCCACCTGCGTGGTGCCCCAAATGGAGACCCGGCCTGCATGGACTATGCATCACAGTCTTCGCCTTCCGGATCCGCCACCTGCGACACCCAGTGGCTGTGGCTGCCCTTGCGGCCATGCCGCGTCCGTCTGTGGCTGATGGCCCACACATTCACTCTTTGGCCTCTCTGGGGAGGGCTCAGGGGTGGTGGCGCACGCGCTTGCACTTAGTCGCAATGGCATGTGGCGTGGTTGGTATGATGGGCAATGGATGGGATGGTGCGAGCCACCTCCCGTGACGTCAGTGCTGCTCGTGCTGTGGTGCGTCCCCCTACACTTCCATTTGACTTTTTGCCATGCTGGACGTTGAGGTTCTATTGCCTGCGTGAAATGACCAGGAGGAGCGCGAGGAGACCTCTCACACACCATGCTCCACTGCCATCCCGTGCCCTGTATCGCCTGTGCGGATTGACTATGTTGGGGTTACACCTGGTCGACTGGGGCTGTGTGTGCCTTGTCAAGGGGCATGGCGGGCGCACAACAGGATCCAGCTTGTCCACAGAGGGTGGGCTGAGGTGCGCCTGGTACCGCTTTGTACGTGTGCCCGGCTGCTGTGCACACACGTGTTCACTCCCCCCGACAGGTGTCCTCTCACAATGCCCAGGGAAGCGGTGGTGTACTGTTCATGACCCCTCCCAACACGGCGTGCTCCAACTTGGCATGTGCGCATCTACCCGTCGCACCCACCCACCTGAGCACTGCGTCCATACGACTTCACACGACACATGTGTGTCTTCCACAGTAGTGCTACTCATTTGCGTTGACATCCAATACCAGTGGACTACATGGTCATGTCACGACTGCCGTGTACTTCACATACTCTCATCCTCTCTCATTCGTACTTGTGAAATGAGTCAGCGGAGACAGTTCTGGTTTCAAACATTATATTGAGTCTTCTGTCCTCTGTGATGCAGTATAGTGGACACTACTGGCAGCGGAATACATGTTGAGGATATACTGAGCATGATTACAAATGGGATAGGGTGTGGGGTTACATCTGCTTGGCCAAGGCTGTGCTAATGTACATTTACGTATAGCTGCGGAGCTGCGGACTTTGACACAGACGGTATACATGTAGCCTACCAGACCGCTCGGCATCATGGGCACAGTCCATCTCAGTTCCATGTGACAGGTTTGCTGCGGTTGTTCCTCATGCACGCGTGCATGTGAGATGACATCAGGGCATGTGCTTGCGTGCATGCAGCGGCGTGCCACTTGTTGTTGCACTGTGGTGGTTACTGGACATGTCACAGTCACTGGGGTCGTGTTGTTGTTGTATGCACTTGTCGTCCATGCAAAGGTCCTGGTATGGGATTCCCGGGGCGGGGGTGGGAGGGGTGCAGCACCCACAGACTCCAGGCGACCTATTCATGTCCACTGAGCGGTGTGTGTGTCCATGTGCGCTGGATCCATGTCGTGTCCTGGTTGTTCGTGCAGTTCCGTCCATGTGGGTGCGATGCACAGAGCCCATGCCACTGCCTCCCACGATGCATGCGGTGTTCCTGGATGTGATGGGGAACAGTGTGCATGTCCCGGTCATATCCGATGTCATGGCGATGTCGTTGATGGTGTGGTTACAGTTGCCGGTCGTTTGGTATGGCTGTTGTGGTGGTGACTGGCCAGTCCGTGCGGAAGCTGAGCATGGGTGCGGGGTTGGACTTCATAGGTCACTCGGGGAACCTGCGTTGTGGTCCGACGTATTTACAGGTTGACAGGTATGCGATGCCGTCCAGCAGGGCTTCCATGTCATTGGTGGTGTACATGTTTGCCAGCCAATGAAGCGGATGGTGGCTGTCAAGGTGTTGTTCGTAGGTTGTCCCTTGGAGGACCATGATGGGGCATGCTGGGTGACATTCGATGTAGCTGTTCTCGATGATCCGTCGTGTGGAGGCACAGTGGTTCCATTTCAGTGCGCGTGCGATGTTGGCCACATACGCCATGCCCCCATAGGCAGAGCAGGCCCTGTCGTGTGCGTCCAGAGGGAGGAGTAGTGGTAGCAGGTCCGCCTTCAGACATGCCGGGTTGGAGAGGCATATCTCGACGGGATGCTGGTAGGGACACCTCCGACAGTAGAAGACGGGCATGACGCAGCTGAACAATGTGATGCGGTAAGTCAGTCGGTAACTTACGTTCAGCAGGGACAGGAGATCGCATCCCAATGTATGTATCGTGCTGGTTTGGTACAGCTTGAGCTCTTCGGCGTAGTTGGGTAGGTGTGTTGCGGTTGCCATTTCGCAGCGGTTCGTAGAGGTGGCGTGCTCCGGCTGTGTGTGCAGTCTGCAATGTGCACGCTCCGGGGTTGCTGTGAGCTCTGTGTAGTCGTGGGGAGACAGGACTTGTGTTCTGTTGGCTTGTTTGGAGGACACGGGCCCTCTTCCCACATGCTTCTCAGACAGTTCAAGGTCGGTGCTGTGTGACTCCTTCCAATTAACTTGCATGTGGCCGACATGGGGGAGTGTTTTCTTCTTTCTTCCCCGTCTGTTGTGTGCTTCTGTGATATGCGCTATCTGCCGTGTGGTCGGTCTCCTCGGCATGCCTGTGTTGGTCTATTCTTGGACAATGGCTGTATTCACCGGCTTCTGTCGTAGGGCTGTGGTTTCGGTGTTGGAATGGAAGGTCATTCAGTGCTGTCTGCTCTCCCTTGTGTGGGCGGCAGGCTGCCTTTCCGCTCTGCGTTGGGCCTTGTGTGTGGATGTAATTCTTGGGCCACCTGTTGTCGGTCCCCGGGCTCTTTGGTGTTCCGTTTCATGTGTCTTGTTCATATGTGCAGGGTGGTATGGGTTTTTCAGTGTGGTACTGGCGTTCCTCTTCCCGAAGGGGCCCTGCTTCTCCTAGTTGGTGTTGCCGCCGCTGTGTGCTTCGCCATGTTTGTTACACTGGGGTGTGTCCTGCTGTTGCGTGACTTAACTGACATGTGTGCGTCGGTTGTGTGGCGTTGGGTGTTGTCCGTGAATTGGGCGTTGGGGACATGTCTGTGGCCGGCCTGTCACGTGTCATGTGCGTTCGGGGTGGGGCTGGTGTGTGTGCTGCTTGGTTGTGTCCCTGTGTCTGTGTGCGACGCATGCATGGCGCTGCGGTTGGCCTCTGCGTTGTGCGCATGTGTGGCGGCGTCATCGGCGCTTTGGGGCCGTGACGGGGTGGTTGGTTCCTAGTCCCAGGTGGTGTGTACACATGTGTTCCGCGATGTTAGGATTTGGCCTGTGTGTCATATGTGGATGCAATGGTGGATGTGTAGTGTGCACGCGCTGGTGGGGGGTTGTCCGCTTTATCCGCCCTTGCACTGTGTGCGCTGTTTGCGTGCACTTGTTGTGTGTGTGCCTACCTGCGTCTCCGCGGTACGTTGCGTCCTTGGTGGTGCATCAGCAGAAGCATGGGAAGGGCCTGCAGTGCTGGATTCATGCCCGGGGTGCCGCTTCTTCGTTGTCCGTGCTCTGCGTCCGTGTTTCCGCCTCTCTTTCACGTGCGGTGTCTCTTTGCCGTGGGAGCCGTTTGTTTGCGGCATCGTAATTTATGCGCCGGGCGGGACGTGTTTCGTCGGACGGTGTGTGTCAGTTGTGCTGCGCCGCTACGTGTGCGGGCGCACTTTGATGGCAGACGGTGTTGCTGGCTTGCCGGCGGTGTTTGGCCTACTTTTCGCATCGTAATTGGGCGGGCGTGT
>CAWUFW010019344.1:0-189446 GCA_963921515.1 Calotriton arnoldi
CCGAGCCTGCGCCCTAGCAGGTGGTGGCGGAGGTGGTGTTGCTGGCCTTGCCTGTGACCCCACCGCCACCACCAGCTGGCCCATGAGGTCCACGAGTTGGTCCATACGGGACACGAATTGGCCCATATGGGCGTCCATGGACCTCAGCACCCCCAGCACCTCCCGCGTGTCAGTAGCAGACCTGGCCCATTGTCCTTGGGCCTCTTCATAGGCCCCAAGGACTCTGTCCATTTGAGGCAGGGCATGGCTCCCAGGGGAGGCTGGCGTTTCCCTGACCCTGCTCCTCCTACCAGTCCTGCTGCCACCGGCCTGCCCACTAGCCACATTGCTCACCACGGTCCTCGCTGTGGCTCCCAGGGTGGATCCAGTCGGCCGGGCCACCACCTGCGCTTGGGCTGGTGCCAGCGAAGACGTGGTGGTGGTGGAGGCGGTGGTGGTCGGTGCGGCGATGGTGGCGGTTGCGGCAGTGGTAGTGGCCGCAATGACCGTGGGTGTGGCCGCAACGACAGTGGCAGCAGGGGACTGGGACTGTTCAGCATCCCTGGATGATGGGTTGGTGGGTAGGAGGGTCCTGGGAGCGGCTGGGCCCTGCCACGCCAGATGGGCCAGCTTGGTGGTCCGTGTCCGAAGAGGTGGACAGATCCTCCAGATCCGTGTGTCCTCGTTGGGGGCTTGTAGGCTGGCTGTGCTGGCTGCTGTCTCCATCCCCAGCGTCCAGCAGTTCGTCACCTGTGGAGAGAATGAGATTTGTTATTGTGTTGCACCTGGCGAAGTATGTATTAGTCATCTGACATTGGCAGTTCGTGCAATCTCGTACATGGGTTTCCCGGAGGCGAGTGTGTGGCTGTGGCATCTGTAGGTGTGTGTGCTAGGCAATGGGACTGTGTGCTGTGCACATGTGGCATGGGACGGATTGGCCATGCCGATGGGTGTGTTGCTTTGCCCCTACTCATTGTGACTCTGGTGTATGCGGGCTCCTGGCCCGTCCTGGGTCTGGTTTGTACTTTGCTTTTGGAGTTCAAATGGAACGCTTAGGAACGCATATGGCAACATGGGGGCCATGCCCCAGATTCGCATTTGGGATGGAATATGCTTTTGGGGTTCAAATGGAGCGCTTAGGAACGCATATGGCAACATGGGGGCCATGCCCCAGATTCGCATTTGGGATGGAATATGCCTTTGGGGTTCAAATGGAACGCTTAGGAACGCATATGGCAACATGGGGGCTATGCCCCAGATTCGCATTTGGGAGGGTATATGCTTTTGGGGTACATGCTGTGAGCCATGGGTGCCGAACGTGACATGTGTTGTGGCAGCATGACAGTGCATGGTCTGAGGTGTGTGCATGCCTGACATGCCCTGCATATTTGCTGTCTGTTGTGGTTACTGGACATGGCATTGGACGCATCGTTATGAGTGAGTGATAGTTGTGTGCCAGCCAACGTATTGCAGTTGTCCCATCTCCTTGGTGTGCGTGCTGCCCTGTGCCATGTGCATCACTGCAGTGCTCGGGGGTGTGTGGCCCATGTTGTGTGTTGTTGCTCACAGTGTGTCGTGCGCTTAATTGACTTCTGGCACATGGTTGGTCATGGGCATGTGTCTTAGCGTGACTGCTGTATGTGTGGCAGCTGTGCGGATGACATGCCTTTCATGAGACTGGGGCTGACGGATGGGATGGATGGTATGTTGTATGTGCATGGTGTGTCTGTGTGTTTGATGGGTTCAGTGGTGTTCGTGTGCATTTCTGTTGTTCCGCTCTGTTGCGTCTAGTGTTGTTTGTCTTACATAGGCGTAGTTGTGGGGTGTGTGGTTGACAGGCAGTAGGGGCTACATGGACAGGACTTCAATGGTGTTTCGGTTGTGTGTGATGAGTTGCACAGTGGCTGCCGTGTGGGACTATATTCAGTGTGGCTTGTGCATGCAGACGTGGCTCCTTGGGTGTTGCTATGTCTGTGATGGGTCATGTGGGGTGTGAGTCTGCTGTTCATGTCCGTGTGCACATTGTTCACTTGTTCGTGACGGTGGGCGGTGCTGCGTGTTCGTGTGCTACGTGACATGTCCCATGTGTTGGTGGTGTTATGGTCCTCATGCCTCCAGTAATCCAGCCCTGTCCAGTTTCCCACCTGCAAGTTGTTCGTGCGTGCACTGTACTGGATGCCACATGGCTCTTAGCGGGGGTGCTCCATGTTGCAGGTCTGTGGGGGTGGGGGGGTGTAGTGGGTCGTGGGGGTGGCTGTACACCCACTGACACCGATTGCTGTGGACCGTGATGTCTGCCTTTCGGCTGTCGTTGTGCACTGCGGTGGCTGACACGTGGGTGTGGGGTGTGGGGGATGCTCCTCCTTGCTGTGCTGTGGGACTGGGGCCTGGTGTGTGTTGTACTTGGGCTGTCCACCGTCCCACCCACTGCACTTTGTGTTCCTGCCACTTACCTGTTACTTGTCAGTTGGTGCAGCTGTGGCGGACACATGGGTGTGGCGGGTGCTCGTTGTGGCGCTTCTGGCATATTTGTGGACCTGTTGGTGGTTACGTGGCTGGCTTAGTGTACACATGTCCCCACGCATCTTACAGTTGTTCGGTTTGGGCTGTGTGTGGTAGTGTCTGTTGCATGTGTGTGTGATGTGTTGTGTATTGTGTGCTGGACATGGGGGTGTTTGTCCCTGGGAGCTGTGGCATGGTAGTTGCGCATGTGAGTACATAGCGGTGTGCTGGTATACATTAGTTTGTACTTACCAGCCTCCACTCCCCTGCTAATCCGGCGAGGATCTCCGGATGGATTACGACTCGCACCTTCTCCTCCCACGCTTTGAAGGTCTTAAAGAGCGCGGGATTCCCTCCGCCAGTGACGGCAGCCAGCTCTCTGTTTTTGCCCTCCTTCTTCTTGACCAGGCTCTTTACGTCATTCCAACGTTTGTTTATCTCGGTTCTGTTCCTGGGCAGGGTCCCGACTGCATTGACCTGGTCTACGATCCGGGTCCACATTCTGTTTCTGGTGGCTAGTGGTGTGTGCTGGACCATGTTCCCATAGATTTGTGGGTACACCTTGATGATCTCAGTCGACCATGACCGTCAGCTCCATGGGCGTGAACTTGGGCATCCTTTGTGGTGCCATGGTGTTTGTGGTGCTGGTGCGGTGTGTGTTGTGTAATGTGCAGGGGGTTTGTGGTGCCGGTGTTTGGTGGTGGTGGTGGTGGTGGTGGTTGTGATGTGTGCGTTTCTGTGGTGTGCTGCTGTCCTTGCTGTGTTACTGTGTCCTCTCCTCTCCTCTCTGGTTTGCAATGTAGCAAGGGGTTGTGGTCTGTGGGAGTGCTGCTTTTGTACTCACCTATGTGGGTGTGTCCTCATGGTCTGTTGTTTTCAGGTGTGTTGTGTCTGGGGTTCTGGCCTTTGTATTTTTGTTTGTCCGGGGGGTGTTTTCGGGATGTGTACTGTGCTTGTGTATTTGTACGTGCCTTGCTGTGTGGACTTGTTGGCCATGTTGTGTGCTATTGGTTTTGTGTGCGGATGGTTTCTGTGCAGGTACGTGGGCGCCATGGCTTCTGCCGTGTCGATTCTCATCGGCGTTGTTTGCGCTGGCGGGCGGTATTTTTGTTGTTTTTCCGCGCTCATGGCGGTGCGATCGTAATTTCACGTGCGGTGTGTCGGCCGTGAGGGCGGGCGGTTTTGTGTTGTCGTGCGTGTTTCCGTCCGTGGCGGGCGGTTTGACTCCGACTCGGACGATGGCGGGCGGTATTTTGTATGATTTTTCCGCCGATGGCGGTTTCAGTTTGTGTACTCATAATGGCGTGGTCGGTGTTCAGGCGGTGTGTGCGGGCGGATTTTTGCCGCTTCCATGCCTGGCGGATTTTTTTACGCCGGGTATCGTAATGTGCCCCGTAATTATTTATTTTTATTTAATGGTATTGATTATTAATTTATTGTTAATTAATTATTAATTGGTAATTAATTTTTATTAATTGGTAATTCATTTTTATTAATTGGTAATTCATTTTTATTAATTGATTAATTGATAATTATATTAATTGTATTAATTTATTATTCGGAGCGGGTTAAGGGTTTATAGGGGAATAGGGTGGGAAGTAATTTAATTGTAATTAAATAATTATTGAAAATATTTTTGTGTATTGATAATTAATTTACTGTTAATTAATTATTAATTGGTAAACATGTTGTATTACTTATTAATTTTTGGTATTGAAAAATAATTTGTGGTTAATTAATTATTAATAGGTAATTCATTTTTAATAATTAATATTTATTGATATTTATAATTAATTAATTATTAAATAATTTGTCATTGGGAATTAATTTTTAATGCATTTTTATTGGTATTGATAATTAATGTATATATATTTAATTATTAAATCATTACTTTCCCTACTGTTGCACTCACTGGATGGGGAATAGTAATTTTACCATCCCGCTATCCAACACTTTCCCTACTGTTGCACTCTCTGGAGTGGGAATAGTAATTTTTACCCGTACGCTATCCAACGCTTTCCCTACTGTTGCACTCACTGGAGTGGAAATAGTAATTTTGCCCCTACGCTATCCAACGCTTTCCCTACTGTTGCACTCACTGGAGTGGGAATAGTAATTTTTACCCCTACGCTATCCAACGCTTTCCCTACTGTTGCACTCTCTGGGTGGGAATAGTAATTTTTACCCCTACGCTTATCCAACGCTTTCCCTACTGTTGCACTCACTGGAGTGGGAATAGTAATTTTACCCCTACGCTATCCAATGCTTTCCCTACTGTTGCACTCACTGGGTGGGAATAGTAATTTTTACCTACCCGCTATCCAACGCTTTCCCTACTGTTGCACTCACTGGAGTGGGAATAGTAATTTTTACCCTCCCACTATCCAACGCTTTCCCTACTGTTGCACTCACTGTAGTGGGAATAGTACATCTTACCCTCCCGCTATCCAACACTAAAAATATTGAATATTTTTTAATAATATTAAGTTAACATATATATGTATTAAAAAATAAAAATGCATGTTTATTTTTTTTTAATTTACATTAATTATTTATTAATTTTAAGGTTATTTAAGTATTTTTAAGTATGTTTTACTTAATTATATTTATTATTTTATTATTTTACATTACTTTTAAGACATTTAAAAAATTTGATATTTTAACAAACTATGGGGCCTATTAGGATGACGGGCGGACTTTCATCCGCCCGCCACCCTAGCGGTGCTGGGACCGGCCGTCAGTGGTGCGGCGGTCCCGCACCGGCGATTAGGATGCCACCGCCACCGTGGCCCCCGAAAGCAAACTCCGCCTGGCTTTCCATGGTGGGGTCTCCGCCATGGAAAGCCCTTCACCGCTGCCCATTCTAATATGGATGGCGGTGTCTAGCAGACACCGCCACCATGTATAGCCCCTTTTCCGCCCGGTCGACTGGTCGGCCGGACGGGCACCCGGCGGACGGTCTTCCCGTCCGCCGGCGTCCCACCCGCCATCTTAATGTGGCGGGGGGAAAAGTCATGCGGGCAGTGACTTTTGGCGGGCGGATCGCCACCGCCATACGGGCTGTGGCGATCCACCCGCAATTATAATGACCCCCTATATTATTTACAACAATATTTTGGATTCGATATTTTTGTACTTACCTGTTTGTAGATAGGAAGTCGATATTCTGGCATTCTATATTTTGTCATCGATATTTTGGCAGGTCGATATTTTGCTCCTCGATATTCTGTCAGTGATCCTGGCACACACCTAGTTCAGGTAGAGTTCCGAGATGACCGTGCGTATCCCACTCAGTGGTGGCCACGGCACCACTTGTAGCATGTTTGGTGGTGGGCATGCCTGGATTTCGTCGTAGGGGATGGTGGTCTATTGAGTCCTCTGTTCAATGGTTTTATTGTGTATCCCGACTCCCTCAAAGCACCCTGTGCAGTAGTGGTAGCAGCTCCTCTTGTAGCGCGTATGGCAGTGGGCGTGGCCGAATCTTGTTCCAGGGGACCCTCCACTTCTGAGCCCCCCGTTCAATGGAAGGTTCTTTATTGTGTGCTCCAAAGCCTCTCAAAGCATCCCAAAGGTGTTACTTATCAAAGTAATATCTGGCTCGAAAAAAGGAAAAGAAAAAAATCTGGGGGCCTTATAGTTACATGCAGAGAGTGAGACCTCCTTCTGTGTTCATTCGTCAGTTTGGTGACAACCCCCCCACCCCATATGAAGGGAAGAATGGAAGAAAATATTCTTAAATTATACGAGGGTTTGTGAAGCGAATATGACAATGGAAAGTAAACTTTCATTCTCAGTAGACCACTTCCTGCCCAGTGTGGAGGGGCTGGAAGTGATTGACAATTTACCAGAATTAGAACGAGAAGCGGCAACAGGTTTGAAAGATTTAGACATTTGCCTAAAGAAACTTGATCTACACTATCTACCAAAAGTGAGCACAATATGAATGATATGGGGGAAAAGGAGTCAGTGGAAGAGTGTGTCACAAGTTTGAGGAAGTTGGCTTCAACTTGCAAGTTTGAAGCCTTCACAGATGCACACATTTGGAATCAGCTTCCATTGAATTGTAATAATGATCAACTGAGTGAGTAGCTTTCATTGAAGTATGAATCCCCATTGAGTGATGTGTTAATAGCTGCTAAAAGAGCTAAACACATGATGATATGTTTTTAGTTGCAAGAGAGGGACAGTGAGAAGAACTTTGAGGTGAGTGTAGTGAACGAGAAAAGGAAAAGCACTTTAAAGGAAAAAAATGTGAAATTCAAAGGGCTGTGTTGTAAGTGTGGTCTGCAAGGACGCCTGACTAGTTGCAAAGATTGTTCAGCTGCAAAAGCCACTAAAATGCCAATAAATGCCCTAAGAAAGGTTATTTAGGAAGTGCTGCCGATGGCTCACCATAACAACAACAAAGAAGTGAAGAAAGTATGTGACGAAATGGTTTTACAGCTGTACAGTAATAATAAAAGTAAAATCACTCCAATTATGCGTTAGAGGAGGCAATGAAGTTGGAAATGATGTTCAACTCTTGTTAAATGCTTACCATTATTTCTGAAAAGACCTTTGGATCCTTGTAAGGAGGAGAGAAACAATTAAGGGCAGGGGCATAAATCAAGGTGGTTAGACAGGGCAAGAAATTAAAAAGAGGTAATTTTTGAGGGTACATTAAAGTTAAGAAACAAAATCACTGTTGCATAGACTTATATCTCTTTGAAAAGGATAATAATACGAGAATTACGAGAGTCACCGAAGCAGGCAACATATTTATGTGCCTTTGTGTAGCATTATTTTTTTCTTTGACATTCTTTTCTTTAAGTACTATTCCTATGTTCCGATGGTAACAAGCGAATATTGCTCTTTGGGTTGATTCTTGTTGGCTAGAAGTTTTACTTCTTTCTTTGTTTGTTGCATTCTATTAAAGCTATTTTGGCTTTAACATACATATTTCTCACACTTGTTTTTACTCCAATTTGTTGCTCACCACTAGCCTACTTCTTTGCAACTAGTAAATATTCTGAATGTGGGGAAGAAGTGTGGGGTTTTGGAAAGGTACGATGGGGTAATTCCACCAAAGATTGTGGGCACCAGGAGAGTCTAAATCAGGGATACTCACAAAAATGTACTAAGATTCAATACTGGGCGTCCTCTCTATCCAAGACAGCAGGGGTGGCTATTCTTCTCAAAGCGGGCCTTCACTTACAGGGGACACAAGTAACACGGGACAAAGAGGGATGCTACTTAAAACTTAAATTACTACTCAATGGCAGACCCCTTATTCTGATTAATGTATATGCACCTAATCACTCCCAAGACACATATCTCAGGAACCTCTTCAAGGAACTTGACTCACAGGAGACGGGCCCGATGCTCATTGGGGGAGACTTTAACCTGGTGTGGGACCTTCAATGAGATCGCAGTGGGACCACCTTCCAGGGAACGGGGGCGATGTCCATAGCGCTAATGAATGATATCACTGCCTTGGGACTAGTAGACGCGTGGCGATATATGGCGCCAGACGCAAGAGACTTCACCTTCTTCTCCCATGTCCACCGTTCGTACTCACACATAGACTATTTTTTCCTATTCCAGACACTCATTTGATCCCTAGAGGCGGCGAGTATCTCAGACATCTCTATCTCAGACCACGCACATCTTGAGATCTCCCTGGGAGGTATAGGCGCGACCCCCTCACCCCTCGCCATGTTGGAGGCTCCCCCCAAACATATTACAAGATCAGGTTAATGTGGCAGATATATGGCAATTAATTCAAAACTACTTCGAAACTAATGATCTTCCTGATACTAATGGTCACACCCCATGGGATGCCTTTAAGGCGACCATTCGTGGCACTATCACCTCCATAGTGATCGCATGAACGCGAGAAGCCCGACTGGTAGAGACCGGACTAGCCAGAGATATCAAGGCTCTGGAATGACAAGACCATGCGACACCGTCCGGCAACACCAAAAAAGACTGGCCTTCCTCCGTGGCCAATTGAAGGCGCTCCGTGTGAACAAAGCCGAGCGCTCACTCCTCACATTGAATCTGTTGGGTTTGGCAAGCAATGAGTCACTAACCTTCTAGAACGCCCAGCGGAGATGAAGGAATCGATGCTAGACCCCCCGAATTCCCTCCCACACTGCCCCACAGAGAGTATGTTAAACTCCACTTCTCTGATAAGCAGTGTATAGGGAAAAAGGGGAAATGGGATAAAATAATAAACACGGCTGGGCTGCAGGTTCGCTGGCCAATTCTCCCAGGATGTAGTACAACACCAAGACACCCTAGACTGTAGTCCTGACCTGAAGTATCCTGTATGCAAGAGAGGGGACAATAATCAGAACACAAACATACCATTTGTTTGACCCATAAACACTTATGCTCTCACTATAAAGACATACTCACAAACCCAGCATGCAATAGTATCAGGTAACATAAGAACAGCCAACACGGTTCAGCAAGACTGTGGCAATAAAGCAAAGAATGTCACAAGCGCAAATAGAGGATTCAAATGCAAGGTGACCAAAAAAGTCCAGCAACAGGGGCACTCTGCCTTCGAAATGAAGAATATGAGACCAGTCTTTAAGGTAACAGGCAGAATGTCACATAATGCATGAAACAAAAATAGAACCAAAAAAGGCGTAAAAGAAGGAAATGAGAATACCAAGCGTTTCAGGCCACTTATCTGACTTGGGTTTTTGCTGCTCTCTGTTACGTCACAGGAGCAGCCACAGGAGTGCATAGAACGTAGGCAGGCTCATCAATTCCTGGGCAGCCTACTAGGGGAAGAACGAAGAGGGAGATACCGCCAAGGTATCTGCCAGCCAAGACTGCGGGCAGGAAAGAGAGAGTTCGCAGCGAGAAAGCAGAACCCCGCTTTCCGCTTAGTCGATTACACCAGCGGAGCAATCAGCACAGAATCCAGCGCGAACCCAGCGCAGGATACGTATCAATGAAACTCGATGGCAAACGGGATCCGACGAGCAGAAAAGGCTGGTCCAGGTTACCTCATGGGAAAACGGAACGACAAGCACCGTTTTCTGAACCAGGAAAGGCTTTATTCACTCCGGATGCCCTCCCGGGTCGCTTCCGATGGGAACTCCAGAGGATGCTGGGGATTGTAGTATGGCAGGCACACGCTTCCCATTCATTCGATACACTAAAAGGGCGTTTGTCTGTGCATATCTAGGTGGACCCTGCCTCACTCCTGCCACAATCCTGACAGAATCAAAAATACTATGAGTGGGGAAACAAGGTCGGCTCCCTACTGGCACGCCGACTCCGAACGCGCATCTTCCGCTCCCATATTGCTAAAGTTAAAACCGAAGAGGACACTTGGGCTATTTCGGAAACCGACAAACAACGGAACGGGCCTTCCATATTTTCTTTACAGCCCTATATAGCCAAGGTGACATAGTCCAGGAGGAGATAGATCCATTTCTCGCCTCCTGTTCCTGACCGCCACTTGACCTTTTTCATGCACAACAACTGGAAGCCCCGTTTACATTGGAGGAGCTCCAAAGGACACTGAAAAGCTTGCCGATAGGTAAGAGGCTGGGCCCTGATGGACTCACGGTCGCCTTCTACCGCTTGTTTCTACCTTAACTCCAGGACCCCTTGCTTAGTTATTCAACTGGCTCACTGACAGTACCAGCCTGACCCCCACGATGTCCAGGGCAGATATAGTTCTTATTCCCAAGCCAGGGAAAGACCTGACAACCTGCACCTCCTATCGCCCTATCTCTCTCCTTAATACTGATGCTAAATTATTCACCAAGCTGCTGGCGAATCGTCTGGACCCCTATCTTCCCAGCTTGATAGACCCATACCAGGTGGGATTCATATGCCATCGCCAAGGGCAGATAATATCCGGCGAGTAGCCCACCTGGTGGAAAAGGTCCAGCGGCGTAATATCCCAGCAGGTCTCCTTTCGCTCGATGCTGAGAAAGCGTTCGATAGGGTGGAATGGACCTTTCTCCGAGGGGTACTACAGAGGATTGGACTGGGTCCAGTCATGGTGTCTCATATCATGGCATCCTATGTAGCCCCATCGGCACAAATCAGAATAAATGGACTCCTTGCCCCCCCGAGCACATCCGTAGGGGTACCCGCCAGGGATGCCCATTATCCCCTCTTCTCTTTGCCCTGGCAGTGGAACCCCTAGCGATAACCATTCGCCATTCTGCTACAATCAAAGGCATACCATTCGGAGGCGAAGAGCACAAGATAGCACTATTCGCAGACGACCTCCTGCTCACACTGACGAATCCTGGGAGCTCCCTTCCTGCAGTACTCTCATTGCTCTCTCAATTTGAGCGTGTCTCTGGACTTAAAATTAATGTAACGAAATTGCAGCCATTGAACCTAACACTTCCCCCTCATGAGGTCCTCGAACTATGCTCTCTCACCCCGTTCCAATGGGCTCCTCACTTGATTCGTACTTGGGCCTCAACGTGACTGCCCCGCTGGGCTCGTGGTCTCAGGCTAACTGGCCGGATTGTAGACGATCCGTCAGGCAAGACCTAAGGTGCTGGAAATCACTCCCCATATCATGGCTGGGTCGCCTTAATGCAGTGAAAATGTCCATACTGCCTAAGGTTCTTTATCTCTTTCAAACACTTCCAACACCTATCTCCCAAGCGGATATTGTAAGCCTTCAGAAGGATGTTAATGCATTCATCTGGGGCAAGGGCAGATCGCGATTCTCTAAAAGGATTTTAATGCTGCCGAGAGACAGAAGGGGGCTGGCCTGTACCAATTTCCTTGTTTACTACTGGGCGGCACACTTACATTACATCTCGGAGTGGGTGGTCCGCGAAAGTGAGAAACATTGCTTTCACATGGATAGGGCGGTAGCATGTCGCCCCCTTTGGGACCTGGCCTGGCTACCAAGGAGATCTCGGCTACACAGTGCCTATATTGCTACCCCCACAAGAACGGTCCTGGATATATGGGATAGGCTAGCAGTCAGTCGGGGACTCACTTCCTTTCCCTCTCCTAACACGCCACTTGCCCGCAACCCCGGTTTCCCCCCAGCTCTACAGCCCAATTCCTTTCCGGCCTGGGTAGAGGAGGAATGTTGTACGACTGGGGACCTCTTTGAGGGTGAAACACATAAATCCTTCGACCAATGCCAAAAAGAGTTCCACCTCCCAGCCACAGCACGCTTGCAATATTACCAACTCTGACACTGGCTGCATACACTCACCAATACGCAAGGAGCTACGCGCCAGCTCACTTCCTTCAAGGCGCTAGTGCGCTCCTTTGATGCTCGCAAGGCCTGATCTCACGCACATACCAGGTCCTACAGCACTCCAACCCTCTACCTTTACACCCTTACCAGCGGAATTGGCACTCCACATATCAGACGATCTCCCTCCAGAGCAATGGGAGCAGTTGTGGAGGGATATTCCCAAGACATATAGAAGCATTACTCAACAGGAGTCGGCTTATAAAGTTATGACCCGCTGGTATTACACCCCGGTACACCTCCAGAAAATGTTCCCCACCTCCGAATCCCTGTGTTGGCGCTGTAACTCTGATACGGGCTCATATATACATTTCTGGTGGACTTGCCCAATATAAACTCTCTTCTAGAAGGAGGTGCTGAGCCATATCAAAGACGTAGTGGGGTTCCCCATCCCAAACACGCAGCAGGTAACGATCCTTGGGATCCAACCTCAAAATCTTAAAGCCATGACCCACTCTGATTGGGGTGTGATCCTCCACATGCTAGGGGCAGCCAAGCAGATTATCGCCCTACATTGGAAGAAACCCTTAACCCCGCCGGCCTCGGTGAGGCTCACCCACCTCTGGCAGACCATGGCGATGGAGCTCTTAACCAGCTACATCACACACTGTGATACTAAATTTACACACGTATGGCAACCACTGGTACAACACTTGTCTAAACTGGAACACTGCCGCTCTCTCCCTCCTCGCCTGCGCGCCTTGCAGCTCTTTGAAGACGCTTTGCTATAGCGAGGGGCTGAACTCACAGAATGAAGCAGACCACATCATTGTAGACGTTTCCCCACTACTTAATCGCACCACCCCTTTATTTCATTACTCATACCTCTCTTGGTGCTACTGGAAGCGCCCACGATAAATAGTGGCTATGGTATAACTTCAAGCGGTGCAGTGACCTTCTCGGACCCTTTCCTCCCCCTCTTCTTCTCCATGTTCTCCCAAGTTCTACGTTGTTGTTAACCACTGGTGGAAATATATCTCTGTGGCGAAATTCATTCTCTTACCTGAGCTACCTAATTCTGCCATGCAAGCTCCACTACGAACTATAAGGCCCATTACGATACCGGGCGTGGAAAAATCCGCCAGGCATGAAAGCGGCAAAAATCCGCCCGCACACACCGTCTGAACACCGACCACGCCATTACGAATACACAAACCGAAAACCGCCATCGGCGGAAAACCACACAAGATACCGCCCGCCCTCGTCCGAGTCGGAGTCAAACCGCCCGCCACGGACGGAAACACGCACGACAACACAAAACCGCCCGCCCTCACGGCCGACACACCGCACGTGAAATTACGATCGCACCGCCATGAGCGCGGGTAAACCACAAATATACCGCCCGCCAGCGCAAACAACGCCGATGAGAATTGACACGGCAGAAGCCATGGCGCCCACGTCCCTGCACAGAAACCATCCGCTGACAAAAACAATCGCACACAACATGGCCAACAAGTCCACACAGCAAGGCACGCACAAATACACAAGCACAGTACACATCCCGAAAACACCCCCCCTGGACAAACAAAAAATACAAAGGCCAGAACACCAGACACAACACACCTGAAAACAACAGACCATGAGGACACACCCACATAGGCAAGTACAAAAGCAGCACTCCCACAGACCACAACCCCTTGCAACATTGCAAACTAGAGAGGAGAGGAGAGGACACAGTGACACAGCAAGGACAGCAGCACACCACAGAAACGCACACATCACAACCACCACCACCACCACCACCACCACCAAACACCGGCACCACAAACCCCCTGCACATTACACAACACACACCGCACCAGCACCACAAACACCATGGCACCACAAAGAATGCCCAAGTTCACGCCCATTGAGCTGACGGTCATGGTCGACGAGATCATCAAGGTGCACCCACAAATCTATGGGAACCTGGTCCAGCACACACCACTAGCCACCAGAAACAGAATGTGGAACCGGATCGTAGACCAGGTCAATGCAGTCGGGACCCTGCCCAGGAACAGAGTTGAAATCAACAAACGGTGGAATGACGTCAAGAGCCTGGTCAAGAAGAAGGAGAGCAAGAACAGAGAGCTGGCTGCCGTCACTGGCGGAGGGAATCCCGCGCTCTTCAAGACCTTCAAAGCGTGGGAGGAGAAGGTGCGAGTCATTATACATCCGGAGATCCTCGCCGGATTAGCAGGGGAGTGGAGGCTGGTAAGTACAAACTAATGTATACCAGCACACCGCTATGTACTCACATGCACTACCA
This sequence comes from Calotriton arnoldi, assembly GCA_963921515.1. Classification (NCBI taxonomy): domain Eukaryota; kingdom Metazoa; phylum Chordata; class Amphibia; order Caudata; family Salamandridae; genus Calotriton; species Calotriton arnoldi. The sequence goes on from CAWUFW010019344.1 coordinate 13,974, forward strand.
CCATGCCACAGCTCCCAGGGACAAACACCCCCATGTCCAGCACACAATACACAACACATCACACACACATGCAACAGACACCACCACACACAGCCCAAACCTAACAACTGTAAGATACGTGGGGGCATGTGTACACTCAGCCAGCCACGTAACCACCAACAGGTCCCCAAGTATGCCAGAAGCGCCACAACGAGCACCCACCACACCCATGTGTCCGCCATAGCTGCACTAACCGACAAGTAACAGGTAAGTGGCAGGAACACAAAGTGCAGTGGGTGGGAGGGTGGACAGCTCAAGTACAACACACACCAGGCCCCTAGTCCCACAGCACAGCAAGGAGGAGCATCCCCCACACCCCACACCCACGTGTCAGCCACCGCAGTGCACACCGACAGCCGAAAGGTAGACATCACGGTCCACAACAATCGGTGTCAGTGGGTGTCCAGCCATCACCACGACCCACAACACCGCCCCCACCCCCACAGACCTGCAACATGGAGCACCCCCCGCTTAGAACCATGTGGCATCCAGTACAGTGCACGCACGAACAACCTGCAGGTGGGAAACTGGACAGGGCTGGATTACTGGAGGCATGAGGACCGTAACACGACCAACACATGGGACATGTCACGTAGCAGACGAACACGCAGCACCGCCCACCGTCACGAACAAGTGAACAATGTGCACACGGACATGAACCACAGACTCACACCCCACATGACCCATCACAGACACAGCAACACCCAAGGAGCCACGTCTGCATGCACAAGCCACACTGAATATAGTACCACACGGCAGCCACTGTGCAACCCATCACACACAACCGAAACACCATTGAAGTCCTGTCCATGTAGCCCCTACTGCCTGTCAACTACACACCCCACAACTACGCCTATGTAAGACAAACAACACTAGACGCAACAGAGCGGAACAACATAAATGCACACGAACACCACTGAACCCATCAAACACACAGACACACCATGCACATACAACATACCATCCATCCCATCCGTCAGCCCCAGTCTCATGAAAGGCATGTCATCCGAACAGCTGCCACACATACAGCAGTCACGCTAAGATACATGCCCATGACCAACCATGTGCCAGAAGTCAATGAAGCGCACGCCACACTGTGAGCAACAACACACAACATGGGCCACACCCCCCGAGCACTGCAGTGATGCACATGGCACAGGGCAGCACGCACACCAAGGAGATGGGACAACTGCAATACGTCGGGTGGCACACAACCATCACACACTCATAACGATGCGTCCAATGCCATGTCCAGTAATCACAACAGACAGCAAATATGCAGGGTATGTCAGGCATGCACACACCTCAGACCATGCACTGTCATGCTGCCACAACACATGTCACGTTCGGCACCCATGGCTCACAGCATGTAGCCCAAAAGCATATTCCATCCCAAATGCGTTCCTGGGGCATGACCCCCATGTTGCCATATGCGTTCCTAAGCGTCCCATTTGAACCCCAAAAGCAAAGTACAAACCAGACCCAGGATGGGCCAGGAGCCCGCATACACCAGAGTCACAATAAGTAGGGGCACAGCAACACACCCATCGGCATGGCCAATCCGTCCCATGCCACATGTGCACAGCACACAGTCCCATTGCCAAGCACACACAACAACAGATTGTACAGCCACACACCCGCCTCCGGGACACACGTGCACGAGAGTGCACGAACGGAGAATGTCAGACAACCAATACAGACTTCGCCAGGTGCAACACAATAACAAATCTCATTTTCTCCACAGGTGACGAACTGCTGGATGCTGGGGATGGAGACAGCAGCCAGCACAGCCAGCCTACAAGCCCCCAACGAGGACACACGGATGTGGAGGATCTGTCCTCCTCTTCGGACACGGACCACCAAGCAGGCCCATCTAGTGTGGCAGGGCCCAGCCGCTCCCCAGGACCCCTCCTACCCACCAACCCATCATCCAGGGCTGCTGAACATTCCCAGCCCCCTGCTGCCACTGTCGTTGCGGCCACACCCACGGTCATTGCGGCCACACCCACGGGCATTGCGGCCACACCCACGGTCATTGCGGCCACACCCACGGTCATTGCGGCCACTACCACTGCCGCAACCGCCACCACGTCTTCGCTGGCCCCAGCCCCAGCGCAGGTGGTGGCCCGGACGACTGGATCCACCCTGGGAGCCAGGGTGAGGACCGTGGTGAGCAATGTGGCTAGTGGGCAGGCCGGTGGCAGCAGGACTGGTAGGAGGAGCAGGGTCAGGGAAACGCCAGCCTCCCCTGGGAGCCATGCCCTGCCTCAAATGGCCAGAGTCCTTGGGGCCTATGAAGAGGCCCAAGGACAATGGGCCAGGTCAGCTACAGACACGCGTGAGGTGCTGGGGGTGCTGAGGTCCATGGACGCCCGTATGGGCCAAATCGTGGACCTCATGGGCCAGCTGGTGGTGGCGGTGAGGTCACAGCCAGGGACAGCAGCTCCCCCTCCGCCACCACCTGCCGGGGCGCAGGGTCGAGCAGCAGTGTCCAGTTCCCCTGCGTCCACAGCCAGTGAGCACACCTCAACCACCAGCAGGTCGCAAGCAGGCACCCCCTCGCAAACGTGGAAGGGGCCGTCCGAAGTGGAAACAGATCTCCCGGGAGGACTTCGCACGCTCCAGACGCAAGTGAGGCAGCCAGCCAGCCTTCCTTGACCACCCACTGCATTGACTTGGACTACGATCCCACTCCACACAGCCATCTGGATGGCATGTGTGTGTTGGACTATGGACATAGAACCAGTGGGTACACCCTGAGCATCACGCAGCCATGACCGACAGCTCATTGTCACTGCACGCACCACTTTTGTCATCACCTTACACACAATCACATGTCACAGTTTGAAATAAATGCACCTCTTCCACTAACTGCTGTCTGTGCCCTGTGTTTTAATTGTACGGAATACAACGGCCACCTTGAGCGGAACGGCACCTGATGCGTGGCATGGCAATGGAACCGGAGGGCCTGTAGGGACCTAGGGGTGGGAGACAGAACAGGAGCACATTCAATGAGTGTGTCACACACCCATCACACAGTACATGTCAACAACTACAAGCAATGTACACACATCGCACAGAGCAATAGGGCACAATGCCACAGCCACCATCAGTGGCATACTAACCTGGGCATGGAGCGTTGACACACAGCACGCAGTGAACAAAAGGCCACCCTGACACAGCACACACACACCTGCACAAATACAGACACATCAGCCGTCGTACATGGACACTCACCGTTAAGTGAAGTAGCGGGCGATGAGCTGCTGGCGCACATTCCCAGCTTCCTCCTCTCCGCTGTCCTCCTCACTCGAGCTGTCCTGGTCTGCGGGCTGGGGCCCTGGTTGATCTCCGTCATCCACAATGAGGGGGATCTGCTTCCGAATGGCCAGATTGTGCAGCATGCAGCACGCCACCACTATCTGGCACACCTTCTGTGGGGAGTACGCCAGCGCACCCCGGTGCGGTCCAGGCACCTGAACCTGGACTTGAGGAGGCCAAAGGTACGCTCGACCACACGTCTGGTCCTCCCATGTGCCTCATTGTAGCGATCGTCTGCTGGGGTGCGAGGATTCCTCAATGGACTGAGCAGCCATGCCCCATTCGGGTACGCAGAGTCACCTGGGTGTGAGGGACACAGAGAACCGTTGCTATTCCAACTGGACAGGGGACAGCATCGCACAACCAGCACGCTACACCACTCCACATACTCACCGACAATACAGCCACGATCCTGTTGCAGATTGGACATCAGTCGTGGCAAGATGCTGTTGCGCATTACGTGTGCGTCATGGGCCGAGCCTGGGAACTTTGCACACACGTGGGTTATCACCATGTCCGCAAGGCACACCACTTGCACATTCAGGGAGTGCGTGTGCTTCCTGTTGCGGTACAGGTGCTCAGTGGCCTGTGGTGGAACAAGGCCAACATGTGTGCAATCAATGGCACCAACGACGTGTGGGATCCTGCCAAGGGCATAGAATGCACCCTTCACTGCCGCCAATTCACGAGCCCTGGGGAATCTGATGTACCTGTTTCGGTACAGCATCATGGCTGCCAGTACATCCCTCAGCACCTTGCTGAACATGGGCTGGGACATCCCTCCTCCACTGCCCACTGTGTGCTGGAATGACCCAGTGGCGAAGAAATGCATGGCGGCCATCACCTTAGCCGTGGGGGTGAATGCTGTCGGATACACCCTGCGGGGACGGAGATGGGGTTCCAACATGGCACACAGTCGATGCAGGGTTGGCCTGTCCAGCCGAAACTTCCTTATGACCTCAGTATCCTCCATGTCCGCCAGCAATTGGTATGGGCGGTCAATGTTCGGTCTCCGCCTAGGGAAGATGGCAGTGGACACATGTCAGAGCAACACAACACATAGCAATTTCGCATTCACATCACTGACATGACTGAGCAAGCACATGAGTCACAGCCCAGCTGTCAAGCAGGGACGGCACGGCCACAATACACTTACACAGGTCTCCCACCAATGGCAATGGCTAGTGATGCAAACCACTGCCATGGTCATGCACATGGGGATCTAGGCCCCAATGACTTGCGGGGCGTGCTGATGGGGACTGACTGCATATTCGTCAAGCGGCAACGCCACGGCAACATGAATGTCTGCTGAGCATGGCACTGCTTCCGAGGCTGGATGAGTATGGCACACGACGACGACGATGTGGGCACAGGCTGAGCGGCCAAAACAAGTGGGACCTGTGGCACGAGGGGATATGAGACAGTAGTAGGTGTCAGCACTGCACCCTATGTACAGCACTGTACGGATCACACCTCCCGAAACATTGACAGGTGTCCACATTGACAGCCCCATGCCAAGACGGCTGTGTGCTTGCAGTCACACGTCACAGGTGAGAGGTTACATTGCACGTGCCAGGTGGCAGACGTACATAGTGGGAGCTATCATGTGTGTGCATGTGTCTCCTGTTCAGGATCCACCAGATGGGCGCTGACTCTGTACTGACCATTGGACACAGCATGTTCCGTGGAAGGCTTGTGTGTGTGGGATGGAGGCACTGGATGTGCCTCCGTTGGGTGGGGGGCCATGCACAGGGCGGGTACGTCGATGATTGCGCATTGTTGGTCACGGTGGGTGCACCCACTAAGATGTGTTGCCCTGTGTACAATTCCTATGTCCGCATGATGATGGACTGTAGATGTGGGCAGACTACACATTGGTCGATGTGCTGTCCATGTGCATGTGCCTTCACACCGGGCACAGCTGCCCCTGCACATGTGACCCCTGCTGGACTCGCTGCTGGGTCTGTGGAGCTGATGCACCTTCTGTGCGTGGGGCGGACAGCTCACCTCACTTCCCTCATTGCGCATGTCATGACTTTGCCGCAGGTGACATGGATCATGGAGGGCCCACATGTACGCGTGGGTAGGCTACACATGTTTGTTCACTGGTCGCCACCCCCAGTCAGTGTTTCGAATGGGAAGGTTGTTGTGCTGGTGGTATATTCGATGTGGCGGATGGGCGGGCCTAGGTGCGGGCTTACATTCCGGACATGGGGGGTAGTTGGATTGGCGACTAGTTGCAGTACACACGGGACACGTCTCTTCCTTTCCACATCTGGGTCATCCCTTGTACTCACTGTCAGTGATACAGTCATCTTCGCCCCAGCCCTCATGTCCTCCCCTCGCTCCCCCAATATGCATGTGCACCTGCGAGGCTAGCGCTTGCACAGGCAGCCCCAAGCTCGCACCAGAGAGGGCAAGGAGTGTATGTGTGGGTCCAGTTGCACGAGTGGGCTGTCTCAGGGTATGATGTGTGGCGGGACGCCGTCCACCTGCGTGGTGCCCCAAATGGAGACCCGGCCTGCATGGACTATGCATCACAGTCTTCGCCTTCCGGATCCGCCACCTGCGACACCCAGTGGCAGTGGCTGCCCTTGCGGCCAGGCCGCGTCCGTCTGTGACTGATGGCCCACACATTCACTCTTTGGCCTCTCTGGGGAGGGCTCGGGGGTGGTGGCGCACGCGCTTGCACTTAGTCGCAATGGCATGTGGCGTGGTTGGTATAATGGGCAATGGATGGGATGGTGCGAGCCACCTCCCGTGACGTCAGTGCTGCTCGTGCTGAGGTGCGTCCCCCTACACTTCCATTTGACTTGTGCCATGCTACACGTTGAGGTTCTATTGCCTGCGTGATATGACCAGGAGGAGCGCGAGGAGACCTCTCACACACCATGCTCCACTGCCATCCCGTGCCCTGTATCGCCTGTGCGGATTGACTATGTTGGGGTTACACCTGGTCGACTGGGGCTGTGTGTGCCTTGTCAAGGGGCATGGCGGGCGCACAACAGGATCCAGCTAGTCCACGGAGGGTGGGCTGACGTGTGCGCCTGGTTCCGCATTGTTCGTGTGCCCGGCTGCTGTGCACACACGTGTTCACTTCCCCCCGACAGGTGTCCTCTCACAATGCCCAGGGAAGCGGTGGTGTACTGTTCATGACCCCTCCCAACACGGCGTGCTCCAACTTGGCATGTGCGCATCTACCCGTCGCACCCACCCACCTGAGCACTGCGTCCATACGACTTCACACGACACATGTGTGTCTTCCACAGTAGTGCTACTCATTTGCGTTGACATCCAATACCAGTGGACTACATGGTCATGTCACGACTGCCGTGTACTTCACATACTCTCATCCTCTCTCATTCGTACTTGTGAAATGAGTCAGCGGAGACAGTTTTGGTTTCAAACATTATATTGAGTCTTCTGTCCTCTGTGATGCAGTATAGTGGACACTACTGGCAGCGGAATACATGTTGAGGATATACTGAGCATGATTACAAATGGGATAGGGTGTGGGGTTACATGTGATTGGCTGTTGCATGTGGGATGTGGGCTTCAGAGTTACATCTGCTTGGCCAAGGCTGTGCTAATGTACATTTACGTATAGCTGCGGAGCTGCGGACTTTGACACAGACGGTATACAAGTAGCCTACCAGACCGCTTGGCATCATGGGCACAGTCCATCTCAGTTCCATGTGACAGGTTTGCTGCGGTTGTTCCTCATGCACGCGTGCATGTGAGATGACATCAGGGCATGTGCTTGCGTGCATGCAGCGGCGTGCCACTTGTTGTTGCAATGTGGTGGTTACTGGACATGTCACAGTCACTGGGGTCGTGTTGTTGTTGTTTGCACTTGTCGTCCGTGCAAAGGTCCTGGTATGGGATTTCCGGGGCGGGGGTGGGAGGGGTGCAGCACCCACAGACTCCAGGCGACCTATTCATGTCCACTGAGCGGTGTGTGTGTCCATGGGCGCTGGATCCATGTCGTGTCCTGGTTGTTCGTGCAGTTCCGTCCATGTGGGTGCGATACACAGACCCCATGCCACTGCCTCCCACGATGCATGCGGTGTTCCTGGATGTGATGGGGAACAGTGTGCATGTCCCGGTCATATCCGATGTCATGGCGATGTCGTTGATGGTGTGGTAATTGTTGCCGGTCGTTTGGTATGGCTGTTGTGGTGGTGACTGGCCAGTCCGTGCGGAAGCTAAGCATGGGTGCGGGGTTGGACATCATAGGTCAATCGGGGAACCTGCGTTGGGGTCCGACGAATTTACAGGTTGTCAGGTATGCGATGCCGTCCAGCAGGGCTTCCATGTCATTGGTGGTGTTTATGTTTGCCAGCCAATGTAGCGGATGGTGGCTGTCAAGGTGTTGTTCGTAAGTTGTCCCTTGGAGGACCATGATGGGGCATGCTGGGTGACATTCGATGTAGCTGTGCTCGATGATCCGTCGTGTGGAGGCACAGTGGTCCCATTTCAGTGCGGGTGCGATGTTGGCCACATACGCCATGCCCCCATAGGCAGAGCAGGCCCTGTCGTGTGCGTCCAGAGGGAGGAATAGTGCTAGCAGGTCCGCCTTTAGACATGCCGGGTTGGAGAGACACATCTCCACGGGATGCTGGTAGGGACACCTCCGACAGTAGAAGACGGGTATGACGCAGCTGAACAATGTGATGCGGTAAGTCAGTCGGTAACTGACGTTCAGCAGGGACAGGAGTTCGCATCCCAATATATGTATCAGGTTGGTTTTGTACAGCTTGACCTGTCCGGCGTAGTTGGGTAGGTGTGTTGCGGTTGCCATTTTGCAGCGGTGCGTTGTGGTGGCGTGCTCCGGCTGTGTGTGCAGTCTGCAATGTGCACGCTCCGAGGTTGCTGTGAGCTCTGTGTAGTCGTAGGGAGACAGGACTTGTGTTCTGTTGGCTTGTGCGGAGGACACGGGCCCTCATCCCACATGCTTCTCAGACAGTTCAAGGTCAGTGATGTGTGACTCCTTCCAATTAACTTGCATGGGGCCGACATGGGGGAGTGTTTGCTTTATTCTTTCCCGTCCGTTGTGTTCTTCTGTGATATGCGCTATCTGCCCTGTGGTCGGTCTCCTCTGCATGCCTGTGTTGGTCTTTTATTGGACAATGGCTGTATTCACCGGCTTCTTTCGTAGGGCTGTGGTTTCGGAGTTGGAATGGAAGGTCATTCAGTGCTGTCTGCTCTCCCTTGTGTGGGCGGCAGGCTGCCTTTCCGCTCTGCGTTGGGCCTTGTGTGTGAGTGTTATTCTTGGGCCACCTGTTGTCGGTCCCCGGGCTCTTTGGTGTTCCGTTTTGTATGTCTTGTTCATATGTGCAGGGTGGTATGGGTGTTTCAGTGTGGTACTGGCGTTCCTCTTCCCGAAGGAGCCCTGCTTCTCCTAGTTGGTGTTGCCGCCGCTGTGTGCTTCGCCATGTTTGTTGCACTGGGGTGTGTCCTGCTGTTGCGTGACTTCACTGACATGTGTGCGTCGGTTGTGTGACGTTGGGTGTTGTCCGTGAATTGGGCGTTGGGGACATGTCTGTGGCAGGCCTGTCACGTGTCATGTGCGTTCGGGGTGGGGCTGGTGTGTGTGCTGCTTGGTTGTGTCCCTGTGTCTGTGTGCGACGCATGCATGGCGCTGCGGTTGGCCTCTGCGTTGTGCGCATGTGTGGCAGCGTCATCGCCGCTTTGGGGCCGTGACGGGGTGGTTGGTTCCTAGTCCCAGGTGGTGTGTACACATGTGTTACGAGATGTTACAATTTGGCCTGTGTGTCATATGTGGGTGCTATGGTAGATGTGTCGTGTACACGCGGGGGTGGGGGTTGTCCGCTTTTTCCGCCCTTGCACTGTGTGCGCTGTTTGCGTGCACTTGTTGTATGTGTGCCTACCTGCGTCTTCGCGGTACGTTGCGTCCTTGGTGGTGCATCAGATAGAGCATAGGGAGGGCCTGCAGTGCTGGATTCATGCTCGGGGGTGCCGCTTCTTCGGTGTCCGTGCTCGGCGTTCGTGTTACCGCTTCGGTTTGACGTACGGTGTCTCTTAGCCGTGGGTTCAGTTTGTGTGCGGCATCGTAATTTGTACGCCGGGCGGTACGTGTTTCGTCGGACGGTGTGTGTCAATTGTGCTGCGCCGCTACGTGTAAGGGCGCACTTTGATGGCGGACGGTGTCGCTGGCTTGCCGGCGGTGTTTGGCTGACTTTTCGCATCGTAATCGGGCGGGCGTGTGGACTGCTGCGTGCAGGCGGTGACTGGTGGTTTTTGCATCCGCCAGCACGGCGGTAGTGCTTCCGCCCGACATCCTAATGGGCCCCTATGTTCTCTCGAGTAAAGCCAAAAGCGTACTCGCTGATCCACCAGGATGTTATTTGTTTGTATGGATATCAATAACATTATATGTGTCATAAATATGTACGCAGCTATGAGGGAAATAATAAAACAGATTTAAATTTTAAAAAAACATGTACTAAGGGGCCACATGTAAAGTTTTAGAATTTGACTGGAGCTGCATTGGTTGAGGGAGGAAGTTGGGGGATCAATCATAGATGTAAAGTAAGATTGAAGACAACAAATGTATGCTTTCTTCTGAAATCTACTTAAAGCATGCATTTCTGTGTAGTTTGTTATTTCCTCTTCTTCGTGTGTTTTACAAACCACAGAAAATAAGTTGAGAAAAGTTCACCAAGAAAAGCAATCCTGAAATAAGTAAACGATTTACGTTTTAAAGTGTTAATATGATAAAGTGCCTTAGAAATGCGTTAATTTCCTCTTCTGTACGTTTCTGCAGTGCCCCTCGTGTGCATTGAATTGTATGTTTTCTTTGACATGACTGTGGCTGCTTTCACCGGTTCAGGCTTTTAATAGCAATGTGATGCTCACAAGGAGGGCCTCAAGAAAGTGCCTGGCGGGCAGCGTGTGACACCCGGCCCTACAGTGAGTTTCAGTGGTCTGAATAATTCTGAAGGTTGGCCGAGGCAGCCATTGGCTGGGGTGCTGTAGAATAAAGCTCATCTTCTCCATCTCACAAGCTGGAGCTCGTCACCCGTTCCTTATTACTGTTCAATGGTTGCTACTTTAGCGCAAATTCTATTTAATACGACATTCATTACACACAAAGCCACGGACCTTGGCACCGCGAAATACCAAAAACAATTTAACCACCTCAAGGGACAGCCACTCTCTATGAAATCCTGAATCCCTCCTCCTGGAACCAGGCCATTTCTCAAACAAAGAACCATTTCAAAACCATTTTCAGGAAACTCCCCAAACATGTGAAACGTGACGCCCACACAGATAGCCAGACCACTCTTGTAAGATATTGAAAAAGGAACTGAAACACCTGCTGTTCCACAGGTACCTCCAGGGTGACCTCAATTCCTGACAATGTATGTTCGCCGGCCTCAACTAAATTTGTTGGGCTTCCTACTATCATGTACGCTTGCTGCTTCTGTCTTGGAAACGGTGATATAGAAATTAATATTACTGTTACGTCGCTATGAACTTACGTCGCTCTAGCAATATCACCTGATGAAACTATGTATCACAGGTTGACGATATAGTGAGATTTTAGTTTTACTTCATGTAAAGTGCCTCGACCACACCCTTGGGTCTAGTATGCGCTATACGAAACTGTAAACACATGAATAAATAATGTGAACTCAGATTCTTTTAGGAGTCCCTTGCCCGTTCGGTGTTGTGGCACAGGTCGGTTCATTAGAAACATTTGCTGTGTCACCAATGGGTTACCTCCTGCCAGTGGTAGTACCTCAGAACACAACAAACAGAGGCGTGAAAGGAACACTGTCTGCCGGGTGTAATTATATCTTCTTCCCGTGAACTCGATGGGACACGATAGAAGCAGCCCGTTCTTCAGTCCCTGGCATGGATCCATCCATTCCCTCTGACAACAGTCCCCTGCTCTCCCGGATACCGGGCTGGTGACACGTTTCATTGTTACGGTGATACCTTGAAGATGGTAAGTCGCGCAGGAACACCCGCAGCACCGAGCACTGGGTGTCCGCCTCCGCGTCTGGCCGATAATGCGCTCAGCTGACTGGCTGCTGGGTAGAAATGTGGCCACGGACAGCTGTGCTCTAATTATAACAACTTGGCCGGTTTGTTTGTCGTTGCTCGTTAAAGCAACAAAAACACAGCTGGTCTGCATACAGACCTCTTACTGGTCTGCCGTTGCAGAGGGCAGAAGTGTGAGTGACACCAGGGGGCAAGGAAGAACAAGCACTGGCAAAGCCAGTAAACCTCCCTTTGGACTTCTGGTGCGATGGCTATCTTTTATTTTTATTGCAAGCATATGCCTGAGAAAATCAAATGATGATTAAAAAAACGAAAATATGCCTCTGCCTCAATATGGCGGCCATATCCTTGCAATAAACATTTTTCAAATAAAAAAAAACATTGTAAATATTAGTAATAGAAATTTAGATAGGTGTGGTTAGAACAGGTATAAAAATGTTTTAGTTTTAATGAACATCACAAAAAATATGATTCTTATTGGGACAAAGAAATGTATGATTGGGTTAGAATTGCTGTAACCTGACGGCATAGTTTAAACAAACAATGATGATTGAAAAAAAAAAGAAAAAAAAAGGATAAATAATGGAAAGAAAAAGCGTTGGCATAGTAATGTCCCACCAGCCCTGGCACGCAAGTGCACTTCTGTTTGGCTGGGGGTGCACTTATGATCAGGCACAATGCTGCCCCTCACAATACACGAGAGCAAATGGCCGAGATGTGCTGATTCATTTGCCTCATGCTCTATCTCGTGATATGCAGAAGCAAAATGTGAATGACCATTGAACATATGCATGTATTTGTGGGCACGCCGGCCCTAGGAAATTTACAATACAAAAGTGCGCCCAAACATTGAGTGGATCGGGAACGGTGTTAACCTCAAAATCTATGATGCAATGCTCCCCTAGCAATAAGTTTCAAAACAGAATCTCACAATACAATTAGTAAGGAAATTCTGTTTCAAAAAGAAAGTTTGAGATTAGAATTTACGTAAACTATGAAAGTTTATTAAAAAATATCTAGGTATAATACAGAGATAGTAGATTTCAATGCAGCAATAACCTCATTAAATTACATACAAATCATTTGCCATGAAGGTCATCAAACGCAGAATAAGATAGCGGGCAAACGTGAGAGAAATGCTACATTTCAAATGTGCAGCAAATGAGTAAGAAATTGGACAGCATCCCTAGTAGAGGGCAAAAGAATCTGACTTACCCCCAAATTCAAGGGCTTAAATACAGTTTTCTTGCATAGAAATTGCTAATAACTGCAAAGTTAGAATAGTATGATCATGACTCCAACAAATCACATTTTCACAATTTTAAACGTTACATAAACCTATCACCTTAGCACCTACCCACTACATGAATATTAATTCACTCCTTCTGACCTAATGTTGTCCGGAGGTGTTAATACAAACTAGTTACATTAACAACTGTGAGCCATTGTGAATCAATGCAATACCGCATGCAAGCAGGCGGACCTTGGAAAATGTTGCAAAAGGATTTCTTCTAGTAGACCAGTGTCGCTAAGAAATAAACAACCCATATTTTGGAGCAGAGTGTCATTAGAGAAATATAAATTCAGAGTGATTATGATGCAGCATCCTTTTTGAACAAGATGGCATTCAGGACTAACTGAGGCTTAGTTAGCCTAAGCCAAGATAACACACTTTAACAAATTGCAGTAATTTTGTTTCAATTGCATTAGCTCCTTGTCAGGATACACATGTGAACTGAGGTGCAGAATGACTAATATTAATGCATATTTTAGCTTAAACACTCAAAAGCTCTAACATATATATCTAAGTACATACTACTTTTTATTACATGAGGATGCAGCAACAGTTCTCTATAGGCCAAACCTACAGAACAATGGGATAAAAAAAATGAAAGCTTTCCTCTTCATCTTCTTCCCTCCTCTTCCCACTCTTTTTCACCCTCCCAGTGAACAACATCCCAATTGTAGGGCTGCACTGGTGATAATTGGATCTATAGTACATTGCTTTCTCTTCAGTCCTGTGGTGCCCCTCTTTGTCGGCAACTCAGTCTTGCTAAAGAAGTTCCAGCATGCACTGGGCTCCTGAAGTCAAAGTAAATTAAGCTGTTGCAAATGTATATCTTTCCCATTAGAAACAGCTCACAAGCAAAATAGTTTGACGATGACAATCATTGACGTAGCAAGGGTGCCATAAGGCCTAATGCAAGCAAGGTAAACTGGCCCCTCTGTCACCAGCTGGCTATTCAAACAGAGTAATAATGGGGCATAGAGTACTCCTCACACTCCCAGTACCATTGCCGCTTACCTGTTGCACTATTGATAACGACCCCACTGATGACCATACATACTACAGCAAAGACTAAAATTAAATTGCCAATGTACGCTCACTAACCAATGCAGATAGGTAGTGAGTATGCGATGTCCACTGTAGATTTCAGGACTGGTAAACAGTAAAAGCATGCACTGCACCTTTTAAGTCAAATAATGGATAATGTATTCTAACACCTACAGTAATTGGAATGCAAGTTCAATGTGCTGCTTCCTAATCAACGTTTTAATTAGCAATGTTATTCCTGATACACAGATAGTTCTCTGTATTGCAGGGTCTGCCACTGTTGTCTGACATCCGTGAGCCGAAAATAGCACAGAATGATGAAACAGCTGCAAGTGTGCAATGCCCATGTGCTTCACTTCTAGGTCTCCAACAGCAAAGAAAGGGACACAGTGTCGGGATACCTTCGAAGCAGTCTGTAGAAATAGAACTCAGCTCCCTAAATTGGCCTAGTTTTGTGGTATAGCCAATATATATTTATTTATTTTTTCACCAAAACTGCCCACCCACAGCTGCCGAACTTACAAGACGGGTGCCTCCGTAAAGTGAAGGGTAGACTCACTTGGGTATATCAAAAAGAGGGGTTGCCCAGAGCACTCACCGTGCTATGGACATTATAGTTAGGCTCAGATTATACACACACAAAACCATAGACATTCAGCAGTTATAGTTACCTGACCTAACTATAACTTACGCCCCCACAATGAACTGCTTATGACCTCACATTTTACATCACTCATGACATGGTCAGTGGCATCACTCATGACATCTCAAATTCTATTTCCTAACTCTAACGTTCCTGTAACCCTTGTTTTTTTTCAGTGATTGTCTGTTTTTTAAATTTATTTCCTAAATATAAAGTCCCGGTAACCGTTGGCTTTTTCAGTGAATTTCAATGTTTTTTACATGTTATTTCCTAACTATAATGTCCCTTTAACCTTTGTTTTTTTTTGTGACTTTCGAAAGTTTTTAATTTTTTTTCCTTACTCTAACCTGTAACATTTGAGAGTGAGTGTGTGAGGGGCTGTATGGGTCTGTGAGTGAGTGTGTGAGTGACTGGGTGTCTGACTGGGTGTGTGGGTGGCTTCTCGTTAACTCCTAAATGACACATGTTCACTGTTTTCAGTCAGGACCAGCCCAGCATTCCAGATGAGAGAACAGAGTGTGTCAGCTTTAACTGGCACTTAAAGTTTATAAAATCATACAAACTCACAATCTTGTGTACAGAAAATAAAGGGAAAACCTGGTTAACGGTGCTCTCAATATTTACACAATCAACTACGTTTCTGTAACAATCCAAGCAAACTTCACAAAATTGCTATGCAGTATTCTATACTCCCTTGCTAAAAAGTTCCCTAAACAGACATGATAATTCTCATCCTCTTGGGGGTTGGAGCAAATTAACTGAATAAATCCTACATGTATGAAGGTGTGAGTGTAAATATATCAGGTAAATAAATATGGAACTATACTTTCTTTTTTGAACAACGTTTATTCAGCCACTTAAAAAAATATTTCAAATGCTACACAGATGATACAAAAATGTATCTGTGTTTTGTTGTAATCTTGTGATGTCAGATGAAACAAAAATTAATCTGTGTTTTGCTGTAATCTTGTGATGTAATTTGATTTTTTTTCTTCAAGAAAACGCAGAACACATTTAAAAAACGTTGCTTTTCCTTTTAAAATGTCACTAGACCTCCTCTGTTGAGTTGGCCTTCTTGTTTTCAGTTGCTTTATGATAATAAAATGGTGCTGTTTTTCTTGGGGGTTGTCCAAGGCAATTCCCTATCAACATTTCAAACAAAATTATGCTCCATCTACTTGAACTATCCTCTGCAGGGACTGTAACTACGGTTTTACTGATGAAATGGGATAGGTGTCCTTCCTGATGTCAAATGATGATGTCTTTCTCCTGCGTGATTTGGAGGCTTGCGTGAGGACAGGTGTTGGGTGACTTTTATGGCACAGGAAAATATTGTGAGTATTTATAAATAACACAGCAATTCCCTGTATCCGTTGCTGCTGAGGTTGAACGGCTTCAAGCCAGTGCAGAGTTGGTCATAAATACTGAAAAGCAAGGTGGGGAGGTAGAGCCTTTTTGGTGGGCGCATCCAAACTATGGAACTCCCTTCCGAGCTCCAACTCCTGTCTTCAGGCTCATATACAATTCCGTAAAGACTTAAAAACCTGGCTTTTTACTCTTTAACGGGCACCCAGGGTGTCAGTACCACGCACCTGAAAACTCTGCTTCCAGGGGAGCGGATGAACTTTTACCCAAATCCCAAACTCCACTGCAAGTCAATTAGATAATTCACTCACAGTAAAGAGGGGGAAAGGGGATAGGGATGACAAGAGAGACTGCCACTGCTGTGCCTCTTCCTCTCAGGAATATCTGGTAAGTCTTCAGGGCACCTGTAAACACAAACACAAATTTACCACTTCTTTTACAGACTCCCAACTATCCCTCCGAGCCCTCTCTAGCTACCACCTATTACCTGTTATGCTCAGTGGACTAGCGGCTCTCCATACAAGATTAATTATCATATAATCCTTGTAGTACATTCCTCAAGATATCTCTGTCAGCTACTTCAATGAAGCTCGCATGGAGAGAATTAACGAATTCTCACAGAATCCAAAAGGCAGTGAAGCTCTCAAAATACCTTTAGTAGCTTGACATAGGCTGCACCATAGACAGGATACAAGGACTGCGGTACTCGCGAACTTGTCAGGCGAACTTGTCAGGCGGAGAGAAAACGAAAAGAAATGCTACTCCCCTGACGAATTTACTGAAACAGCATGCGTAAAAGAAGAAACGCTGCTTCGTCACAAGAAAGACGGTTGAAGTGCGCTCAGCGCATAGTGCACGAGTGCGATTGCGACAACACTGCTAAAGCAGGCTAAACACTAGACAGGGAACTATCCAAACCTCTCTTTGCAGCCGCCATCTTGAAATCCTGATGAGGACAAACCTGAATCAGCTTGAGCAGCACCAGCAAAGGCTTCAAGGATGCAGAACGGTGGCGCTTCCCAAATGGGTAAATAGGCAATCTTTTGTGTCTTAACCCTATGAGGAGACAATTCAGAGCAGATTTTGACCAGATTAATTCAGTCCTGACAGTACCCCCCACCAAGGCCCCTACTCCTCCCTCCTTGGGCTTCTTGGGATTAGTTTTATAAAACTATCGAATTAATCTAGGGGCATGTACATTTGAACTTTGCTCCCATGACCTTTCCTCGTGGCCAAAACCTTTCCAATCCACTAAATAAAATAGCCTCCCTTTCTTCACACGAGAGTCTAAAATTCGCTTCACTTCAAATTCTTTTTCAGACTGGACCTGAATTGGGGCTGGTGATGTTTCTTTTCTCAGGTTAGGTGGATTTCTTTTAGTCAGAGACACATGGAACACTGAATGTATTCGTAACTTGGGGGGAAGTTTGATTTTTACACTCACTGGGTTCACCATTCTTTCAACCTGAAAAGGACCTATAAATCGAGGTTGGAATTTCCTGTTACCCTTTTAAACGCATATTACGAGTGAAGATCCACACTTTATCTCCTTGCTCGTAAACGGGATTCTCTCTCCGTTTCTTGTCTGCCTCTTTCTTGTAGGATCTTTTAGCTTTCTCTATATTACTGGTGGCTACTTGATAGGCTCTTTGCAGATATTTTACAACTACTTCTACTGCAGGTACCTCGCTCTCGTGTTTCCCTACCAGCATGTTGGGATGTCTACCAGAGTTCAAAAACAAAGGAGAGCAACCAGTGGATGAGTGAACTGCATTGTTGTAAGCAAATTCTGCAGGCCAGATTAAACTCGCCCATTCCCCTTCGTGGTCCATCAAGTACAGGCGCAAATATTGCTCCAGATCCTGATTTACCCTCTCGGTCTGTTCATCCGTTTCCGGGTGGAAACCAGTAGACAAACGAGAATCGATCCCCAATCTTTTTAGGAAGGCCCTCCAAAAGTGTGAAACAAACTGAGGGCCCCGGTCGGAGATTACTACCTTGGGGATTCCATGCTCCTTAACAATGTGTTGAGTGAATAATGTGGCCAGCTGTGAAGCATTGGAGATGGACTTTAGAGGGACAAAATAACTCATTTTGGAAAAATAATCGACTACCACCCATATGGTTGAAAACCCCTGACTGGAAGGCAGATCAACAATAAAATCCATAGCGACAGTATGCCACAGACCAAGAGCAATGGGCAAGAGCATCAACAAACCTTGTGGAGCCTGCCTTACTACTTTCCCCTTGACACACTGCTCACAAGATGCCACATATTGTCCCACCTGAGCTTCCATATCCGGCCACCAAAATTCTCTTCTTAAGAGCTCTAGAGTCTTCTTCACTCCCTTGTGTCCTGCTAATGGATAATCATGACATTGCTGAATGACCTCTTTACGATGATCTTCGTTGAGTACATAGAGATTTCCTTGATGATAGGGTTTTCCATCTTTAATTTCCCTTCTAGAATCAACTTTGACCCAATCACGCAACTCTCCTTCAGAAAGGGCATTCTTGATCTTGTCTTCCAGATCTGCGTATAATGTGGCTTCCACGATCTTTTCTTCTGGGATAATCAATCCTTTTTCTGAGACATTTTCACTCTCGCCTGAATTTAAACGAGACAAGGCATCTGCCTTTCCATTTGCAGATCCAGGCTTGTACGTTAGGACAAAGTTAAAGTCTGCAAAGAATAGTGAGCATCTCAACTGCATTGGGGTAAGTGTTCGAGCTGATTTCAAGAACTGCAAATTTCTGTGGTCAGTAAAAACTGTTACCTCATGCTTTGCACTCAATAAATAATGCCTCCATTCACGGAAAATGTTAAAGAAACAATTGATGGACGGAATGCTGCACAATGCAAACATTCACCCCCAGTCACAAGGATCTGGGTTAAATCCATCATTCATTTGCTCACCACACCACCCCAGTTTGGACCCAGCCATATGCAAATCAGTCTTGACCCTGTTCCTTGTGGGAACAGTCCAGCCTGAACTGCCAAGCCAGGTCCTGCCTGGACCGGAAACAAGCATCCTGGGACCGGTTTCAGGGCATCACCCTTCATCAGCCAGGCTAGCTTGAATCCAGTGGTGTAGGGAGCACGGGACCCACGTCTGGGCATACCCTTCCCACTTAGGGCGACAAATGCAAAAGAAACAATTGATGGACGGAATGCTGGACAATGCAAACATTCACCCCTAGTCACAAGGATCTGGGTTAAATCCATCATTCTTTTGCTCACCACACCACCCTAGTTTGGACCCAGCCATATGCAAATCAGTCTTGACCCTGTTCCTTGTGGGAACAGTCCAGCCCGAACTGCCAAGCCAGGTCCTCCCTGGACCGGAAACAAGCATCCTGGGACCGGGTTCAGGGCATCACCCTTCATCAGCCAGGCTAGCTTGAATCCAGTGGTGTAGTGAGCACTGGACCCACGTCTGGGCATACCCTTCCCACTTAGGGCGACAGATGCAAAAGAAACAATTGATGGACGGAATGCTGGACAATGCAAACATTCACCCCCAGTCACAAGGATCTGGGTTAAATCCATCATTCTTTTGCTCACCACACCACCCCAATTTGGACCCAGCCATATGCAAATCAGTCTTGACCCTGTTCCTTGTGGGAACAGTCCAGCCTGAACTGCCAAGCCAGGTCCTGCCTGGACCGGAAACAAGTATCCTGGGACCGGTTTCAGGGCATCACCCTTCATCAGCCAGGCTAGCTTGAATCCAGTGGTGTAGGGAGCACGGGACCCACGTCTGGGCATACCCTTCCCACTTAGGGCGACAAATGCAAAAGAAACAATTGATGGACGGAATGCTGGACAATGCAAACATTCACCCCCAGTCACAAGGATCTGGGTTAAATCCATCATTCTTTTGCTCACCACACCACCCTAGTTTGGACCCAGCCATATGCAAATCAGTATTGACCCTGTTCCTTGTGGGAACAGTCCAGCCCGAACTGCCAAGCCAGGTCTCCCTGGACCGGAAACAAGCATCCTGGGACTGGTTTCAGAGCATCACCCTTCATCAGCCAGGCTAGCTTGAATCCAGTGGTGTAGTGAGCACGGGACCCACGTCTGGGCATACCCTTCCCGCTTAGGGCGACAAATGCAAAAGAAACAATTGATGGACGGAATGCTGGACAATGCAAACATTCACCCGCAGTCACAAGGATCTGGGTTAAATCCATCATTTTTTTGCTCACCACACCACCCCAGTTTGGACCCAGCCATATGCAAATCAGTCTTGACCCTGTTCCTTGTGGGAAGAGTCCAGCCCGAACTGCCAAGCCAGGTCCTCCCTGGACCGGAAACAAGCATCCTGGGACCGGTTTCAGGGCATCACCCTTCATCAGCCAGGCTAACTTGAATCCAGTGGTGTAGTGAGCACGGGACCCACGTCTGAGCATACCCTTCCCACTTAGGGTGACAAATGCAAAAGAAACAATTGATGGACGGAATGATGGACAATGCAAACATTCACCCCCAGTCACAAGGATCTGGGTTAAATCCATCATTCTTTTGCTCACCACACCACCCCAGTTTGGACCCAGCCATATGCAAATCAGTCTTGACCCTGTTCCTTGTGGGAACAGTCCAGCCCGAACTGCCAAGCCAGGTCCTCCCTGGACCGGAAGCAAGCATCCTGGGACCGGTTTCAGGGCATCACCCTTCATCAGCCAGGCTAGCTTGAATCCACTGGTGTAGTGAGCACGGGACCCACGTCTGGGCATACCTTTTCCACTTAGGGCGACAAATGCAAAAGAAACAATTGATGGACGGAATACTGGACAATGCAAACATTCACCCCCAGTCACAAGGATCTGGGTTAAATCCATCATTCTTTTAGTCACCACACCACCCCAGTTTGGACTCAGCCATATGCAAATCAGTCTTGACCCTGTTCCTTGTGGGAACAGTCCAGCCCGAACTGCCAAGCCAGGTCCTCCCTGGACCGGAAACAAGCATCCTGGGACCGGTTTCAGGGCATCACCCTTCATCAGCCAGGCTAGCTTGAATCCAGTGGTGTAGTGAGCACGGGACGCACGTCTGGGCATACCCTTTCCGCTTAGGGCGACAAATGCAAAAGAAACAATTGATGGACGGAATGCTTGACAATGCAAACATTCACCCCCAGTCACAAGGATCTGGGTTAAATTCATCATTCTTTTGCTCACCACACTACCCCAGTTTGGGCCCAGCCATATGCAAATCAGTCTTGACCCTGTTCCTTGTGGGAAGAGTCCAGCCCGAACTGCCAAGCCAGGTCCTCCCTGGACCGGAAACAAGCATCCTGGGACCGGTTTCAGGGCATCACCCTTCATCAGCCAGGCTAGCTTGAATCCAGTGGTGTAGTGAGCACGCCACCCACGTCTGGGCATACCCTTCCCACTTAGGGTGACAAATGCAAAAGAAACAATTGATGGACGGAATGCTGGACAATGCAAACATTCACCCCCAGTCACAAGAATCTGGGTTAAATCCATCATTCTTTTGCTCACCACACCACCCCAGTTTGGACCCAGCCATATGCAAATCAGTCTTGACCCTGTTCCTTGTGGGAACAGTCCAGCCCGAACTGCCAAGCCAGGTCCTCCCTGGACTGGAAACGAGCATCCTGGGACCGGTTTCAGGGCATCACCCTTCATCAGCCAGGCTAGCTTGAATCCAGTGGTGTAGTGAGCACGGGACCCACGTCTGGGCATACCCTTCCCACTTAGGGCGACAAATGCAAAAGAAACAATTGATGGACGGAATGCTGGACAATGCAAACATTCACCCCCAGTCACAAGGATCTGGGTTAAATCCATCATTCTTTTCCTCACCACACCACCCCAGTTTGGACCCAGCCATATGCAAATCAGCCTTGACCCTGTTACTTGTGGGAACAGTCCAGCCCGAACTGCCAAGCCAAGTCCTCCCTGGACCGGAAACAAGCATCCTGGGACCGGTTTCAGGGCATCACCCTTCATCAGCCAGGCTAGCTTGAATCCAGTGGTGTAGTGAGCACGGGACCCACATCTGGGCATACCCTTTCCACTTAGGGCGACAAATGCAAAAGAAACAATTGATGGACGGAATACTGGACAATGCAAACATTCACCCCCAGTCACAAGGATCTGGGTTAAATCCATCATTCTTTTAGTCACCACACCACCCCAGTTTGGACCCAGCCATATGCAAATCAGTCTTGACCCTGTTCCTTGTGGGAACAGTCCAGCCCGAACTGCCAAGGCAGGTCCTCCCCGGACCGGAAACAAGCATCCTGGGACCGGTTTCAGGGCATCACCCTTCATCAGCCAGGCTAGCTTGAATCCAGTGGTGTAGTGAGCACGGGACCCACGTCTGGGCATACCCTTCCCGCTTAGGGCGACAAATGCAAAAGAAACAATTGATGGACGGAATGCTGGACAATGCAAACATTCACCCCCAGTCACAAGGATCTGGGTTAAATTCATCATTCTTTTGCTCACCACACTACCCCAGTTTGGACCCAGCCATATGCAAATCAGTCTTTACCCTGTTCCTTGTGGGAAGAGTCCAGCCCGAAATGCCAAGCCAGGTCCTCCCTGGACCGGAAACAAGCATCCTGGGACCGGTTTCAGGGCATCACCCTTCATCAGCCAGGCTAGCTTGAATCCAGTGGCGTAGTGAGCACGGGACCCACGTCTGGGCATACCCTTCCCACTTAGGGTGACAAATGCAAAAGAAACAATTGATGGACGGAATGCTGGACAATGCAAACATTCACCCCCAGTCACAAGGATCTGGGTTAAATCCATCATTCTTTTCCTCACCACACCACCCCAGTTTGGACCCAGCCATATGCAAATCAGTCTTGACCCTGTTCCTTGTGGGAACAGTCCAGCCCGAACTGCCAAGCCAGGTCCTCCCTGGACCGGAAACAAGCATCCTGGGACCGGTTTCAGGGCATCACCCTTCATCAGCCAGGCTAGCTTGAATCCAGTGGTGTAGTGAGCACGGGACCCACGTCTGGGCATACCCTTCCCACTTAGGGTGACAAATGCAAAGAAACAATTGATGGACGGAATGCTGGACAATGCAAACATTCACCCCCAGTCACATGATCTGGGTTAAATCCATCATTCTTTTGCTCACCACACCACCCCAGTTTGGACCCAGCCATATGCAGATCAGTCTTGACCCTGTTCCTTGTTGGAACAGTCCAGCCCGAACTGGCAAGCCAGGTCCTCCCTGGACCGGAAACAAGCATCCTGGGACCGGTTTCAGGGCATCACCCTTCATCAGCCAGGCTAGCTTGAATCCAGTGGTGTAGTGAGCACGGGACCCACGTCTGGGCATACCCTTCCCACTTAGGGCGACAAATGCAAAAGAAACAATTGATGGACGGAATGCTGGACAATGCAAACATTCACCCCCAGTCACAAGGATCTGGGTTAAATCCATCATTCTTTTCTCACCACACCACCCCAGTTTGGACCCAGCCATATGCAAATCAGCCTTGACCCTGTTACTTGTGGGAACAGTCCAGCCCGAACTGCCAAGCCAAGTCCTCCCTGGACCGGAAACAAGCATCCTGGGACCGGTTTCAGGGCATCACCCTTCATCAGCCAGGCTAGCTTGAATCCAGTGGTGTAGTGAGCACGGGACCCACATCTGGGCATACCCTTTCCACTTAGGGCGACAAATGCAAAAGAAACAATTGATGGACGGAATACTGGACAATGCAAACATTCACCCCCAGTCACAAGGATCTGGGTTAAATCCATCATTCTTTTAGTCACCACACCACCCCAGTTTGGACCCAGCCATATGCAAATCAGTCTTGACCCTGTTCCTTGTGGGAACAGTCCAGCCCGAACTGCCAAGGCAGGTCCTCCCCGGACCGGAAACAAGCATCCTGGGACCGGTTTCAGGGCATCACCCTTCATCAGCCAGGCTAGCTTGAATCCAGTGGTGTAGTGAGCACGGGACCCACGTCTGGGCATACCCTTCCCGCTTAGGGCGACAAATGCAAAAGAAACAATTGATGGACGGAATGCTGGACAATGCAAACATTCACCCCCAGTCACAAGGATCTGGGTTAAATTCATCATTCTTTTGCTCACCACACTACCCCAGTTTGGACCCAGCCATATGCAAATCAGTCTTTACCCTGTTCCTTGTGGGAAGAGTCCAGCCCGAACTGCCAAGCCAGGTCCTCCCTGGACCGGAAACAAGCATCCTGGGACCGGTTTCAGGGCATCACCCTTCATCAGCCAGGCTAGCTTGAATCCAGTGGTGTAGTGAGCACGGGACCCACGTCTGGGCATACCCTTCCCACTTAGGGTGACAAATGCAAAAGAAACAATTGATGGACGGAATGCTGGACAATGCAAACATTCACCCCCAGTCACAAGGATCTGGGTTAAATCCATCATTCTTTTCCTCACCACACCACCCCAGTTTGGACCCAGCCATATGCAAATCAGTCTTGACCCTGTTCCTTGTGGGAACAGTCCAGCCCGAACTGCCAAGCCAGGTCCTCCCTGGACCGGAAACAAGCATCCTGGGACCGGTTTCAGGGCATCACCCTTCATCAGCCAGGCTAGCTTGAATCCAGTGGTGTAGTGAGCACGGGACCCACGTCTGGGCATACCCTTCCCACTTAGGGTGACAAATGCAAAAGAAACAATTGATGGACGGAATGCTGGACAATGCAAACATTCACCCCCAGTCACATGATCTGGGTTAAATCCATCATTCTTTTGCTCACCACACCACCCCAGTTTGGACCCAGCCATATGCAGATCAGTCTTGACCCTGTTCCTTGTGGGAACAGTCCAGCCCGAACTGCCAAGCCAAGTCCTCCCTGGACCGGAAACAAGCATCCTGGGACCGGTTTCAGGGCATCACCCTTCATCAGCCAGGCTAGCTTGAATCCAGTGGTGTAGTGAGCACGGGACCCACGTCTGGGCATACCCTTCCCACTTAGGGCGACAAATGCAAAAGAAACAATTGATGGACGGAATGCTGGACTATGCAAACATTCACCCCCAGTCACAAGGATCTGGGTTAAATCCATCATTCTTTTGCTCACCACACCACCCCAGTTTGGACCCAGCCATATGCAAATCAGTCTTGACCCTGTTCCTTGTTGGAACAGTCCAGCCCGAACTGGCAAGCCAGGTCCTCCCTGGACCGGAAACAAGCATCCTGGGACCGGTTTCAGGGC
The DNA here is from genome assembly GCA_963921515.1 of Calotriton arnoldi. Lineage (NCBI taxonomy): Eukaryota > Metazoa > Chordata > Amphibia > Caudata > Salamandridae > Calotriton > Calotriton arnoldi. Next base: position 38,911 of record CAWUFW010019344.1, read on the forward strand.
ATCACCCTTCATCAGCCAGGCTAGCTTGAATCCAGTGGTGTAGTGAGCACGGGACCCACGTCTGGGCATACCCTTCCCACTTAGGGCGACAAATGCAAAAGAAACAATTGATGGACGGAATGCTGGACAATGCAAACATTCACCCCCAGTCACAAGGATCTGGGTTAAATCCATCATTCTTTTAGTCACCACACCACCCCAGTTTGGACCCAGCCATATGCAAATCAGTCTTGACCCTGTTCCTTGTGGGAACAGTCCAGCCCGAACTGCCAAGCCAGGTCCTCCCTGGACCGGAAACAAGCATCCTGGGACCGGTTTCAGGGCATCACCCTTCATCAGCCAGGCTAGCTTGAATCCAGTGGTGTAGTGAGCACGGGACCCACGTCTGGGCATACCCTTCCCGCTTAGGGCGACAAATGCAAAAGAAACAATTGATGGACGGAATGCTGGACAATGCAAACATTCACCCCCAGTCACAAGGATCTGGGTTAAATCCATCATTCTTTTGCTCACCACACCACCCCAGTTTGGACCCAGCCATATCCAAATCAGTCTTGACCCTGTTCCTTGTGGGAACAGTCCAGCCCGAACTGCCAAGCCAGGTCCTCCCTGGACCGGAAACAAGCATCCTGGGACCGGTTTCAGGGCATCATCCTTCATCAGCCAGGCTAGCTTGAATCCAGTGGTGTAGTGAACACGGGACCCACGTCTGGGCATACCCTTCCCGCTTAGGGCGACAAATGCAAAAGAAACAATTGATGGACGGAATGCTGGACAATGCAATCATTCACCCCCAGTCACAAGGATCTGGGTTAAATCCATCATTCTTTTGCTCACCACACCACCCCAGTTTGGACCCAGCCATATGCAAATCAGTCTTGACCCTGTTCCTTGTGGGAAGAGTCCAGCCCGAACTGCCAAGCCAGGTCCTCCCTGGACCAGAAACAAGCATCCTCGGACCGGTTTCAGGGCATCACCCTTCATCTGCCAGGCTAGCTTGAATCCAGTGGTGTAGTGAGCACGGGACCCACGTCTGGGCATACCCTTCCCACTTAGGGTGACAAATGCAAAAGAAACAATTGATGGACGGAATGCTGGACAATGCAATCATTCACCCCCAGTCACAAGGATCTGGGTTAAATCCATCATTCTTTTGCTCACCACACCACCCCAGTTTGGACCCAGCCATATGCAAATCAGTCTTGACCCTGTTCCTTGTGGGAACAGTCCAGCCCGAACTGCCAAGCCAGGTCCTCCCTGGAACGGAAACAAGCATCCTGGGACCGGTTTCAGGGCATCACCCAGGCTAGCTTGAATCCAGTGGTGTAGTGAGCACGGGACCCACGTCTTGGCATACCCTTCCCACTTAAGGCGACAAATGCAAAAGAAACAATTGATGGACGGAATGCTGGACAATGCAAACATTCACCCCCAGTCACAAGGTTCTGGGTTAAATCCATCATTCTTTTGCTCACCACACCACCCCAGTTTGGACCCAGCCATATGCAAATCAGTCTTGACACTGTTCCTTGTGGGAACAGTCCAGCCCGAACTGCCAACCCAGGTCCTCCCTGGACCGGAAACAAGCATCCTGGGACCGGTTTCAGGGCATCACCCTTCATCAGCCAGGCTAGCTTGAATCCAGTGGTGATGTGAGCACGGGTCCCACGTCTGGGCATACCCTTCCCACTTAGGGCAACAAATGCAAAAGAAACAATTGATGGATGGAATGCTGGACAATGCAAATATTCACCCCCAGTCACAAGGATCTGGGTTAAATCCATCATTCTTTTGCTCACCACACCACCCCAGTTTGGACCCAGCCATATGCAAATCAGTCTTGACCCTGTTCCTTGTGGGAACAGTCCAGCCCGAACTGTCAAGCCAGGTCCTCCCTGGACCGGAAACAAGCATCCTGGGACCGGTTTCAGGGCATCACCCTTCATCAGCCAGGCTAGCTTGAATCCAGTGGTGTAGTGAGCACGGGACCCACGTCTGGGCATACCCTTCCCACTTAGGGCGACAAATGCAAAAGAAACAATTGATGGACGGAATGCTGGACAATGCAAACATTCACCCCCAGTCACAAGGATCTGGGTTAAGTCCATCATTCTTTTGCTCACCATACCACCCCAGTTTGGACCCAGCCATATGCAAATCAGTCTTGACCCTGTTCCTTGTGGGAACAGTCCAGCCTGAACTGCCAAGCCATGTCCTCCCTGGACCGGAAACAAGCATCCTGGGACCGGTTTCAGGGCATCACCCTTCATCAGCCAGGCTAGCTTGAATCCAGTGGTGTAGTGAGCACGGGACCCATGTCTGGGCATACCCTTCCCACTTAGGGCGACAAATGCAAAAGAAACAATTGATGGACGGAATGCTGTATTTAGGCCCAGATCTCTGTACTGGGGTGAATGTACGACATTGTTCTGCATTCTGTCCACCCCGAGTGGGACTGGTATGCCCAGACGTGGGTCCCGTGCTCTCCATGCCGCTTGAGTCAAGCTATCCTGGCTGATGACGGCTGAAAGCCCGAAACTGGTCCTAGGATGCTTGTTTCCAGTCCTGGGAGGACCTGGCCTGGCAGTTCGGGCTGGACTGTTCCCATTGGGCGCAGGGTCAATACTGATTTGCATATGGCTGGGTCCAAACTGGAATGGCATGGTGAGCAAAAAAACAATGGATTTAGGCCCAGATCTCTGTACTGGGGTGAATGTACGACATTGTCCTGCATTCTGTCCATCAATTGTTGTTTTTGCATTTGTCACCCCGAGTAGGCCGGGTATGCCCAGACGTGGGTCCCGTGCTCTCCATGCCGTTGGAGTCAAGCTATCCTGGCTGATGAGGGCTGAAAGCCCGAAACCGGTCCTAGGATGCTTGTTTCCAGTCCAGGGAGGACCTGGCCTGGCAGTTCGGGCTGGACTGTTCCCATTGGGCGCAGGGTCAAGAATGATTTGCATATACCTGGGTCCAAACTGGAATGGCATGGTGAGCAAAAAAACGATGGATTTAGGCCCAGATCTCTGTACTGGGGTGAATGTACGACATTGTTCTGCATTCTGTCCATCAATTGTTGTTTTTGCATTTGTCACCCCGAGTGGGACGGGTATGCCCAGACGTGGGTCCCGTGCTCTCCATGCGGCTGGAGTCAAGCTATCCTGGCTGATGAGGGCTGAAAGCCCGAAAGCGGTCCTAGGATGCTTGTTTCCAGTCCAGGGAGGACCTGGCCTGGCAGTTCGGGCTGGACTGTTCCAATTGGGCGCAGGGTCAAGACTGATTTGCATATGGCTGGGTCCAAACTGGAATGGCATGGTGAGCAAAAAAACAATGGATTTAGGCCCAGATCTCTATACAGGGGTGAATGTACGACATTGTTCTGCATTCTGTCCATCAATTGTTGTTTTTGCATTTGTCACCCCGAGTGGGACAGGTATGCCCAGACGTGGGTCCCGTGCTCTCCATGCCGCTGGAGTCAAGCTATCCTGGCTGATGAGGGCTGAAAGCCCGAAACCGGTCCTAGGCTGCTTGTTTCCAGGCCAGGGAGGACCTGGCCTGGCAGTTCGGGCTCGACTGTTCCCATTGGGCGCAGGGTCAAGACTGATTTGCATATGGCTGGGTCCAAACTGGAATGCCATGGTGAGCAAAAAAACGATGGATTTAGGCCCAGATCTCTGTACTGGGGTGAATGTACGACATTGTTCTGCATTCTGTCCATCAATTGTTGTTTTTGCATCCATTTACGGAAGGCATCTTTTACTGCTAACAATTCTTTGTCTGCAATAGAATAATTCAGTTCTGCGGCTGTCAACTTTCGGGATCGATAGGCCACTGGATGAAATTGACCTGTATTCTTGTGTCTTTGCGACAGGATTCCGCCGATCGCCAAATTGGATGCATCTGCTTCAACATAGAAAGGTTCTTCTGGATTCGGGTGTAAAAGAACCGGGACTGAAGTAAAAGTTTCTTTCAGTAACTTGAAAGCCTCCTTAGTTTCAGTATTCCAAACAAACTTTTCTTTCTTCGTCAGTAAACGTGTGAGAGGACTGACCTTTTCGGAGAAATTGAGGATAAAAAGCCTGTAGAAATTAGCGAATCCAATAAATCTTTGTATTTCTTTTACATTTCGTGGAGATGGCCAATCCTTTATTGCTCTCACCTTAACGTCGTCCATAGCTACTCCTTCCGGGGACAAAATGAAACCCAAAAATTCCACTCGCTCGGTGTGAAAGACACACTTTTGCAGCTTGACGAAGAATTGATTATCAAGCAATCTTTTCAATATCGCACACAAATGCTGAACATGCTCTTCCAAGCTTGCTGAGAAGATGAGAATATCATCGATGTATACTACAGCGAAACGATCCAAGAACTCCCTGAGAATGTCATTGACAAAATGTTGGAAGGTTGCTGGAGCGTTGCACAGGCCGAAAGGCATGACCTGGTACTCAAACAACCCAAAATGAGTCCGGAACGCAGTCTTCCATTCGTCACCATCAGCCATCCGCACCAAATGGTAGGGCCCTCTTAGATCCAGTTTGGTGTATATATACGGGCCTCTATAACCTGATCCAAGAGTTCTGAAATGAGAGGCAGAGGGTATCGGTTCTTCTTGGTGACTTCGATAATCAATACAAGTTCTAAGTTTTCCATCCTTCTTAGGGATGAAAAATAGGGGAGATGAGACAGGAGATTGGGAGGGTTGAATAAACCCATTTGCCAAATATTGGTCCAAATATTCTTTATTTAATGAGTTTTATATTGCGCTGGCTAGACCAGTAGGTATCAGAGCGCTTTACATTCGGTTACACAAAGTTACAAAAAATGATAACAATGACACATTACGTCAAAAATAAGCAACACATTGAAAGAGGAAAGAAAGGTGAGAGGAGGAGGGGGGGAAGGGGGAAGTGTGAGGGGGGAGGATGAGGGAAAAGACGGCAGGAGAGACAAAGGGAAGTCTGCCCAAAGACCGACTGGGTAGGTGACGTCCGAGGAGGGAATCCACAGCCCGTCTCCCCTTTAGCTAAGCAAGGTAGCTCCATCGGGCATCAGTCAAATATCTAGGTCTCAAACTGACGAGGGAGAGTTCACGTAAGAAAGTCCAGTGGATAAACAGGGTGGGAACTGTGAGCAAGGACGGGTGAGGGCAGGGGTCAATAGCTGGAAAGAAGAGAAGAGTAGAGCGGTAGGGGGTAGGGTGAAGGGGGAGGAGGGAGATAAGGTCAGGAGAGATGCAGGAGAGTTTGCCCAAGGTCCGGCTGGATAGGTGATGGCCAAGGAGGTAATCCATAGCCCATCTCCCCTTTAGCTCGCGAGGTAGCTCCACAGGGCATCAGTCAAAATGGCTGGGTCTCAGCTGTCGATGGAGAGTTCACAGAGTCAATGACTGAGGCGACCATCTTGAGGTCAGGCAGGGGGGGATGAGTCCTTGATGTACGAATTCAGAGGATCCCCACAATTTTCTATACTGCGGATGAAAGGGGGTGCAGACTAAGCAGGGGATCGGCATGATGAGCAGAGCCAGGGTCCGCATGTCTTTAGGGGGAGCGCGTGATGTCGAGTGATAACCGCCCGAGGGAGAAACAGCCGCCATTAGCAGGACAGGCGGGGCGACTCTAGAGTCTTACTTGTTTCTATAGCGCGGGATCCACACAGCCCCTGCATATAGCGTGTTGAGTGAAGCCCCCGGCAGCGATTCAAAAATATTTCCCACTTCCTCGAATTTACCGCACCGCAGGGAAGGAGGGAGCTCCGGCCGCCGTTGGGCCGTTTGATGTCATGGATGTCCCGCTGTGTCTCACTTACTCTGCTGCCGCGAACTCACTCCGCTGACGGAACGAACTTCACAATCGGGCTACCGTAGTCCGCCTGATTGCGCCGTCTTGTCTCAGCGGTACGCGCTCCAGTCTCGATGTCCCGGCCAGCCACCGCCAAGCCGAGGTGAGTGATCACTTGCTACCACACACCTTCTCCATCACGGCGAGCGCAGATCGATCCGAGCCGCCATCTTGTGTTCTGTATGCCGCAAGAAAGTTCTCTCGGCTCTGCAAGCAGGTCTTACGAAAGGTGCAAATCACTTTTTGAGGGGGGGGCACTGTCGGCTGGATAAACAGAGGTCAGCTGCATCACAGAGCACTTCTTTCGAACACCGGGTGCGATCTCACAGTTCCCCAGGAGCCATCTTGGTATATTCAGTGGCAGGGACGTCGCAGCTCATTACTCTGCGATGCAGGATCGGAGAAGGGCGATTTTGCGCTTCAAGTGATCCGCCTGCATTCCGGTTGCAGAATATTAGTTTTAGGTAGGATAACAGCGTGGCGGAACGCCGCATAGGAGGCTGGTGAGAGGGTTCACCACGGAGCATCAGCTCCGAGCGGCCATCTTGATGAGGCTCCTCCTATGTCTTTCAAATTCTTTCAAATGAAGATTCTCAGCTTCCGTGAGGGCATAAATTCTACTGCATGGCAGCGATGCACCCGGTTCCAGCTCAATCTTACAATCAAATTCCCAATGCGGGGGTAATCTCTTGGCCTCTTGCTCATCAAAGACAGATGCCAGGTCTTGATATTCTCTTGGTACCTCTGGAACCTCTAGAGTACAAATCATATAAGACTGCTGGGCTAACAATGACAGTGGAGTTGGCTGGTGATTGGTCTTACACAGATGGTAACACTGTTTCTTACAATATTCTGAATTCAGCTCAACAGTTCTTTTGGCCCAATCTATCTTCGGATTATGCTTGGTGAGCCAGGGCAATCCTAAAATAAGCTGAAATTGCGGAGCATCGATGAGACTGAAGCTCAACAAACTTAAATGCTGGCCTGGCCCCAATAAAGAAATTTCCTCGGTATTGTAGGTAATGGGTCCAGAAGAAAGATTGGTACCATCAACTGCCCGAACTGGTTCTGGCTTTCCTTTCTGGAGAAAACGAATTCCAAGCGACTTGGCAAATTTTATATCGCAAAAATTCCCTGTAGCTCCTGAATTGATCATGACAGAGACCACATCAACTTCAGAAACTCCAAATTTGATTAACCAGGAAATGATGAGATGAGGGGCTGAAGATTGCAAAGTGTTAGCGACTAGTTGTGGATCGGGAGTTGTCTTATCAAAAGCACCCACCAGAGCAACTCCTCTTACTGATGGGCCTTGTCTTTTACCAATGAATTATTCTTTGGTTTCTTTGGGCATTCTTTGACAAAATGACCGGAAGTTCCACAGTACATACACAGCTTGCCAATTCTACGCTTTTCTCTTTCTTTCTTGGTCAATGGACCTCGTACTGTGTCGATTTGCATAGGCTCTTCTCCCGACGTGGATTCACTGACTTTCAAAGTCTCTGGCCTTATTCTGTCAATTTGAGGGGGAAAATGTCGAACATCTCTACGGCGCTCACTCTTTCTCTCGTTTTGTCGTTGATCTATTTGAAATACCAAATCGATTAATTCAGAAACATCTGTGGGTCTCTTCGGAATTTGGGCCAGGCCATCCTTTAATTCATCTTTGAGCCCTCTATAGAATATGGCCGCTCTCTTGGCTTCTGGCCAATTGGTTTCAACTATCAATTTGTTAAATTGCGCAAGATAAGCGATCAATTTGCGATTCCCATGCTTAAGATCTAAGAGCTCATTGTCAGGAGTTTGAGAAATGGTTCGCCGATCAAAAATACGTAGGAACTCTGCTTTAAATTCCTCAAAGTCATATAAGATATGATCATTGCTGTTTACTAGTGGCATAGACCAAGCTGCTGCATCTCCACTCAGGTAGGACAATATGAAGGCCAACTTGGATTGGTCCTCCTTAAAAATTATGGGCCTACATAAAAAGTGCAATGAACACTGAGTGAGAAAAATTTGAGCCTTATGGGGGTCACCATTAAATCTCTCTGGGGCCGCTAATGGAATAGTAGGGGAAATGGCATGAACTACTTGTGTAGTCAATTTGGCTGCTGAAGGGGACGGGGAAAATTGTTGTGGTTTTTGTACTCTGGACATGGGGCCGGACCCTACTACAAATTCATCAAATGTCTGTCGAAGATAATTGGCTTCCTGACTAGACTTTCTAACCTCATCTCTAAGGATCTTGTTTTCCTCCATAGCTTCACTCAACTGTTTTTGCAACCCCTCCAATACTGTCGCCAGAGTCTTAACGTCAATTCTTTCAGCCATTCCGCCCAAGTGGAAGTTTTTGGTGTATGGCACTTCAATCTGTCAGTACCACGCACCTGAAAACTCTGCTTCCACGGGAGCGGATGAACTTTTCCCCAAATCCCAAACTCCACTGCAAGTCAATTAGATAATTCACTCACAGTAAAGAGGGGGAAAGGGGATAGGGATGACAAGAGAGACTGCCACTGCTGTGCCTCTTCCTCTCAGGAATATCTGGTAAGTCTTCAGGGCACCTGTAAACACAAACACAAATTTACCACTTCTTGTACAGACTCCCAACTATCCCTCCGAGCCCTCTCTAGCTACCACCTATTACCTGTTATGCTCAGTGGACTAGCTGCTCTCCATACAAGATTAATTATCAAATAATCCTTGTAGTACATTCCTCAAGATAACATTATGTTCTTTCTTTCTTTTGCAGATTGCTGGTAGAAGAGATTCTGGGTGGTAAGTACAAATATATATATATATATATATATATATATATATATATATATATATATATATATATATATATATATATATATATATATTTATATCTACTGATCTTGTTCAATCATATATCTGCTGCTCTTTTCCTGAGGAGAAGTGTTCAAGAGGAATATCCTGCTGCTCTTATCCTGAGAAGTACTGTTCTATAGGAATAGTCTGTTGCTATTATCCTGAGATGTACAGTTCAAAATAAATAGTAAGTTCTATTCCAGAATTTCAATGTAGTACAAAAATTAGATTGTTTCAAATGTCTCTTAAATTGCAAAAATATCATGTGTCAAAAGTCTCCAAATAATTCTCTCACAAGTGGAATCAGGAAGTTGAAAAGGATATTGGAAAAGATTTCAGTTCAGTTAATTCGAATAGACTTCCATGAAAAATGTTCTAGTTCTCTGTCAGCTACTTCAATGAAGCTCGCATGGAGAGAATTAACGAATTCTCACAGAACCCAAAAGGCAGTCAAGCTCTCAAAATACCTTTAGTAGCTTGACATAGGCTGCACCATAGACAGGATACAAGGACTGCGGTACTCGCGAACTTGTCAGGCGGAGAGAAAACGAAAAGAAATGCTACTCCCCTGACGAATTTACTGAAACAGCATGCGTGAAAGAAGAAATGCTGCTTCCTCACAAGAAAGACGGTTGAAGTGCGCTCAGCGCTGAGTGCGCGAGTGCGATTGCGACAACACTGCTAAAGCAGGCTAAACACTAGACCGGGAACTATCCAAACCTCTCTTTGCAGCCGCCATCTTGAAATCCTGATGAGGACAAACCTGAATCAGCTTGAGCAGCACCAGCAAAAGCTTCAAGGATGCAGAACAGTGGCGCTTCCCAAACGGGTAAATAGGCAATCTTTTGTGTCTTAACCCTATAAGGAGACAATTCAGAGCAGATTTTGACCGGATTTATTCAGTCCTGACACAGGGCTTATGTTCTCGGAATTCTTTCTCCACTTTCCCCTTCCTCCTCAGGACTAACTGCTACAAGCGCCTTGATGCCTTCAGGCAATTGTTTCTGCCCTACAATTTTTAAATTCATTTCATGTCTAAAATTAAGGGCTATCTGGGAGGGATTAGTATTTTGAATGCTCTGGACGCAGTGCATTTTTTCCTTTTTGTTTTCATTGTTAGGAGAGGGAAGCTTGCTTTAATATGTTTTACTTAGGTTACCTATATCAGGAGTTCACAGGTTAGCATGTTGTCACTAATTTCAGATCTGCCTTTGCAGTACACTGCAAATTGAAGTACGGATGGTGGTTGTTTGGGTCTTGCATTAAGGAAAGGTGTGTGATCTGGCATCCAGGTCACGGGATGCCCATTCCTGGTCAATGTAAGCAGACAGATATGCAGCTCAAGGAATGGCATCTATCGGCACCTGGTAACACTTTGTGTGTTGAGTGACTTTTCCTCTTTCGTACAGTTTGCTCATAGCCCTTGTTCCAGAATCTTTTTTATTTTCCTTCTTGTTGGTTACCGCGGGTGTCTTCAGGTTACTCTGCTGCTGCCGGGTGCCTCACTCCTCCTTGCATTGCATCTTCTGTTACCGTGTTTCCTTCAGCCTTTGGTTTTCGCAGCTTTCCAGCTTCCCCCCTTGTCTTAGCTCTGATGCCCTGCCTTATAAACCCGGGGCCTTATTTACGACAAAGTAATGCAGCACGGTGCCGCAAGCCATTTGGCTGCACCGCGCTGCATTACTTTGGAAGCATAGGGATACGTCATATCTACAACGCTGTCCCCTGTGCTGGCGCACAATTGGCTGCTATGCGCTGACGCAGGTACCCTTGCACCATGGTGTAAGGGTGCCTTTATTGCGGGGATGATTGTATTTGTGCTGGAAGGGACACCTTCCTGCAAAAAAACAATCACAAAAGAGGTGTTTTCCTCTTTCTATGCGTGCTGCATAGAAAGAGGAAAAAACAAGGAGAAATGAAAACATTTCTCCTCGTTGCACGTCCCTGCACCTCCCCTGGGGAGACATAGCATTCTGACGCATTCCAGGTTTACCACTTCTCCTGAATCTGGAAATGCGGCAGTATCCACGGGTGTTGCGTGTGAACACCCACACCTACACCCATGGCAAGCCTATTTCACGCAAAGTGATGCGTGATAAGGAGCCGTATTTACAAGGCCACGAAAAGCCACACACAGTGGCTTTACGTGGTCTTGTAAATATGGGGCAGCACACTGCCCCGCCGGTGCATCACAAAAAGTGACGCACCGGTGGCGCAAGGGGCTTGTAAATATTCCCCCCGGTGAGCATTGATACACAAGGGAAAGACTGGGTTTATGTCTCTCATTGCTAAACCATATATTTCACTGATATTCCATTAACAGTGAGAGACGATTACTTGCTAGCACAACTCGATACTTAGCCCTATTGCTGATAATCTGTGCAACCCAGAGCACTGTGTTGAAGAGTCGAGCTAAATCTCTTGCGCTCTCTCTCGAATTATCCTTTCCCTCTGCCTATATGCCTCTCATGCTGGCATATTTACAATCTGTATATGTAGAAGTGCAATACAAAGCAAGGTGAATTATTGTCGAACTCAACTCGACTCAACTCGTACCCCAAAACCTGACCACCTGTAGAAGGTGGACTTTTTCATTGCTTGAAATATTTTAGAGTTCATTTTCATTTACACAAACAAAGGGATGAGTTAGATGTGTGTGGGGCACCACTGATGACACCATATTGACTATGACACTCGAGGGGGATTCCCGCTGTTCTCATGGTGAAGGTACCTACCAAACCACAGAGGGACAAGATGAGAGACAATCTGTTTAGTGTATGGGCATATAGACAGCACTGAATGCTCTTGTGAGGTCAGTTTGTGCCCAACAGTATTGCTCTCACTGCCCCTCCAACATATCTGAAACTCCCCAATAGGAGCAAGAGCAAGGGAAACCTTGTTCATAGCTTGCAGGATGAGGGGCAGTTGGTCATGGACTCATTTTCTCATTTGCTTGATTAAAGAAGAAAATATAACGCACAATCATTCTGAAGATCTACAGCACAAAAAAGGAACACTGCTCCCTCTAAAAATAGGTTGCACTTTATTCAATTTTAATATTTTTACATTGTGCATGTTGATTCAATTAAGGGTGCACAGTTTGTGAAGCAGGTGTCTAGTTTGGGAAGGCAACACAAGGCAACCAAATTTATTCTCAAGCATAAATTGAAGTGGATTTTGGCTCTTGCTTGAGTTGTTTTTCAAGATGGGGATGGCCCATGGTGAGAATCACAATCACAGAGACAGTTCTAGGCCGGGTCTGAACAAAAGTAGGATCAAAAGCATGGACTTCATATTTCATACCTGCCAATTTACAAATGAATTTCACTGTGTCAGAAGGGGGCGGGCCTCGTGCCGAGGGCTACTTAACGGGCACTCTGTCCGTCACCAAGCCCTCACCCCCTTAAAAAAAAAACAGAAACTTAGGGTAATTTAGCCTGTTGCCAATGTCCTAGGTTGTTTACACACATCTTTATGGATATCAACTGCTTACTGACTCTGAAAATGAGCTGGAAATCTACTGTTTACATTGGTTTTCACCTTTTTGCCTGCCACCATGTGATTTCAGCTCCTCACCGGGTGACCATGTGAGGGGAGCCAAAATCATATGACACATGGTGGCACCGTGTGAGTTGGCAAGTCAGATATTTATTTTCTGGCCATGTAAGTGTGTCACAGCAAGAAGAATGCCATGCAAACTTTTAGTTGAAGTAAGCATGTTTTAAGCACTACTACCTTGCTGGAGGAGAATAATGATCCTGCTATCTCAGACTTCCTTGACCCATAACATGATGTCAGCAATTCTATCTGGTTCTAATAGGAGTTTGTGCAATCAAGACTGTTTGATTATAGTGCAGAAAAATCAATATTAACAGTTAAAGTTGAGGAAATTGTGAAATTTCACCACCTTCTAGTTCATAAAATTGGTACCAACATTTTCATAATTGTTTCTATTTAATCAGAGGGAAAATAGCCTCATTGGGAAAAAAACTTTGAAAAGTTTGTGAAACCTTTTTGCTGCATAATTTTGCAAGATACTTTTCAGCAAATATTAATCAAGGTTGATTTAAAAAAAAAAAAGTGTGTTCATGTGCAGTTTATCAACACAATGAAAATGCAGAACAATTCTCTACAGAATCTGGAATTTGGTGTTTTTTTTTCATGCAGAAAAAGACAAAAAAGTGATGAATGGAATGGTTGAATTATTCTAAAACACTACTAGTTACTAGGAGCCACATTCCAGTCCATCATTTATTTGCCCACTATGCCTCTCCAGACAGAGATCAGCCATATGCAAATCAGACTCGGTCCTAATCCAATAAGAGCAGTCCAGCTCGAACAGCCATGGAAGGAGCCCATTAGAGGGGACCTCAAACAAACCCAGATCGGTTATGGTCTTGTTGCTTCAAACAAAATGTAACTTTGCTGGGGGCGTGGCTTACCACACGGGCAAGATGGACGCATTCCTGTGAAGCTCCGAGGAGAATGTGGTGTTGGTGTAACAGCAGCCTCCTGACTCCTGGACAACTCTCGTCACCCAAAATGGTCGCGTAAACAATAGTGCTCATGGTGCTTCTATTTTTTATGGCATGGGAAGGAGTGCATGAGGATATTCGGGTGGCTCGCTTCCTCTCTTCAGAAGCAGACACCATTTCTGGACCGCGGGGCGAGGCACAGTGCTGAATGGCAGCTGAATGCCATCTGAATGATTTCTTAAAGGCATGCTCCTCTTTTAAAGGCATATTCCCCTTTTAAAGGCATATCTCACATTTTAAATGTGTTTTCTTCATCTATTGGAGCACAGAGCCTTCAGAAATGAACATTTAAGCTTTGCTTTGAGGAAATTGTTTGTGGAAGTTCAGTATTTCTTCTGGGTCTCCTCTTCATTGACATGTTTGCTTGTTATTTCTTTTTGCTGAATAAGTTGCAGAGGCGACTTTGCTGTGGTAATAATTGTTCTACACTGACTACGTATTTATTTTTACTTGATGTAACTCAAATATATGGGTAATTCAAAAGGTTTTAGACCACTAATTAAGAGTCCACTGGACAATTCGTGAAGATGCTTGTCGGCGCAATTAGTATCCACTCCGATGAAGAACTCTGCCTACAACTACAGGCTCCAGTCCAGCCTCTTCTTCTATCTTCTAACTGCCAGCCTATCTCAACCCTTTTACCAGTAAGGCACCAGTTAAATGGCTTAAAAAAGACCCGCCTTCTCATACAAAGTCTATACCTGTGTCTTCGCTAGATCTTCTGTTGAAGGAAATTAGAGCTTTGCGCCCTTTTATGGAAGACACTAGTGCCAAATTACAAACTCTTAGTGATAGATGGCCACTCATGGAAGAATGTCTGTCCTCGGCGGAGCAGCAAATTACTAACTTTAAGGACATGTCACTTAAAGGGCATTCTCTTCAGGCAAAGGTCTCCTCCTTACAGAAACAGGTCAAAGACCTTGAGAACCAAAATAGGAGGAATAATCTTCGCATTTTTGGTCTTCCTGAAGGTACAGAAGGGGCGGACTCCATTTCTTTTTTTGAAATCTTTCTGCCTCAGATTTTACATTTATAAAAAAGTCGGCCACTTAACATTCAGAGAGCTCACAGAATAGGATGCCCTCCTTTGAGTGCTTTACCTTCTAAGAGACCTAGAGGTGTCATCCTGTATTTTCTGGAATACACAGAACTAATGCAGGTTATCTCTGCTGCTAGACATCTCAAACGGATTTCTTGGTCAGGGCATGATACATCATTTTCTCAGGATTACACCAAGAACAGGGCAGACAGACAGAGAGACTTTCTAAGTATGAGACCTGCCCTCCTTTCCATGAGTGACCGGTTTGGACTTTTTCAACTATGTTTCTTTAAAGTCACGTATAATAATAAAACAACGACCTACGAGGATCCATCTAGTTTGAGAGATTTCATTACATTCTACTGAACGTACGTTATGGATGTTGCGCCTTTAACTTCTTCAGCATGATATTCTTTTGTTGTTGAGTCTGCTTGCTAATTTTTCATCATCAAGGGATTATATTATAGTGCAGTGTTTGGTTAATTTTCATATTCCCTTACTTACCGTTGATGTTGTTTTGTAGCTATAGACTATTGCATGATGTTTTATTTTTTAAAACGAACATTTTACACTGGTTTTTTTTCTTGCAGATGTTCTATCTTTGTTATGGTTGTCTTCATTTCTCATTTATGTCGCACCATCCCTCCTGCGCCATGTTGCCCCTTGTGGATCGGACGTGATGTCTTCTCCATGTGGTCCCTCCCCTCCCTCATCAAAATATCGTTAGGTATGTTCCCCCTTTATGTTGTATGTTTGATATATTTCTTCTTTGCTATTGCTAAACTTCCTCTATTTTCCCCTCTTTGTTCCTTTTTCATTCCTTTCTCCCAGTTTCTTTTCCCTTTTTCTTCTCTCATTTTGGACTCTACACTTTTTATCATCTTTCCTAAGCTGATATTTCTTTAATTACTTATAAAGCTTTGTTATATTATCTTTCAAATGATGTATGATTGTTATCTTCAATTTGTCCTATTCCAATGGTTTTGACAATAGTCTCCTGGGTCAGGGGCTTGAACTCTCCAATTAAAAGACAGGGAGTTCTCACTCACCTGTCAAAGCTTAGTGTGCACATAGCTTTTTGGCAGGAATCCCATCTATCTGACATTGAATCTATTAAATTGGGGAGAGGGTGGGTGGGTGAAGTTTTCTTTTCACCTGCTTTGGGGAAAAAGCATGGAGTTGTAATATTATGTCACAAATCCTTAAAAGTTCAGTTGATTTCTCAAGAAAAAGATGAGCAGGGAAGATGGTTATAATTTAAACTATGCATTGATAAAGTTTTGATTGTTCTTTTCAACATATATGGTCCTAATGCGCCTGATTGTCAATTTTGGTCCCTTACCTCACAGAAGCTCCTGCAACACCCAGATGATAACCTTGTCCTAGCTGGTGATTGTAACTTGCCTGCTGACCCTTTTCTTGACAGACATTCTTTATCTCATTACATACCAAATAAAATGCAAAAAACGTCTACACAAGCTTTTCATAGACGTCACCTCACGGATGTTTGCAACTATGTAATGCCATTTTATGAGAGTATACGTTTTTCTCCCCCAGTACATCATATACAATACCGAATTGACTATGTTTTTATTTCTCACCAACTCACTTAATCCTTACATTCAGCGGATACTGGTTCCATTTTGATATCCGATCATGTCCTGGTATCTGTGCATTTAGACATCTTACCCAAATCCACATCTACTAAACGATGGAGGTTCAATAACTCATAGACACCGCTTTTACCTCTTCCTTCAATACTTTTGCTCAGGATTTATTTTTATTAAATCAGATGGTGACGTTTCATTTCACACTGTATGGGATGCATTTAAGGCTTCAGCCTGTGACTTCATAATTAATTTAGTTTCTAAAAAAGGCGAATATCTCAATCGCAGTCTAAACAGATCCTTGGTGAAATTAAACGCCTGGAGCATTCTTATTATACTTCTCATTCTCAGAAATCTCTAAATCAGCTCATTAAAGCCAAACTCCAATTTAATAAGGTCTCTACTGATAGTGCTGCTTATTATCTCATCATATCTAGTGCTAAATATTACGGCAGTCAAAACAAGTCTGGGAAGTTGCTAGCTAGCTAACTATCTTAAAATTAAGCACAACAAACTATTCATTGAATCAATTATTGATGATACTGGCTCCTTTCATCACAAGGACCCAGGCATTTTATCTCAATTCTAACAATTTTATACTACACTTTACACCCCGGATTGTCTCTCCTCAGATCCTGAAATTTTAAGTTATCTGTCTTCTGTATCTAAACCGGCTCTTCTCATGCAGACTTCTCTTCTTTAGAGTCTGATATCACTCAAACAGAACTTCAGCTTGCACTGCTTTCCCTTAAGAAGGACAAGGCCCCAGGCCCTATTGGTTTTACGGCTGAATTTTACATACATTTTTCCAAATGGCTTCATCCCAAACTTTGTTTGTTAATTCAATCTTTTGTTAATTCGAACACCTCATCTGGCTCCTTTTTAGATGCTTTTATTTGCCTCATTCTGAAAGAAGCAAAGATCCAAAATTTTGCAAAAATTATCGACCCATATATTTAGTCAATTTAGATTATAAGGTAATTTCTAAAGCATTAGCTTTCCGGTTCGAATCTTTTCTCCCTGATCTCCTGGGAAAAGAATAATCCGGTTTTGTCAAGAGTAGATATCTTTCGGATAATACCCGTTTATTTTTTGACATTATTTCTAGATCTACAGGTGTGCCTGATTCTATGGAGGCCATTGCCCTGGATGCCGAGAAGGCTTTTGATTGTGTTCTTTGGTCTTATTTATTTCATACTTTAGCTTTGTTTGATTTTGGCCCAAAAATCATGTCTTTAATTTCTCTCCTCTATCCCTCTCGCAAAGCGGGTATTTGTGTTAATGGGTTGATATCCTCTTATTTCACTCTGCAAAGAGGAGTTCATCAAGGTTGTTCCTTCTCCCCCTTCCTTTTTAATTTAGCACCAGAACCATTTTTGTCTCAGATTCGTCAGAATGTTTACATACATGGTTTCACTCATGATTCTCAACAAGCTAAATTAGCTGCATATGCTGACGACATTTTGTTATTCCTTTATCAACCCTTCTCTTCACTCCCTGCTTTTGTGTCAGAAGTCTCATCCTTTTCCTCTGTCTCTGGTTATAAATTGAATACTGATAAATGCGAAATTTTGCCCCTTAACAAATTCAACTTCATGCATGATTTTACCTCCTCTAATTTCAAATGGCAATCCAAACAACTTAAATACCTTGGTCTTCAATTCACTTCATCCCTCACTTCTTCCATTTCTATAAATATTGACATTTGGATTCAGAAAATGTCCTCACTAACCAGTAAATGGCATCTGCTCCACATGTCTTGGTGGGGTTGGCTGAACACCATTAAGATGATGTTGGTTCCTATCATCCTTTTTACGCTCTCTATTATACCCTTACATATCCCTCTGGAGTCCTACAAGAGAATGGACTCAATATTATCTTTTTTGGGGGGAATAATAAAAAGCCCTGTATGTCCTTAATCAAGTTACAGTGACCTAAAGATAAAGGTGGAGTGAACTTTTGCGATTTCCCGAAATATCATAAATTTTCACAATCTCCCAATGGATCGCACTTTCCTCGATATATACTCCATTGTTGGTTGATTTGGAATGGGCATTTTTATTTCCTTAGTCATTTCTGGAATACTTAAATTTCACATGACAACCTCAAAAACCTTCTACTCCTATTTTCAAAAATGCTTGCAAAATATTAACGTCTGTCAGTTCCTATACGCCCACAGATTTACGCTTGTTTCTTTATTCTACTATTGGTCATAACCAATTTATTCAAGTGAACAACCGTTTCTGTTTATTGGCATTCCTGGAGAACTAAAGGGCTGATTTAGGTTCATCAATTGTTTGATCAGGATTCAGTTCTTGCTTTTCCACAAGCTCAGGAACTTTTTCGTCTACCATCAACTTTCCGTACCAAATTTCTTCTTCTACAAAACATTATCTCTCAAGCATACAATCACTTCAAATCCATTCCCCCCTCTAGTATTTCATCACTTACGCCACTTGCTAATCTTCTACCTACACATCCTAAGGCTGCCACTATCTACTCCCACTTGCTAGAAGCTCCCACTATTAGACCTGAGTCTAAGACTGAACTTGCATGGCAAAAGGACCTCTCTATAAATTTAACCATGTCTACCTAGAAGCGAACCTGGATCAAATTTAGAAAATCTTCTCGTGCCGCCAACACACCACAGACATTTTTTTTCATAAACAATAGACTCTTTTTGACACCAGAAGCCCTTCACAAGATTAATAAGGATACCCCAGATACTTGTTGGTCTTGCTCTGCACAACAAGCAGACGTGAAACACTTACTTTTCACTTATCCTCACATTTCTAAATTTTGGTCACACGTTTGGCTCCAGATTAATTCAATTTTTTAGAGTACTTTCCTTTAATCTATTTCAGAAGTATTTTTGGGAAGCTTTGCCGAAGTTTGGGTGAAAGCTTCGTTTAATATGCGGATACTTGACCTGTTGTTAGCACTTGCTTTCAAGCAAATAACTCACAATGGGAAAGATTCTACACAAATATCTTCTAAAGCATGGTGGTATGCAGTTTGCCGCAATCACTGATTGGATACCGCATATATGCATCCCTTGCACTCAATTCCTTGACTATTCTGCCAATGCAACCTTTGCCCCTCCACCTCACTCCCAGGAAGTTCTACAGCCTCCCTGAATTCCTCTTTCTTATCATTTAGTTTTTCTATTACATACCCCTTGTTATTTATTCTGATGTGTATATTTGGCAAATAAAATCAGACTGTAATTTTTTATCCATTGTATGCCTCTTTTCTTGTATTTCTTTCCTCCTCCCTTACCTTTATTATTTTATTGGTTTCTACTATTCTAATGTATGTTATTTCAAGTTCAATAAACTCACTTTTAAAACTTAAAGAATTTTCATTTTGCTGAAAAAATATAATTTACGTTTTGTAGGATTGGGGACCGTACCTTAAAATCAGCTGCAGAGGTAAGGTTTGTCACGGGAGTGTGACGATATTCTCCGCAATCCCCATGTACTCCGAGACCAGGGTGTAAAGGAATAATAATGGGAAATTGGTACTCAGTGGTGGGGGTACAGGGTGTATGGATACAAAGGAGTGGTTGTGATTTGATACTAATACAAGAACAATTGATAATGTACATTAACCATAATTCTTTTGATTTTCCTGGTTACATTCTTCATCTTGTGACATAAAAAACTTTTGAGACTGCAGCTTTGTTTTGCTTTCCCAAGGCTTGGGTGGTGATCACCATTTTGGATTCGGACTGTGGAAATGCAGAGTTTGTAGCGTCTTACCTCTCTAATGGATTTGTCACGACTTGTGCTTTGGACTAGCACTGGAATTATTCTTGGGTTCCTGCCAACCAAAGCAGCCTTTCCAATTCTTCTGCCAGCTCTTTTCAGGGACTGAATCACAATGTTTGAAACAGAATTGAGTGTTTCGTATTTGCTAAACAAACCTTATAGAGAACAACATATATGCTGTCAACAACTGTTTGGTGTGGCCTCATATAGTGCCTATAGACCCTAACGGGTGAGTAGTCCAGCTTTATAAGAAACTTGACCGATTGATATATTTTGTGGAACCGTTACAAATGGCAGGTGTAATAAAAATATTCAGCAAACCATACTGTCAGTTCCCATTTGAGGTGGATGGAGTGTGTATTAAGGGAGATAACCACATGAAGTATTAACATTGATACTTCCCACTACTTATATGTTTTACACCTGTCCTTTTCCTTTGTCTTCCAGATTCAAAGTATGCTATTAAGGTACTGAGAGCAGATATCTGTAAAAAGACATACAACATATATATAGAATAAGAGGTCATATTAGCAATTGCCACTAGGTAGTTACAGTTAGGATTGTGTTTGCGTAGGAAATGCCTTTTTTGTGTTGCTAATAATTTTGGCACCATTTGACGAATTCTGTGAAACTTTCCAAAAAGGTGCTACTTTTTGACTAGTTAGTGCATGAAAAGTTTTGGAGTGATCCGCCAAGCGAAGGCAGAGAAAGAGGCGGGTCCTAAAATAAGTTTCTCCTCATTAATTCTTTCATATGAACTTTAGACACAGCTACAGCCCAAACCGCTAAACGGATTTACACCAAATTTGGCAGAAAGCTAGATCTTGTTCCAGAAAGAGTGCTTTTTGTGTTTTGGTAGAAAATCTGTTCAGTTGTTTTTGAGCAATTGATGCGGTCTAGGGACTCAGTGCCTCTGTGAACAGGGACATCTTAAGGATTTCGGGGGCCCTGGGCCAAACATATTTTATGGGCCCCTGTTCGGAAAAGCTTTGAATTTAATATCCAATTTCAGCTCTTTCATGCCCTCTTTGGCACAGGTCACTGACAATGTACAGGCACACTCCAAATTCTAAATCTATTTAGAACACTGGAATGTTGGGAGCTCCATTGAATTCAGTGGAGTAGCTCTGGGCTTATAATGGCTGGTATATGCCCAGAGCTCCGACATTCCAATGTTTTTCTTCATATTTCTCCATTTTATTTTTTTTAACTCTTTTTATTAAACAGAGAGAATCGATATCATGCGTACAAAAAGGGGGAATAAAGCTTCTTTACAGTATAATTACATCAGAACATTGAATCATACAGGTGTTGACGATTGATTCAGGACTCAAGGCGTTACAGGTTCCTCAAGAGAGGGAATCACAGGCGGAACACAAATGTCACCCCGATATTCGTTCCATTTGTTCCAAATTGCAGACCACTTTTTGGGGCACCCACGCGCTGTGTACACTGTCTTCTCCCTAAACATGCACCAGTCCATATCTGCCCTCCATTTATTGAGTTGAGGTGGCACTCCGGCACCCCAGAGCTGGGCTATATGCCGCTTAGCCAACATCAGGCCCAGTGTGACCCATATTTTGTCTTTGCTATTTAAGTCCCTGGGTTCCCACACATTTAAGAGACAACATTTGGCTTCAGGTCTAAGGCTTACCCCAAGAACCTCTTTCATGCACTCGTGTATCTCCTTCCAGTAACTCTGAATATACCCACATTCCCATAAGATGTGCATGAACGTGCCTTCCTGCCCACACTGCCTCCTGCACCTCCCGTCATTCACCCTTCCCATACTGACAAGCCGAGACCCAGACACATACACTCTATGGAGAATGTTTAGCTGTACCAGACGCAGCCTAGAAGAAATCGCAACCTCTCGTGGTGACGAGATCGCTTCCTGCCATTCTTCGTCATCCAGCTCTAGTCCATCCCTCACCCACCTTTCCCTAATCAGTCTGAGGGGATCAGGCGTATTGTTGATTAATTTCTTATATGTTAGGGTAATCGCTTTCGTAGGCATATAGCCATCTAGCAGCCTGTCTTCCAACGGCGAGGACTCTGGGGGAGCGGCACTTTAGGTAACTGTGCCAGCAGGGCATGTCGCACCTGCAGATAGCGGAAATACTCCGTATCTGCTAGTTCGTACTCATTATTCAGGGAGGCAAATGACACTACCCCTCCCCCTTTCCATAGATCCCCTATCTTCGAGATCCCGATCAGATCCCATTTGTCGAAGCCCTTCGAGGTCCTCAGTGTGCCTAGTTGTTCAGTGTCCCACAAGGGAGTGGCGAGTGTGAGCTTCTGTTCCCATCCCAGGCTTCGATTTGCTGCCTGCCAGACTTGCACTGAGTGTTTGGTTGGCCCTGTTAATGGGAGCTTACGCGTTCTAGAGTAGAGGGCCCTGTTGTAGTTACCCCCAGGAAGCAGCCATTTGTCCAATCTATACCCCGGGTCCTCCCAGCATCGGTATGTGCAATGGTTGATTGCGGCCAGGTGAGCAGCCCAGTAGTATTTCCTTATGTCTGGAAGACCGATCCCTCCATCATACCAGCCCAGAACTAGCTTCTGTAAAGCTATTCGGGGTCTACCGTCCCAAAGGAGTTCCCTCTGGAGACCCTCTACTTCCTTAAAATAACGCGTTGGGATCAGGTCTGGGTAGTTCTGCAAGGCATAAAGGAAGCGCGGCAACGACATCATTTTGAAAAGTGCTTCCCTACCCAGCAGGGAGAGGGGGAGCGCCCTCCAATGTGCAACATCTCGTTTCAGTCCCTGAAGGGGGGGGGAGCAGGTTTCGGTCATATCGAGTCTTGGGGTCCGCCGAAATGAAGATTCCCAAGTATTGGAAGCCCCCTTCAGCAACCTGAATTGGACACTTTTTGGGCAGGCGCGGAGGATCACCACTGAGGACGTATATTAAAGACTTGGCCCAGTTAATTGTATAGCCAGAGTATCTCCCGAAGCTGGCAAATATATCCAGGACTGCGTTGAGCGATGACCTGGGGGAAGCCAGATATAATAGGATATCATCCGCATATAGGGAGATGCGGATTACCAGGTTTCTGCGGATCCACACCGCCAGGGGCGAGAGAGAGAGAGCAAACAACAGCGGTGACAACGGGCACCCCTGACGAGTTCCGCGACCCAGTGCAAACACCTCAGATTTCTTGTTCTTGACCACTATTTGCGCCAAGGGTTCGGCGTACAGTAGCCGCACCCACCCTATGAACCCGGGCCCGAAGCCCATCTTTGCCAGGACTGCGAACAGGTATGACCACTCGATAGTGTCGAACGCCATGGTGGCGTCCAACGAGACTACCACTGTGTCCTTGCGGATCGTTCCGAGTCTTCCCAATACCCCATGCAATCTCCTCAGGTTCAATGCAGTGTTTCGATTGGGCATAAAGCCTGATTGGTCAGGGTGAACCAGCTTACTAATAACCTGGGTCAAGCGACTCGCCAGTAACTTGGCCAGGACCTTGGGCTCTGCGTTCAGTAGGGAAATAGGTCTGTAGGATGAACACCTATCTCGAGGTTTACCATCTTTGTATATTGTAACTAGAATTGCTACCCTTTGATCCCGGGGAAGCAGACCCAATCTCCTGCTCTCTTCAAACATAGCTCGCATGTACGGTGCCATGGCGTCCGGTTTGAGCTTGTACAATTCAATCGGCAGGCCGTTTGGACCCAGTGCCTTCCCGGGTTGGAGATTTCTGATCGCCTGCGCGATCTCGTCATTAGTAAAGGCGCTATCCAGTGACTGCTTCTCCTCTGGAGACAGGGTTGGGAGTCGGATGTCTGAAAGCATTGCTCGTGAGTTTTCCTCCGACAAGGAGGAGCTTGCCCCATATACTTGCCAGTAATGCTCGGCAAACTCATTGGCAATCACCTGTGGATCTGTTATTTTCCCGCCACTAGCATCCGTAAGTTCTGGCACTAAGCGACTAGCCAATTCCTTCATGTCCAACCATGCTAGGAGCTTCCCGGCCTTATCGCCCAAATCGTATATCCTGCCCTCCTTTTCCCTGCCTAACGTTTTGGCCATATAGGTAGCCAGTAACTTGTATTCTTCCCTCTTGAGTTTTAGCTCATGCGTTATCTCTTCCGTGGCTGCTCCCTCACTCTCGTCCTCCAGCCGGAGGATGTCTGTTTCCACACGGACCAGGTCTTTCACCTTCTCTTTTCGCACCCCAGCAATGAGCGAGAGCGCCTGCCCCCTCAGCACTGTCTTGAACGCTTCCCATATGGTTTGATGTGAGTTCACGGAACCTACGTTTTCCGTGAAATAGTGATCCATGGCCTGAAGCAGGGCCTTCTTGACCACTGGGTTCCAAAGATACCAGGGGTTGATCGGCGCGACCTTCCCTACCCTTTTTTCATTTAGGACTGCCTCCACCCAGATAGGAGAGTGGTCTGATATACCCCTCGCTAAGTGTCTTACGTCGCTTACGCTGCTCACCTGGGATGCCAGCATAAGGAGGTTGTCTATGCGGGAAAGACTGTTATGTGCCCCTGAGTGAAAAGTGTATTGGAGTTTCTGTGGGTGAAATGCTCTCCACACATCTGTCAGGCCCATTGCTTCCACAAATTCAAGAAGCCACTGTTGTGAAGGGCCAATGTTTCGCGGGGGATGACGGTCTAGTGTTCCTGATACCACTGCATTAAAGTCTCCGCCCGCAATGAAATATCCCTCTGGAAACAAAAGCATGACAGCCCCTAGATCCTTAAACGAACGGCCCTGCAGGCCCGGTGGAACATATATGGACATCAATGTCAGCGTTATCCCCTCCCACTGCCCTGCAATGGCTGCATACCGACCCATATCGTCCGTCCAAGTGTGTTATATAGACAGCGGGAAGGACTTCTTAAGCATAATGCCAACCCCCCTGGATCCCGTGGTGAAGCCCGAGTGTGCTACCAGTCTGTAACCCCATCTATTCAGTGCCTGACAAGAGTTACCAACTAGATGGGACTCCTGAAGGAACACTATGTCTGGGGAGTGCCGCTTGATGAGCTGCAAAACTATGCATCGCTTAGCTTTATCCCCTAAACCATTAACATTCCAGCTCAGGAGTCTTATGCTTTTATCCCACTGCGTATTCATCAATGCACATGCGAACCGTTGATCCTCCTTTTGTCTACGGAGAGATAGTATCTTCATCTCTGAACTTACATAGAACAACCCCCCAACCCAACTCCCCCCCCTCCCTGCTCCCCTGCACTCTGGGCATCAAACTGCCCATCCAACAACTATGCAGAGTGCCTGTCGCCCAAACTTTTAACTAGTAGAAGTAAACTGTGGGGGTGAACAGCTTTGCCACCCCGACCCTCCCGTATGCACTACAATAAACACACTCTGAGATGGGCCTAACATCACCAATAGATTACCGAAGGGTAATTAGCGCTGGCGTCCAGGACAGTCATCAGGAAACCAACCCCACCAGCCCTCCCCAGCCAAGAAAGCACACACAAATAGATCCGGCAAGACTGTTCAAGAGTACCTTACTTTCACAGCAAACATAACGAGTGTAGTCTGGTGGCGGGCCCCCTCATCTGGCGTTGTGCTCATTCGCCCCCCTCCAACCCTCCAACCAGTCAATAGCCTCTTCAGGGCGCTCAAAGAACCACGCCCTGCCCTCTGCCTCCACCCTCAGCCGGGCTGGGAACAGCATGACGTACTTCATGCCTTGGTCACGCAGTTTTTTCTTCACCTCCAGGAAGGATCTCTGTTGCTTTTGCACCTTCAGGGTGAAGTCCGGGAAAAAGGAAATCTCTGCACTGTGGTAGCGAAGAGGGGGGCCCACCCTGGCGTTCTGTAGTATTACGTCCCTGTCTCTAAGGTTCAGTAGTCTTGCCAGTATGGGGCGCGGAGGCGCACCAGGCCCCGATCTTCCACCGGGGACTCTGTGTGCCCTTTCTACCACGAAGAACTTGGAAAGTCCCTCCGGCTGCAGGTGATTGAGGATAAGGTCTTCAACAAATAGGTCTGCTGCTGGCCCCTCCGCCTTCTCGGGCACCCCAATAATTCGGACATTGTTCCTCCTGGTTCGACCTTCATAATCGTCGAGCTTGTCTTCTGTGAATTTACGGAAGTTCTGGAGTTCCTTCACTTCTTGTTGCAGCTGTGACGTGTCGCCCAGGAGACTAGAGGTAACGACCTCCATTTGCTTCACTTTATCGCTAATCTTCGTCATATCTGCCCTGATAAGGGTGACCTCCGTCGTGATAGTGTCCATTCTCTGTTCCAAGGACGACCGGACCCCAGAAATAGCCTCCATCACATCCTTAAGAGTAAGGTCAGGGTGCTCGCTCTCTGGCCCTGTTGCCGTTTTACCCTTGGAGTGATGCTCAGAGTCCATCGGTTTTGGCAATGCGAATTTATCAAGCTTTGTTTGCTGAGCAACCTGTGCACCTTTTTGCCCTGACATCACCCCGACCGTTAGAACCACTCCTGGATTGTTCCCAAGTAAGTGTACTGCTTCCGTTAACTGGAGGGCGTATCGAATGGGATCTCAGAATACAGCCCCGACACTAGAGAAAGCTGATGCGTGTCCCATACAATCCACCCCGGCAACACAAGAGGCGGCAGCTGCACACAGGCTCTTAGATTAGGACAGAGAGCAGAAGCGGACCAGTGCCCTGATAGGCGGCAATTTATTTGTGGGGCTCGTGGTTTATAGTTGTGCCGGACCAGAGCTGCACAGTGTGAGGGCCGCTTCCAACGCCGCCACGTCCCTGGGTGCCCAGAGCGGGACCCCCTTCCACCTACAGGCCCTTGATGTCACCACCGGCGACCACAGCCCGATATGTGCGAGTCATGTGCAGCCCCAGAGCCCCAGCCTGTGCTCCTCACTCGCCTCCAAGTCCAACAAGTTACCTTTGTTTGTAACCGGCTCAGTGGCTCCAGCACTCCACCAGCGAAGGACCGCCCTGGGATTCACCACCACGGGGGCCAATTTTGGGGGGCGAGCAGCACCGCGCCAGCCAGAGCAACGGGCCAGCAGTGTTCAGTTCCTCGGTTGCGGCCGGGTTTCATTCGCACCCCACCACTCCAGTAGCAGTGGCTGCCGACTCCTCAACCTCCCGCAGCCACCGCACTCACCCCTAGGTCGGAGGGGTCTGCCCGTCGAGCACCACGTCTGGATGCTGGTGGGGATTCTCGTTGCGGCAACGCCGCACCCGCCGGGGGTGCCGACGCGGATGTCACAACAGCCGAGGCAAAACCACCCGGGCCACCAAAGTTCTGCGCTATCGGCCGCGCCACACGGCCTCCGGGATCCTTCTCAGCGGCCGCCGAGCCGCTACGCTGCCAGCGCCGGCCGTCTCGGTCACAGGAGCTCTTCCGGCCCCCTCCGGTGCCGATGCAGGCCCAAGCCACGGCCTCGTGTCGGACGGAGGCCGGATCAAGAATTGCACCACGCCCCCACTCTAGGCACGACAGCTCCCGGTCACGGGCTCTGGGCAGGCCCGATGGCGCCGCAGCGATTCCTGCCGGTCCGCAGGGTCAATGGAGCCGGAATCTTCGATCGCCGCCCCTCTGGGCTCCCTGGTGTTTCACCCACTCCTCGGGTGACAGATAGATGAGACGGATGTCGAGGGAGAGCCTGGGTTCTTGCGGAGCTCCTCTACATTGCGGCCATCTGGCTCCGCGGCGTAGCCACGCCCCATATTTCTCCATTTTTAATTTAGAACATTCTACCATTATTGGGCAGAATGCTCTAATAGCCCTATATCCCTTTTGCTTCTGGCTATACCGGTTGTTAAAGGCCCTCTACCTCATTATATGGTCTTTAACAATAGGTAAAGCCCTCGGCTGTGAGCTATAAGGCTATATTATATCTAAATTCAGAGATAGTGACATGTGTTTTCAATATTATAATACAACAGCAGATCACTAATATTTTTACAAATAATCTTTATGATCCCCTCTCATTTCTAAAATGTGAGGTTCAGTTTTGATCTAAAATAAACGTTTTTTATGGATGTTGCACGGTGTTGAAAAAGAAATATTTCTCTGTAAATTGTCTGTAATAGACTCCCATATATCACCCACATTAAAAAGAAATTAAAGGTAAATGATATTTAAAACAATATATTTAAGAATTATTGAAGGTTGTCAGGGCAAGAGACCGCACAACAGATCTGGCTTTATCAGGGCGCCCTATAAAAAGCTGGGGCCCTAGGCCAGGGCCCACTTTGCCCATGCCTTAAAACTTCTCTGTCTGCGTATCCAACAGATCTCCTGCTGAGATCTGATTGGCCGTCACCACATCAACCAGGAAGTGGTGGCAGCCATCTTAGAACTCGGGACACCTTCCTGAGTCCGAAACAAATGCAAAAAAAGACATAGGGGGTAGGGTAGAGATACCCTGACTTCATCGGCCTGCTGGTGGGTCCCAAGAGGGACCCTGCATGGGGCCAAAAATGTTTTTCTTTCAAAAATTCCCACAAATTTGCTTAGGATCCACGAATCCACAGCAAAAAAACACCCCAAAAAAACAAGCATTGGTTCCCATGCATCTTTTGAAAATAACCCCAGGGATTGGGTCAGGGCCTGGGGGTGGGTGGGGGAGGGTGACGCCATTTTATTTTGGGAGTGGGGGGCGAGTGGCCTTATTCCCCGAGCCTCAGAGAGGCCACCGGGACCACATCCCCAGAGCTGAGATGAAAAAGAAGGGAGGGGGCTTACTGCCCCTTCCTGGAGCCTAATTAAGCACCGGGGACCACATCCCTTGAGGCCAAATTGTAAATAAAAGGGGAGTGGAGCCTTGAAAAAGCCCTCGGGACCCCATCCCCTAGGGCCGTGATTCTAATTAAAAGGGAGGGGGGCCCACGCAGCCTCCTTCCCTGAGCCTTTAAAGGTTCCGGGAACCACAACCGGCCGGCTCACTCACTGGGTCCTGGGGAGCCCACCATGGGACACAGTAGTTTCCCTGCCTGCACTACAGCAGTAGCAATGCACTATGCAAGCAGTTGGCTGGGCTACTGGGGGTGCTGAGGCCCCCATTGTGGTACTTAGTGGGTGACCCTGGTGGGTACCAGGGTACCCACCTACTTTTAAGGCAGGCCTCTGGGGAATGAGTCCCCGGGGCCATAATAAGCTTGGGGAGGGTGTCCACGAGGCCCCCTCCACTTTTTAGTAAGATAGGTCCCCGGAGGAAGGGTCCCCACGGCCTTTTTAAGTTTCAGGCAGAGGGGCTGCATGGCCCCCCTCCCCTTTTATTTACATTTCAGCCCCAGTTGATGGGGTCCCTGAAATCTATATACACTTCTGAAATGCACTCCCCTCCCTTTGTTTAAATACTCTGCCCTGGGGGATGGTGTCCCCAGAGCCTTTTTAGGCTCGGGGAGGGGGGGTATGCGTGGGGTCCTACCATGTTGTTATGACACCACTCACCTGAAAACCAGGTTGTTCCTGTTGAGAGATGAGATGCTATGCGCCGACACCCCCAAGGATCTACTCCTGCTATGGCGGTAAGGGACACACACCAAACATGAGAAGACTCTTAGGGGAAGGGGGAAATGGAGGGAGATATGAGAAAGAGAAACACACAGCTTTCTTCGGGTTGTAGCACTTTTTCTGCTCTGGTATGTACGACCATTAGCGATGCTTAATACTGGAATTTAACGCCCTGTTTTCGTGTTTCTATAACAAAATAAACAGATAAGAATAAGTACACCAAAGATTCTTTGTTGCTTCTTAATTCACATTCGTAGAAAAACATATCTTACTTTGGCCTTAATTAGTACCTTCATTCATACATGCGTATTCCTCATATAGAGAGTAATCTTCATTCTATGAACAATAAGGGGTTATCTTCTCTCTACGACCAATGGTTGGATAAATACTATACACATGTGACTTTCAACTGTATTAGGGAAAGAAGAGATAACATATCAACATCTATAAGAATTCTCACTTATAGTTCAATATTCGTTTTGTATATAAAACAACTCACTGAACATAATAATTCCTTCGTGTAACATAAAACGTGATTCCAAAAATAATACAATAATTGTTGTCCCAAATCTCACGGAGTTATGATTCCAAAGTCAAAGTTCTGAGTCAATATTCAAGGTGAATAATATGTAAAGGAAGTTTTTATATCGTGCACAATTGGGATCCACAAGGCGCGATAGTTTAAAAGTAAAAGTACCTGCTAAATGATAAAGCCAATCTCCGCAAGACGCGAGGACCAAGAAATACCTTAAACAGTTTCTTCTTTTCTTTCAGGATTTCTTTTGCGGTGTATGGACACGAAGCGGGAACTCCGGATGTGATGCGGGATGTTTTGGAGAGTTGTCCAGGCAACGTAAGCTTTCAGGAAGCAATGGGGCGTGACTAAAGATCGACGGAGAGAATCCAGGAAGCGGCGATCTCGATGACTGGAATTCAGGTAAGCGGGATCGGAGCAAAACGAGGCCAAGCGCGTTTCTCTGTTCAAGGCTTCTATTTATAGCTCCAAGGTGGGTGGGGTAACATGTGGAGCTGCTCAGCCAACTGTCAACCGGCAGAAGAGTGCAACACATGGCTTAAATGTCAAAACGTGGCACGTGTAAGCAAGACTGAGGTTTCCTCATGTGTAATTATTCTATTATCACGTGACTTTACTTCCTTGAGCTGAGCACAGTTTTAAACAGGCATCTTTCAGAACAAATATGCAGCACATGTTACTACATAATGTTTTAATAAAACAAACCTGCAGCATCTAATGAGATAGCATGTTTAAAAAACAAAAGTCCAACGTGTAGTATGGTATTATGTTTGAAAGTAAACACTAAACCTTGCATTCAATATACTGCCCATGCTCAGTACACAATGTGAGTACTGCCCATGCTCAGTACACGACTCCTAACACAATTCCTCACAGTCGCCCCTCTCATAGGCCGCCCTACGAGGCGAGGTTTGCGTGGACATCTTAGGTGGAATTGTCGAATTAACTTGGGGGCGTGGACAAAGGAAGCTGGCTCCCAGGAGTTTTCACTGGCAGCATAACCTTTCCAAGCTATCAAATAATGTAAGCGACCCTGTATTCTTTTTCAATCTAGAATACGTTGTACTTCATATTCAAAATGACCGTCAACTGGAATAGGTGGTGGTGGGGGTTCTTTTCTTGTTTCAGGATTATAATTTTTCAAAAATGATACATGAAAGGTGGGGTGCACAGGATATTCAGGAGGTAATTCCAATTGAACCGTGACAGGGTTGATAATTTTTATTACTGAAAAGGGACCAATATAACGAGGTTGTAATTTTCTTGGACCTACAATGTTCAAATTTTTTGTGGACAGCCAAACTTTATCCCCTACATTATAAACTGGTGTGAGATCTCGATGTTTATCTGCTTGTTTCTTCATATTTTCTTTGTACTTATTTAGAGGAATTTTTGCCTGTTCTTGAATTTCCAATAATTGTTGTAATCGATCTGTGACAGCTGGTATAAGAGAAGTATCAATTGAAACAGGTAATGCCTTAGGGTGATATCCTGTTAAAAAATAGAAGGGAGTACAATGTATAGCTGAATGAACACTGTTATTGTAAATGAACTCCGCTAAAGGTAAAGCCTTATCCCATTCACTGGTGATAGTGGACATTAGACAACGTAGGGTCTGAATGAGTGTTTGATTTGCCCTTTCCGTTTGTCCATCTGTTTCGGGATGGAAAGCGGTAGATAAAGCTAATTCCATGTTTAATTGTTTACAGAGTTCTTTCCAAAATTTTGACGTGAACTGACTACCACGGTCGGATATAATTTTAGATGGCAAACCGTGTAATCGGACAACGTGGTTCATAAAAATATTACTAAATTCTAGTGCTGTTGGTAATTTACGTAGTGGAATAAAATGTGCCATTTTGGATAGGTAATCCATGACTACAAGAATGGTAGTGTAACCATTAGCTGATGGTAAATTACTGATAAAATCTAAACTAATGGTATGCCACGGACTTGGAGGTGTAGACAATGGTTGCAATAAACCTGCTGGGGCTTTATGTGAGGTTTTATTTCTAGCACAAATGGGGCAGGTTCCCACATATATTTGAACATCTTTATTTAGTGAGGGCCACCAAAATAGTTTTTTACAATTTTCCAAGGTTTTTGATATCCAGGATGACCTGCTAATGCTGACTCATGATTCCAGATCAATATTTGTTTTTGCAATTCTGGAGTGGGTATAAATAGACGAGCTTCATGAAATAATAAACCGTCTTTAATGGTGTTTCTTGCATGTGATAACCATTCCTGTATGTTTTGCTTAAGCTGTTCTTCCCTTACTAACAACAAAAATGTTTGTTGTATAGTAAGTGCCACAATTTTGTTAGGGGGTATAATTGGAGGGATTAAAGTCTCTTGTTTTGAATCTACTGTATGCCCATAACGTGATAGTAGATCTGACTGGATTTGTTTCGAACCTGGCCGATAAGTAATCACGAAATCAAAACCACTAAAAAAGTGCAACCACCTCATTTGGTGGGGTGTCAAGGCTTTTACTGAACTAAAGAATTGTAGATTTTTGTGATCAGTAAAGATGGTTACAGTATGCTTTGTTCCCATTAAATGGTGACGCCATTCGGTGAAAACTAATTTAATTGTTAACAATTCCCTCTCTGCAACAGTGTAATTCTGCTCTGCAGGAAGTAGCTTTTTGGAATAAAATGCTACAGGATGTAATTGTCCATTATTTGGATCTCTTTGAGAGAGGACTCCTCCTACCGCGACCTGAGAAGCGTCTGCTTCAACAAAAAAGGAAGATCTGGATCAGGATGTCTTAACAAAGGTGCGGAAGTGAATTTCAGTTTTAATTTTTTAAAAGCTTGTGCAGCTTCTTCTGTCCATAAAAAAGGTTGACCTTTTTGCAACAATTTAGTGATAAGAGAGACTGTTTCAGAAAATTGGTGTATGAAACGCTTATAAAAGTTTGCAAAACCCAAAACCTTTTGCACATCCTTGACTGAAGTAGGTTCTGGCCAGTCCAAAATAGCAGTTACCTTTTTTGGGTCCATCATTATTCCTGTTGGGGACGAACAATATCCTAAGAAGTCTACTGTATCTGTGTTAAAAGTGCATTTTTCTAATTTAGCAAATAAATGGTTATCCTGTAATCTTTGTAAAACTGCTCTGACTTGTTGCACATGTTCTTCCTTATTTTTTGAATAAATAAGGATATCATCGATATAAACAACTACGCAGATGTCAAGGAACTCACTTAATACCTCGTTTATGAAGTATTGAAAAGCCGCAGGGGCGTTACACAGGCCAAAGGGCATGACGGTGTACTCAAATAAACCTAATTTTGTTCTAAAGGCAGTTTTCCACTCATCACCCTCTTTGACCCGTATAAGATGGTATGCCCCACGAAGATCCAATTTTGTATAGATGGTAGTATGTCGTAACTGATCCAAAAGAACTGGAATTAAGGGTAGTGGATACTTGTTTTTATTGTTGCCTTATTGAGGCCGCAGTAGTCTACACATGCAAGCCACCATCCCGTTTTGGGATGAAGAAGAGTGGCGATGAAACAGGGGACGTTGAATGACGAATAAAACCAAGATCTAATAATTTGTGTAAATATTGCCTTAGGTATTGTGTTTCAGCTTATAGACTCGACTGTTAGGCAGAGTAGCACCTAGAAATAAATCTATGCGGCAATCATACGATGTATGTGGAGGTAATGTAGTTGCCTTTACTGGATCAAACACATCTTTAAAGTCTTGATATTCAATAGGTTTTGAATTAGAAGGTGTTGTTGTATGTGCACAATGAAGTAACGTCATTGAGTCTGTCTGTGCTTCCTGATAACAATGTGTACGGCAATGTAGGGAATCTAATGTTACAGTTCTCAAGTCCCAATCTATTTTAGGGTTATGGGTCATTAACCAAGGAACCCCTAGAATGATTCCAAATGTGGGTGTATCAATTAGATCAAAACTTATCTGTTCCGTATGGCCGTTCTGACAAACCATTGTGATGGGATATGTTTGATTAGTAATCAAACCTGAAGATAACTCAGATCCATCAACAGCACAAACTGGTTCTGGTTGTGCTTTAAAAATTGTGGAAATACTCAGTTTTTGTGCTAACTGAATGTCCAAAACATTTCCGGTGGCTCCAGAATCCAATAACACTGAAACCACATGTCTTACTTGTGTTGTTAAGATAAGTGTAACTTGCACAGTAAAATGTTTGGGGATACGTGCAACTGTATTTGCTAAGTGTTGGGAGATCTGTAAATTAACTCTTCTCGTCAAGGCGACCTCCTTTCCAGACGAGATATTTAGTTTTCCTGATCTACACTAGGTATGACCACAGCATTTATCTTTTTAGGACCTTTAGGTTTTATTGAACAGTCTCGGGCAAAGTGTCCGGACCTGCTACAATATAAACATAAATTTAATTTGCATCTACGCTCCTTTTCTTCAGTGGATAATGAGTCTTTTACACCCCCTATCTGCATAGGTTCAGGTTCTGGCGTTCTGATTTCTGGTTCTTTTCTTTCTGTCTTAATAGAAATAATTTTAGTGTCAAAAAGCGATTTTTCTCCCTTGCGTTCACCAAGGCGGTGATCTAACTTTACTACCAAATCCACAAAATCTGAATAATCATCTGGCAAGTCCACGATATGAGCAAGAGAGTCTTTTAAATCATCACGCAAACCTCTATAAAATAAAGAGGTTCGCTTTTCTTCAGGACATTGTGTTTCTGTTAAAAAATGGTTGAAGTTTGTTACATAACTCAGTAAATCCTTATTTCCTTGTTTAAGGTTCAAAAGCTCGTTATCACTTGCTTGTATGTATGTATGTTTAGCAAATAATTTAGTCATGGTTGTTTTAAACATTGGCCAATTATATAAAATAGGATCATTTTTATCTATCAATGGGATGGACCAATTAGCCGCAACTCCTCCCAAATAAGAGAGGACAAAAGCCACTCTAGATGCATCTGTAGGGAAGGATTGAGGTTTACAAATAAAATGCAGTTGACACTGACTAATAAAAACATTAAACTTAGCACTATCTCCCAAAAATCTTTCTGGAGCTGACAAAGGCACGGGACTGGGGACTGAGACCGTACCATGTACTGGTGTTGAAGAGGAATCTGAACTCATATATGTAGATGGGTTTTCAACCTTGGCACCAGCTTCAAAAGGATTTTAAAACATTTTCGGCAATGGATTATCCCAAAGGTTTTCTCTGGGCTTATAACGTATTAATTCGCTACGTAGTTCTGCATTTTCTTCTTTTAATTTCTGCATTTCTAAATGCAAACTTTGTAACATGTTCCCTATATCTTGTTCCTTACTAGTATCACTCATTAGAGCCTGTGCCATATCGCGAATATCAATGTGATCCTGATCTGGGTCCATATCTCTCAAGAGGAACTTTAAATTTTGTGGTGGCTTGGCCTTCTGTTATGACACCACTCACCTGAAAACCAGGTTGTTCCTGTTGAGAGATGAGATGCTATGCGCCGACACCCCCAAGGATCTACTCCTGCTATGTGTGTAAGGGACACACACCAAACATGAGAAGACTCTTAGGGGAAGGGGGGAATGGAGGGAGATATGAGAAAGAGAAACACACAGCTTTCTTCGGGTTGTAGCACTTTTTCTGCTCTGGTATGTACGACCATTAGCGATGCAGAATACTGGAATTTAACTCCCTGTTTTCATGTTTCTACAACAAAATAAACAGATAAGAATAAGTACACCAAAGATTCTTTGTTGCTTCTTAATTCACATTCGTAGAAAAGCATATATTACTTTGGCCTTAATTAGTACCTTCATTCATACATGCGTATTCCTCATATAGAGAGTAATCTTCATTCTACGAACAATAAGGGGTTATCTTCTCTCTACGACCAATGGTTGGATAAATACTATACACATGTGACTTTCAACTGTATTAGGGAAAGAAGAGATAACATATCAACATCTATAAGAATTCTCACTTATAGTTCAATATTCGTTTTGTATATAAAACAACTCACTGAACATAATAATTCCTTCGTGTAACATAAAACGTGATTCCACAAATAATAAAATAATTGTTGTCCCAAATCTCACGGAGTTATGATTCCAAAGTCAAAGTTCTGAGTCAATATTCAAGGTGAATAATATGTAAAGGAAGTTTTGATATCGTGCACAATTGGGATCCACAAGGCGCGATAGTTTAAAAGTAAAAGTACCTGCTAAATGATAAAGCCAATCTCCGCAAGACTCGAGGACCCAGAAATACCTTAAACAGTTTCTTCTTTTCTTTCAGGATTTCTTTTGCGGTGTATGGATGCGAAGCGGGAACTCCGGATGAGACGCGGGATGTTTTGGAGAGTTGTTCAGGCAACGTAAGCTTTCAGGAAGCAATGGGGCGTGACCAAAGATCGAAGGAGAGAATCCAGGAAGCGGCGATATCGATGACTGGAATTCAGGTAAGCGGGATCGGAGCAAAACGAGGCCAAGCGCGTTTCTCTGTTCAAGGCTTCTATTTATAGCTCCAAGGTGGGTGGGGTAACACGTGGAGCTGCTCAGCCAACTGTCAACCGGCAGAAGAGTGCAACACATGGCTTAACTGTCAAAACGTTGCATGTGTAAGGAAGACTGAGGTTTCCTCATGCGTAATTATTCTATTATCACGTGACTTTACTTCCTTGAACTGAGCACAGTTTTAAACAGGCATCTTTCAGAACAAATATGCAGCACGTTACTACATAATGTTTTAATAAAAACAAACCTGCAGCATCTAATGAGATAGCATGTTTAAAAAACAAAAGTGCAACATGTAGTATGGTATTATGTTTGAAAGTAAACACTAAACCTTGCATTCAATATACTGGCCATGCTCAGTGCACAATGTGAGTACTGGCCATGCTCAATACACGACTCCTAACACAATTCCTAACACCTGTTGAATGCATTTCAGCTCTGGGGGATGGGGTCCCCGGGGCGCAATTAGACTGGGGGGTCAGCACGCCCCCTCCACTTAATATATATGTTTTGGCCTAAGGGGATGGGGTCCTCGGACCCAAAGACCAACCTTATGCAGCGCTGCCAAAGGCTGTGAGTGGCATGGGGTTGACAGCTTGCAAAGGGGTTGGCTACCTATATGGGGGTTGGCCAAAGGGCTAGGCCATGCACGCCCAAAGACCTTGTGCAGTGTGGGGTCACCTGAGGGTGGGTTGGCTATGGCCAGGCCCTGTGGCCCACCTCCGCTTCGTATGGCTGAAAGCCATGCATAGCAGGGTGTTGACTGCCTGTGCGGTGGTTGGCAATGCACAGCGTGGGATTTGCTGCCTGCCAGGGGGTTGGCTGTCTGCGGGGTTGGCTGCCTGCAGGGGGTTGGAAGCAGAGCCTAGCCATAGGCCATGCACAGCAGGGGGTTCGATTTATATATGGTAACAAAAATTCCTCTATTTTAAAAAAAGAACTCTAGAAATTCACTAAAAAAAACAACGGTTAAAGTAATGTTATAGTTAGGTGAAATGTTCAGTAAAAACTTAACATTTTAAGCTAAAATAAAAACACAAAAATTTACCAGTTATTGTTATAGCTATTTCAAGTAACTATAACTCGCGCTCTAAGGTAACTATAACTCGCGCCCTCGCCATGCACTACTAATTAGCCCACGTATTGCATCACTCATGATAGATTCTATGACATCATTGATAATATCACTGCAACATTTGCAATGAAATTATTGATGAGAGAACTGTACATGGGGGGCCATGACTTATAGTTACCTTAGGACATGAGTTATAGTGACATGAGATAGCAATAACTATGACTGGTGAATTTCTGTGTTTTTTTGTTTAAAATGTTACATTGTTACTGAACATTTCACCTAACTATAACACTATTATGACCTTTATTTTTTTAGGGAATATGTATATTAATGTTATTGCCACTAGTTGCATCCTTCTCCCAGTTTTCTCCTTATAGATGATTGATGGCTGAGTTTTGTATGAGCACGTCGGAGTTTAAGGATTTGTGAACACTGAATCAGAAAACTCTGACAAAAGACTAAGGGGCACAAGCATCAAGCTAATTACAGGTCATAAAGGGGCCGATTCTGCGAATCGGCTCCTTTGCGACTGGTAATTGGCCATTTGGGAGGCATCAAGCCCAAACCCAATCGCAAAATAGGTCATCGCAAAATTTGCGATGACCTATTTCGCAAATGCATTTAGGGAATCACAATTTGCGATTCCTCAAATGCAATGCAAGAAGCAATCTGAGATTGCGACTTAGCATTAAGGAATCTCAAATTACCACCAACTTCAAGTTGGTGTTAATTTGCAATTCCTTAGAAAAATGCTAGAAATTGCATTTTTCTAAGTGCCATGTGGTGCACACACATGCACTTAGGGCATGTGTGTGCGCCACATGTGCACACATGCCAGTTTTGAGGGTGAATCAGTGTGGCCTTTTGGCCCCCTATCACCCTTGAAATTGCATTCGCAATTTGCGATTACCTATTTGGTAATCGCAAATTGCGAATGGTTTCCCATTCATTCCTATGGGCCTCTAGGCCCATAGGAATGAATGGGAATGCATTTGCTAATAGCAAATCGCAATTTGCGAGTCGCTATTAGGAAATGTGTAGGAATCGCAATTTCTTTAGCGAAACATACATACATAGGCAATTGCGATTCCTTAATAGCGATTCCCTAATACTCGCTATTAAGGAATCGCAATTGCCTAGCTTGATGCATGTGCCCCTAAGGGCCTTAATTAGAGTTCGGCAGTATTACAAGTGGATTATGGCCTATTGCACTGTTAATAGGGTGAATGGGATATCAGCTACATTTGTGACAAAGTATCCCGTCTGCCAAACTTTAATTAAGGCTCTAGCAAAGCTTCACCCACCAAGGAGCTAGTTTAGCCATTTGTTAGGACAGGTCCAGTAGGAGGCAGGTGCAGGCTTTAGTCTTGGGGACTTGGGGATGGAGGACACTGAAGAGTCAGAGAAGAGGGAAGCTATTTCTTGTTTGTATTTATTTGTGTTACGATGGAGTGGTCGAACCTTTGTCGGTAAGATGGATACTTCACTCTATATGGCATCCTTAATTCTATCAGGCACCATTAACCTCTTTGGACTAGATCTACAAATCACTTTTGCGGTTGCAAACCCAGCAATTTGCAAAATCATAACGTTAGCGACTGCAGTAGGTAATTTTTTCTATGTACTAAACCCATTTTGTGCATCATTAAAGCCTTTCCTACTCACAAAATGGATTTTGTGATCCAATCCAAACTACAGTCAGGAGGGGGCTTTAAAGGGAGGTCTCCTCCTAATTGCAAGTTGCAATGGTATGTATTAATTATATTGTAACAGAAATTGCGATTGCAAACCATTGATCAGTTACCAACACATTAGAAGCGTTGGTAACTGATTCATAAAAGGAGAGTTGTCCTGTTGGGATATTCTTATCTATTGTGAGTTGAGCCTGCAGCCTGGAAGACTAGGCAGTGGTACAAGGTACAACTGCCTGCATCCCCAATCTTTTCCCAAATGACAAGCCTTTTTTAGGTCTCGCGCCTAGCGTTGCAGTGCGCAGCACTGCTCACGCAGCGCGAGACCTCTAGAAAGGGCTTCTGAAAGCTGCCCACACGCTCGTGCGTGTGGTTTTGCTTTGGGAAGCCCACATTGGCTGTAGCGTGCGTTTTTTTTAAAAAAACGGCACGCGATTGGGCAAAGGCGGGTGCATGTCCCGCCTTTGCTCCTCCCATTCCCGACGGTGGCTAGCACGCGCAGCAGAGCGCATTCGCCTCGTTTTTTAGTGTTTTTGCAACTTTCCGATGTCGATCGTCATTTGGGCTTTTTTTTGGTAGGATAGTCGTTGCTTTTGGGCTTGCTTTCAAGGGGAAATTTGCGTTGTTGAAGTCTTGTTTAAATGGATGACCAGTCCTAGAGCGCTGTTTTAATTACCAACGAGCTTCAGTAGGTATGCACGTGTGTGCGCGCACTGCGAGAATATGAACGGCTAGTCGCTTGTTTGACTGGGCACTACCTCGCTGGTGATTGCAGAACGATCGAGTGATTTGCATGAGCGCATGGTGACACAGCAAAGAGTAGTGTGCACTGCTTTGTGAGTTTTATTATAATTAGCAACACTCGCATTTATTTTAAATTACGCATTTTGAACCTAATGCATCGTAATAGGTTTGTGATTATTGAAAGTTATTTGGCTACTTAAAGATGGCCGCCCTAATACTCACACTTTGCAGGGCCTCCGGTTTCTTGTTTAACAATTGTGGACATAAGAGCGCCGTGCTGGTTTCACTTCCACTGTTGTGTTGTTTTCCCGGCTCCTCTAACCACTTCCCTCCCAATCAGTGAACAAGCTCCAGCCTCACAGCAGAGCCAGGCGGACCAGAGAGAGGGCTGTGCTGCTTGCCTCAGAGCACGGGGCACTGCTGTCTGTGCCTGCCCTGCTCCTCGCTGCTGCCTCGGCAGTGAATTGGCTCTGGTCTCCCAGAACAACTGGAGGTATGAGCTTTATCAGCGCGGCGCCCGTTTCACGAGCGCCGCACTGGTTTCGCTTTTACTGTTATTTATTTCCCTGGCTCTTTTACCCCCTCCCTCCTAATTAGTAAGCAGGAAGGGCTGTGCTGCTTGCCTCAGTGCAGGGGACACTACTGTCTGTGCCTACTCCTCGCTGCTGCCCTGGACGTGGACTGGCTCTGGTCACAGTGGAAAACTGGAGGTATAAGCTCAGTCAGCGCGGCGCCCTTTCACGAGCGCCGCGCTGGTTATGCTTTCGTTATTGTGTCCCTTTCCTTGCTCCTCCACCCCACTCTCTCTGCTCTCACTCCCTCCTCCCTTCTCCTCCTCCCTTGCAGTCAGTGAGTCACTGGGCTCCAGCTTCCATGCCGTGTTTGTCAAGCACGTCCCTGTTTTAATTGTTTCATGCCCGCCGCTGTTTTAATTGATTGCTCTTCTGTCCCGTTATCAGATGAAAGACTCTAAGTTACTCTCTCAAGTTCAGCAGCTTCAAAATGAAAAAAATATTCACACTATAACAGCGCTTCCCAAAAAGAAATAACTATTCTGTGACTGGAGAGAGCTAATATCAGTGATTTATGGTTTTGTCCTAAGGAAAACAATGTAGATATTAATTTAAGGTACTTTAAGAGGTGACCAGTGGTATGCAAAGTTGTACTAGAGGGAATGAGGACGATACAACTTCACTTTTTCACCTCGAGCCGAGGCCTCTCTTTCACTTGCTAGCAAATATAATTTACAATTGCATATGGTAGACATGTCAGTTTTGAGTCTATTGGTTAAAAGTAGTAAGATAACATGATGTACCAATCACTTTCAAACTGCGCTGCCGAGTAGCAGGTTATGTAAATTATATATGAAACTCCATGTGCACGATAGTACAGTAAAAATGCACTGCTGCTGTTGGGTAGTGGAATTCTGATTATTTTTGATGCAAGCAATGACTTTGCTTATGCTACTGTTTCAAACAAAGCCCTTTTGTAAGTGAGCCTTTAACCTTTAATGCAGAAGATCCTTAGAGGCCAACTGTGTTGTAAACAAACTGAGTTCAGCTCAGACACAGGTGGAGATGAGCTATCCAGATGAATATTTTTACCAAGCTTGAAAAGTGTTTCCTTTAAAAACTGCTATGAAAACTGTTAGTATGTTTTCACTTGTAGCCTCTATGACGTCTCTTACATTATTAATGTCAGGGGTATGCCCTGATTTATTTTCTGTTTTTAGTTTGTAAGGTTTTAGTGGTGATAAATGTTAATAAAGAGTTGCTATTGTGTGTACTGTATTATGTTAGGAACGACGGCTAAGCTCCTGAGACGGCTGCAACGCATCCAGAACGCCTCTGCATGTCTTATCCTCGACATCCCCCGACGCAGCCACATCACACCCCACCTGAGAGACCTGCACTGGCTCCCTGTCAACAAGAGGATAACCTTCAAGCTCCTCACCCACGCACACAAAGCACTCCACAACTCCGGACCAGCCTACCTCAACAGACGACTCAGCTTCTACACCCCCACCCGCCAGCTCCGCTCGACCAGCCTCGCCCTCGCCACAGTCCCCCGCATCCGGAAAACGACCGCCGGCGGCAGATCCTTCTCCCACCTCGCCGCCAAGACCTGGAACACCCTCCCCACCAACCTCCGACAGACCCAAGACCTACTGGCCTTCAGAAGACTCCTCAAGACCTGGCTCTTCGATCAGTAGCAGCACCACCCCCCTCTTCCCCCAGCGCCTTGAGACCCTCGCGGGTATGTAGTGCGCTTTATAAGTGACATGATTGATTGATTGATTGATGTTTATCAATGTAAACTTAGGCTTTGTTCCATATTTTGAACTAATGATCATACATTTAAGAGTGGCAAAGGTAACATGGTCCTTACTGGTTTGGGTTCTATTTCTGAGGTATTAAGCAGAGCTACTGGCTTGTATGCTCATGTACTGATTATAATTAATTAAGGAGATCGTTTGTCATGTCTTCCCATCGGGAGCTAGTAGAAGAGATGCACACTTTCTTTTCTCAATATAACGCTCTTTTATTTAACTCCTGCTGTTGAGTACCCTGAATGATCCTCTCTTTGTGCCATATAGTGAACGCAGCCTGCTGTTCTTTTCAGAGCATTTATAACATTCAGCTACATTCCCATTTGAAATGAAATCAGTACTGTGCAGAAAGAGTAGCCATACAGAACGTTAGCCTACATTTACTATGGTTTATGCAAGCAATTGCATGGCATTGTGCAGTTTTGCACTGCAGCTGTGGGCTTATTGAATGTTAAGTAAACCACACAATCCTTTGTGTCACACAAGTGCGTGCGCAAAATGTTACGAAATAATGTATTTCCTCTGTGTATAAGTGCTGTTAAGACTGCTTTAACTCCTACT
The DNA here is from genome assembly GCA_963921515.1 of Calotriton arnoldi. Classification (NCBI taxonomy): domain Eukaryota; kingdom Metazoa; phylum Chordata; class Amphibia; order Caudata; family Salamandridae; genus Calotriton; species Calotriton arnoldi. The sequence goes on from CAWUFW010019344.1 coordinate 81,404, forward strand.
TGCTTCTATATGCTCTAAGTATTTATCCTGCTGTGCCCACTCTTATCTCTGCAATCGTCTACTCTTTCCCCTATCCTGTGTGTCCAACTGTATAGTGTATTTCCCACCCTTCTAAGGAAGTACGCTTACTTCAGTGGCTAACTCCTTGGTGTTTGACACTGGGAAAACTGACTTAGTACCTTCCCCACAGCACCAGCACCGGGACATGCGCCCGCCTTTTGCCCAACTTAGACTTTACAAGTCCAGAACACACTGTCTGAGAGGCAACCACTGCACAACCATTTGGTCATATACTTGAAGGGCCCGTCTTCCGGGCTTTTTCATGATACCATTGTGGGTAGAAAAACCTGTTTTCACCGGAATTGCAGTACTGTGTTTGAATTGTGCTGCCATCCTTCTTTCCTATTCACATTTCCCAAGGAGGAATCATTTAATGGGAAAACCACCTGGTTAGGATGGAAAACGTGCATGAGTTGGTACCCAAGCACCAATACCTACGATTATTTCCACAATTAGAGTGCAAAACCCAGGGCTTTAAGTGGGCCGGGTCTCACCGGAGCTGAGCACCGGCAGTTTTTAAAAGGGGGCCTTGAAACGGGTCTCTATCGGGCTCTGTTTTGTTCCCTGGCACAAAGTAATATCCAAGTATTCCCCAAGCTTAGGGGCCCATTACGATACCCGGCGTAGAAAAATCCGCCAGGCATGGAAGCGGCAAAAATCCGCCCGCACACACCGTCTGAACACCGACCACGCCATTACGATTACACAAACCGAAAACCGCCATCGGCGGAAAAATCACACAAGATACCGCCCGCCATCGTCCGAGTCGGAGTCAAACCGCCCGCCACGGACGGAAACACGCACGACAACACAAAACCGCCCGCCCTCACGGCCGACACACCGCACGTGAGATTACGATCGCACCGCCATGAGCGCGTGAAAACTACAAATATACCGCCCGCCAGCGCAAACAACGCCGATGAGAATCGACACGGCAGAAGCCATGGCGCCCACGTCCCTGCACAGAAACCATCCGCTGACAAAAACAATCGCACACAACATGGCCAACAAGTCCACACAGCAAGGCACGCACAAATACACAAGCACAGTACACATCCCGAAAACACCCCCTGGACAAACAAAAACTACAAAGGCCAGAACCCCAGACACAACACACCTGAAAACAACAGACCATGAGGACACACCCACATAGGTAAGTACAAAAGCAGCACTCCCACAGACCACAACCCCTTGCAACATTGCAAACTAGAGAGGAGAGGAGAGGACACAGTGACACAGCAAGGACAGCAGCACACCACAGAAACGCACACACCACAACCACCACCACCACCACCACCACCAAACACCGGCACCACAAACCCCCTGCACATTACACAACACACACCGCACCAGCACCACAAACACCATGGCACCACAAAGAATGCCCAAGTTCACGCCCATGGAGCTGACGGTCATGGTCGACGAGATCATCAAGGTGCACCCACAAATCTATGGGAACCTGGTCCAGCACACACCACTAGCCACCAGAAAGAGAATGTGGAACCGGATCGTAGACCAGGTCAATGCAGTCGGGACCCTGCCCAGGAACAGAGTCGAAATAAACAAACGGTGGAATGACGTCAAGAGCCTGGTCAAGAAGAAGGAGAGCAAGAACAGAGAGCTGGCTGCCGTCACTGGCGGAGGGAATCCCGCGCTATTCAAGACCTTCAAAGCGTGGGAGGAGAAGGTGCGAGTCATCATACATCCCGAGATCCTCGCCGGATTAGCAGGGGAGTGGAGGCTGGTAAGTACAAACTAATGTATACCAGCACACCGCTATGTACTCACATGCACTACCACCATGCCACAGCTCCCAGGGACAAACACCCCCATGTCCAGCACACAATACACAACACATCACACACACATGCAACAGACACCACCACACACAGCCCAAACCGAACAACTGTAAGATGCGTGGGGACATGTGTACACTCAGCCAGCCACGTAACCACCAACAGGTCCCCAAATATGCCAGAAGCGCCACAACGAGCACCCACCACACCCATGTGTCCGCCATAGCTGCACTAACCGACAAGTAACAGGTAAGTGTCAGGAACACAAAGTGCAGTGGGTGGGAGGGTGGACAGCCCAAGTACAAAACACACCAGGCCCCTAGTCCCACAGCACAGCAAGGAGGAGCATCCCCCACACCCCACAGCCACGTGTCAGCCACCGCAGTGCACAACGACAGCCGAAAGGTAGACATCACGGTCCACAGCAATCGGTGTCAGTGGGTGTCCAGCCACCACCACGACCCACAACACCCCCCACCCCCACAGACCTGCAACATGGAGCACCCCCGCTTAGAACCATGTGGCATCCAGTACAGTGCACGCCCGAACAACCTGCAGGTGGGAAACTGGACAGGGCTGGATTACTGGAGGCATGAGGACCGTAACACGACCAACACATGGGACATGTCACGTAGCAGACGAACACGCAGCACCGCCCACCGTCACGAACAAGTGAACAATGTGCACACGGACATGAACCACAGACTCACACCCCACATGACCCATCACAAACACAGCAACACCCAAGGAGCCACGTCTGCATGCACAAGCCACACTGAATATAGTACCACACGGCAGCCACTGTGCAACCCATCACACACAACCGAAACACCATTGAAGTCCTGTCCATGTAGCCCCTACTGCCTGTCAACCACACACCCCACAACTACGCCTATGTAAGACAAACAACACTAGACGCAACAGAGCGGAACAACATAAATGCACACGAACACCACTGAACCCATCAAACACACAGACACACCATGCACATACAACATACCATCCATCCCATCCGTCAGCCCCAGTCTCATGAAAGGCATGTCATCCGCACAGCTGCCACACATACAGCAGTCACGCTAAGATACATGCCCATGACCAACCATGTGCCAGAAGTCAATGAAGCGCACGACACACTGTGAGCAACAACACACAACATGGGCCACACCCCCCGAGCACTGCAGTGATGCACATGGCACAGGGCAGCACGCACACCAAGGAGATGGGACAACTGCAATACGTTGGCTGGCACACAACCATCACTCACTCATAACGATGCGTCCAATGCCATGTCCAGTAATCACAACAGACAGCAAATATGCAGGCCATGTCAAGCATGCACACACCTCAAACCATGCACTGTCATGCTGCCACAACACATGTCACGTTCGGCACCCATGGCTCACAGCATGTACCCCAAAAGCATATTCCATCCCAAATGCGAATCTGGGGCATGGCCCCCATGTTGCCATATGCGTTCCTAAGCGTCCCATCTGAACACCAAAAGCAAAGTACAAACCAGACCCAGGATGGGCCAGGAGCCCGCATACACCAGAGTCACAATAAGTAGGGGCACAGCAACACACCCATCGGCATGGCCAATCCGTCCCATGCCACATGTGCACAGCACACAGTCCCATTGTCAAGCACACACAACTACAAATGCTACAGCCACACACACGCCTCCGGTAAACCCATGTACGAGATTGCACGAACTGTTAATGTCAGACGACAAATACATACTTCGCCAGGTGCAACACAATAACAAATCTCATTCTCTCCACAGGTGACGAACTGCTGGATGCTGGGGATGGAGACAGCAGCCAGCACAGCCAGCCTACAAGCCCCCAACGAGGACACACGGATGTGGAGGATCTGTCCTCCTCTTCGGACACGGACCACCAAGCAGGCCCATCTGGTGTGGCAGGGCCCAGCCGCTCCCCAGGACCCCTCCTACCCACCAACCCATCATCCAGGGCTGCTGAACATTCCCAGCCCCCTGCTGCCACTGTCGTTGCGGCCACACCCACGGTCATTGCGGCCACACCCACGGTCATTGCGGCCACTACCATTGCCGCAACCGCCACCATCGCCGCACCGACCACCACCGCCGCCACCACCACCACGTCTTCGCTGGCACCAGCCCCAGCGCAGGTGGTGGACCGGCCGACTGGATCCACCCTGGGAGCCACAGCGAGGACCGTGGTGAGCAATGTGGCTAGTGGGCAGGCCGGTGGCAGCAGTACTGGTAGGAGGAGCAGGGTCAGAGAAACGCAAGTCTCCCCTGGGAGCCATGCCCTGCCTCAAATGGCCAGAGTCCTTGGGGCCTATGAAGAGGCCCAAGAACAATGGGTCAGGTCTGCTTCAGACACGCGGGAGGTGCTGGGGGTGCTGAGGTCCATGGACGCCCGTATGGGCCAACTCGTGGACCTCATGGGCCAGCTGGTGGTGGCGGTGAGGTCACAGCCAGGGACAGCAGCTCCCCTCCGCCACCACCTGCCGGGGCGCAGGGTCGAGCAGCAGTGTCCAGTTCCCCTGCGTCCACAGCCAGTGAGCACACCTCAACCACCAGCATGTCGCAAGCAGGCACCCCCCCTCGCAAACGTGGAAGGGGCCGTCCGAAGTGGAAACAGATCTCCCGGGAGGACTTCGCACGCTCCAGACGCAAGTGAGGCAGCCAGCCAGCCTTCCTTGACCACCCACTGCATTGACTTGGACTACGATCCCACTCCACACAGCCATCTGGATGGCATGTGTGTGTTGGACTATGGACATAGAACCAGTGGGTACACCCTGAGCATCACGCAGCCATGACCGACAGCTCATTGTCACTGCACGCACCACTTTTGTCATTTCCTTACACACAATCACATGTCACAGTTTGAAATAAATGCACCTCTTACACAAACTGCTGTTTGTGCCCTGTGTTTTATTTGTACGGAATACAACGGCCACCTTGGGCGGAAAGGCACCTGATGCGTGGCATGGCAATGGAACCGGAGGGCCTGTAGGGACCTAGGGGTGGGAGACAGAACAGGAGCACATTCAATGAGTGTGTCACACACCCATCACACAGTACATGTCAACAACTACAAGCAATGTACACACATCGCACAGAGCAATAGGGCACAATGCCACAGCCACCAACAGTGGCATACTACCCTGGCCATGGAGCGTTGACACACAGCACGCAGTGAACAAACGGCCACCCTGACACAGCACACACACACCTGCACAGACACAGCCACATCAGCCGTCGTACATGGACACTCACCGTCAAGTGAAGTAGTGGGCGATGAGCTGCTGCCGCACATTACCAGCTTCCTCCTCTCCGCTGTCCTCCTCACTCGAGCTGTCCTGGTCTGCGGGCTGGGGCCCTGGTTGATCTCCGTCATCCACGATGAGGGGGATCTGCTTCCGAATGGCCAGATTGTGCAGCATGCAGCACGCCACCACTATCTGGCACACCTTCTGTGGGGAGTACGCCAGCGCACCCCCGGTGCGGTCCAGGCACCTGAACCTGGACTTGAGGAGGCCAAAGGTACGCTCGACCACACGTCTGGTCCTCCCATGTGCCTCATTGTAGCGATCGTCTGCTGGGGTGCGAGGATTCCTCAATGGACTGAGCAGCCATGCCCCATTCGGGTACGCAGAGTCACCTGGGTGTGAGGGACACAGAGAACCGTTGCTATTCCAACTGGACAGGGGACAGCATCGCACAACCAGCACGCTACACCACTCCACATACTCACCGACAATACAGCCACGACCCTGTTGCAGATTGGACATCAGTCGTGGCAAGATGCTGTTGCGCATTATGTGTGCGTCATGGGCCGAGCCTGGGAACTTTGCACACACGTGGGTGATCACCATGTCCGCAAGGCACACCACTTGCACATTCAGGGAGTGCGTGTGCTTCCTGTTGCGGTACAGGTGCTCAGTGGCCTGTGGTGGAACAAGGCCAACATGTGTGCAGTCAATGGCTCCAACGACGTGTGGGATTCTGCCAAGGGCATAGAATGCACCCTTCACTGCCGCCAATTCACGAGCCCTGGGGAAGCGGATGTACCTGTTTCGGTACAGCATCATGGCTGCCAGTACATCCCTCAGCACCTTGCTGAACATGGGCTGGGACATCCCTCCTCCACTGCCCACTGTGTGCTGGAATGACCCAGTGGCGAAGAAATGCATGGCGGCCATCACCTTAGCCGTGGGGGTGACAGCTGTCGGATACACCCTGCGGGGACGGAGATGGGGTTCTAACATGGCACACAGTCGATGCAGGGTTGGCCTGTCCAGCCGAAACTTCCTAATGACCTCTGTATCGTCCATGTCCGCCAGCAATTGGTATGGGCGGTCGATGTTCGGTTCTCCGCCTAGGGAAAATGGCAGTGGACACATGTCAAAGCAACACAACACATAGCAATTTCGCATACACATCACTGACATGACTGAGCAAGCACATGAGCCACAGCCCAGCTGTCAAGCTGGGACGGCACGGCCACAATACACTTACACAGGTCTCCCAACAATGGCAATGGCTAGTGAGACATACCACTGCCATGTGCATGCACATGGGGATCTAGGCCCCAATGACTTGCGGGGCGTGCTGATGGGGACTGACTGCATATTCGTCAAGCGGCAACGCCACGGCAACATGAATGTCTGCTGAGCATGGAACTGCTTCCGAGGCTGGATGAGTATGGCACACGACGACGAGGATGTGGGCACAGGCTGAGCGGCCAAAACAAGTGGGACCTGTGGCAAGAGGGGATATGAGACAGTAGTAGGTGTCAGCACTGCACCCTATGTACAGCACTGTACGGATCACACCTCCCGAAACATTGACAGGTGTCCACATTGACAGCCCCATGCCAAGACGGCTGTGTGCTTGCAGTCACACGTCACAGGTGAGAGGTTTCATCGCACGTGCCAGGTGGCAGACGTACATAGTGGGAGCTGGCATGTGTGTGCATGTGTCTCCTGTTCAGGATCCACCAGATGGGCGCTGACTCTGTACTGACCATTGGACACAGCATGTTCCGTGGAAGGCTTGTGTGTGTGGGATGGTGGCACTGGATGTGCCTCCGTTGGGTGGGGGGCCATGCACAGGGCGGGTACGTCGATGATTGCGCATTGTTGGTCACGGTGGGTGCACCCACTAAGATGTGTTGCCCTGTGTTCAATTCCTATGTCCGCATGATGATGGACTGTAGATGTGGGCAGACTACACATTGGTCGATGTGCTGTCTATATGCATGTGCCTTCACACCAGGCACAGCTGCCCCTGCACATGTGACCCCTGCTGGACTCGCTGCTGGGTCTGTGGAGCTGATGCACCTTCTGTGCGTGGGGCGGACAGCTCTCCTCACTTCCCTCATTGCGCATGTCATGACTTTGCCGCAGGTGACATGGATCATGGAGGGCCCACATGTACGCGTGGGTAGGCTACACATGATTGTTCACTGGTCGCCACCCCCAGTCAGTGTTTCGAATGGGAAGGTTGTCGTGCTGGTGGTATATTCGATGTGGCGGATGGGCGGGCCTAGGTGCGGGCTTACATTCCGGACATGGGGGGTAGTTGGATTGGCGACTAGTTGCAGTACACACGGGACACGTCTCTTCCTTTCCACATCTGGGTCATCCCTTGTACTCACTGACAGTGATACAGTCATCTTCGCCCCAGCCCTCATGTCCTCCCCTCGCTCCCCCAATATGCATGTGCACCTGCGAGGCTAGCGCTTGCACAGGCAGCCCCAAGCTCGCACCAGAGAGGGCAAGGAGTGTATGTGTGGGTCCAGTTGCACGAGTGGGCTGTCTCAGGGTATGATGTGTTGCGGGACGCCGTCCACCTGCGTGGTGCCCCAAATGGAGACCCGGCCTGCATGGACTATGCATCACAGTCTTCGCCTTCCGGATCCGCCACCTGCGACACCCAGTGGCTGTGGCTGCCCTTGCGGCCAGGCCGCGTCCGTCTGTGACTGATGGCCCACACATTCACTCTTTGGCCTCTCTGGGGAGGGCTCGGGGGTGGTGGCGCACGCGCTTGCACTTAGTCGCAATGGCATGTGGCGTGGTTGGTATAATGGGCAATGGATGGGATGGTGCGAGCCACCTCCCGTGACGTCAGTGCTGCTCGTGCTGTGGTGCGTCCCCCTACACTTCCATTTGACTTGTGCCATGCTAGACGTTGAGGTTCTATTGCCTGCGTGATATGACCAGGAGGAGCGCGAGGAGACCTCTCACACACCATGCTCCACTGCCATCCCGTGCCCTGTATCGCCTGTGCGGATTGACTATGTTGGGGTTACACCTGGTCGACTGGGGCTGTGTGTGCCTTGTCAAGGGGCATGGCGGGCGCACAACAGGATCCAGCTTGTCCACAGAGGGTGGGCTGAGGTGCGCCTGGTACCGCTTTGTACGTGTGCCCGGCTGCTGTGCACACACGTGTTCACTCCCCCCCGACAGGTGTCCTCTCACAATGCCCAGGGAAGCGGTGGTGTACTGTTCATGACCCCTCCCGACACGGCGTGCTCCAACTTGGCATGTGCGCATCTACCCGTCGCACCCACCCACCTGAGCACTGCGTCCATACGACTTCACACGACACATGTGTGTCTTCCACAGTTGTGCTACTCATTTGCGTTGACATCCAATACCAGTGGACTACATGGTCATGTCACGACTGCCGTGTACTTCACATACTCTCATCCTCTCTCATTCGTACTTGTGAAATGAGTCAGCGGAGACAGTTTTGGTTTCAAACATTATATTGAGTCTTCTGTCCTCTGTGATGCAGTATAGTGGACACTACTGGCAGCGGAATACATGTTGAGGATATACTGAGCATGATTGCAAATGGGATAGGGTGTGGGGTTACATGTGATTGGCTGTTGCATGTGGGATGTGGGCTTCAGAGTTACATCTGCTTGGCCAAGGCTGTGCTAATGTACATTTACGTATAGCTGCGGAGCTGCGGACTTTGACACAGACGGTATACATGTAGCCTACCAGACCGCTTGGCATCATGGGCACAGTCCATCTCAGTTCCATGTGACAGGTTTGCTGCGGTTGTTCCTCATGCACGCGTGCATGTGAGATGACATCAGGGCATGTGCTTGCGTGCATGCAGCGGCGTGCCACTTGTTGTTGCAATGTGGTGGTTACTGGACATGTCACAGTCACTGGGGTCGTGTTGTAGTTGTATGCACTTGTCGTCCATGCAAAGGTCCTGGTATGGGATTCCCGGGGCGGGGGTGGGAGGGGTGCAGCACCCACAGACTCCAGGCGACCTATTCATGTCCACTGAGCGGTGTGTGTGTCCATGGGCGCTGGATCCATGTCGTGTCCTGGTTGTTCGTGCAGTTCCGTCCATGTGGGTGCGATACACAGACCCCATGCCACTGCCTCCCACGATGCATGCGGTGTTCCTGGATGTGATGGGGAACAGTGTGCATGTCCCGGTCATATCCGATGTCATGGCGATGTCGTTGATGGTGTGGTTACAGTTGCCGGTCGTTTGGTATGGCTGTTGTGGTGGTGACTGGCCAGTCCGTGCGGAAGCTAAGCATGGGTGCGGGGTTGGACATCATAGGTCAATCGGGGAACCTGCGTTGTGGTCCGACGAATTTACAGGTTGTCAGGTATGCGATGCCGTCCAGCAGGGCTTCCATGTCATTGGTGGTGTACATGTTTGCCAGCCAATGTAGCGGATGGTGGCTGTCAAGGTGTTGTTCGTAAGTTGTCCCTTGGAGGACCATGATGGGGCATGCTGGGTGACATTCGATGTAGCTGTTCTCGATGATCCGTCGTGTGGAGGCACAGTGGTCCCATTTCAGTGCGGGTGCGATGTTGGCCACATACGCCATGCCCCCATAGGCAGAGCAGGCCCTGTCGTGTGCGTCCAGAGGGAGGAGTAGTGGTAGCAGGTCCGCCTTTAGACATGCCGGGTTGGAGAGGCATATCTCCACGGGATGCTGGTAGGGACACCTCCGACAGTAGAAGACGGGCATGACGCAGCTGAACAATGTGATGCGGTAAGTCAGTCGGTATCTTACGTTCAGCAGGGACAGGAGATCGCATCCCAATATATGTAACAGGTTGGTTTTGTACAGCTTGAGCTGTCCGGCGTAGTTGGGTAGGTGTGTTGCGGTTGCCATTTCGCAGCGGTGCGTTGTGGTGGCGTGCTCCGGCTGTGTGTGCAGTCTGCAATGTGCACGCTCCGAGGTTGCTGTGAGCTCTGTGTAGTCGTAGGGAGACAGGACTTGTGTTCTGTTGGCTTGTTTGGAGGACACGGGCCCTCATCCCACATGCTTCTCAGACAGTTCAAGGTCAGTGATGTGTGACTCCTTCCAATTAACTTGCATGTGGCCGACATGGGGGAGTGTTTTCTTCTTTCTTCCCCGTCCGTTGTGTGCTTCTGTGATATGCGCTATCTGCCCTGTGGTCGGTCTCCTCGGCATGCCTGTGTTGGTCTTTTCTTGGACAATGGCTGTATTCACCGGCTTCTTTCGTAGGGCTGTGGTTTCGGAGTTGGAATGGAAGGTCATTCAGTGCTGTCTGCTCTCCCTTGTGTGGGTGGCAGGCTGCCTTTCCGCTCTGCGTTGGGCCTTGTGTGTGAATGTTATTCTTGGGCCAACTGTTGTCGGTCCCCGGGCTCTTTGGTGTTCCGTTTTATATGTCTTGTTCATATGTGCAGGGTGGTATGGGTGTTTCAGTGTGGTACTGGCGTTCCTCTTCCCGAAGGGGCCCTGCTTCTCCTAGTTGGTGTTGCCGCCGCTGTGTGCTTCGCCATGTTTGTTACACTGGGGTGTGTCCTGCTGTTGCGTGACTTCACTGACATGTGTGCGTCGGTTGTGTGGCGTTGGGTGTTGTCCGTGAATTGGGCGTTGGGGACATGTCTGTGGCAGGCCTGTCACGTGTCATGTGCGTTCGGGGTGGGGCTGATGTGTGTGCTGCTTGGTTGTGTCCCTGTGTCTGTGTGCGACGCATGCATGGCGCTGCGGTTGGCCTCTGCGTTGTGCGCATGTGTGGCGGCGTCATCGCCGCTTTGGGGCCGTGACGGGGTCGTTGGTTCCTAGTCCCAGGTGGTGTGTACACATGTGTTACGCGATGTTACGATTTGGCCTGTGTGTCATATGTGGATGCAATGGTGGATGTGTAGTGTACACGCGCTGGGGGGGGTTGTCCGCTTTTTCCGCCCTTGCACTGTGTGCGCTGTTTGCGTGCACTTGTTGTGTGTGTGCCTACCTGCGTCTCCGCGGTACGTTGCGTCCTTGGTGGTGCATCAGCAAGAGCATGGGGAGGGCCTGCAGTGCTGGATTCATGCTCGGGGAGCCGCTTCTTCGTTGTTCGTGCTCGGCGTCCGTGTTACCGCTTCGGTTTGTCGTACGGTATCTCTTAGCCGTGGGAGCCGTTTGTTTGCGGCATCGTAATTTATACGCCGGGCGGGACGTGTTTTCGTCGGACGGTGTGTGTCAGTTGGGCTGCGCCGCTACGTGTACGGGCGCACTTTGATGGCGGACGGTGTTGCTGGCTTGCCGGCGGTGTTTGGCCTACTTTTCGCATCGTAATTGGGCGGGCGTGTGGACTGCTGCGTGCCGGCGGTAACTGGTGGTTTTTGCATCCGCCAGCACGGCGGTTGTGCTTCCGCCCGCCATCGTAATGACCCCTTAGTTGTTAAAAATATGCTTCATGGCTACACACTTACACGGTCCACACATGCTTTCTTTTTTTAAAAGTCGCTGCTTGTTTGGTTTACTTTTGGCCAGTCACTCTCCAACAGAGCATTTTGCCACTGCGACACCAACTGCTCCCTCCATCCTCCCTTAGTAGGTAACAGACATTGCCATTTACAATGCCAATAGCTCTAACTTAAAAAAATGCGAGACCTATTGCATTTCCAATGCTTGTTTAAAGTAGCACTGGTTCCTATAAGAAATATGGCCCGCTTTACAAAACATTTTTCATTTGGTAATGCAAACACAAGGATGGTGGTGCGCTGTGCCTTGCATGCCACCATCCCAGTGGTTTTAACAAAACATAAAGGTCGCAAATAATGACCTGAATAATTAATATGCTTTAGGCAGGTTGATCTGTGACCTCCTGTGAGTGGACATTTTGAGATGCAACTTATTAGCACATAGGTTGCATCCAGCCGCGGTCCGTGCAGGTAACAGCAGTGGGGTGGTGGGGCCGGGTAAGGGGGGATTTCGAGGGACGATGAAGAGGGAAATTAATTATTAATTTCATTTTCCCTCTGCATTGTCCCTCAAAGTCCCTCTTTACCCGGCCCCACCACTGTTACCAGCACAGACTGCGGCTGGTTGCATCATAAAATTAAAGACTGGTTGCAAAAAGTTGATGTGCAATTTATAGACACTTTTTGCAACCATTTCGATCCATCTTGCCATTCTTTCGACACATCTTGCCTTATGTCTCCGTTGACCAAAGTTGAGGGAAAGAGCATGAATTATTCAGGCCAGGGGCTTACCAAATGTGGTGCAGGCAGGTCAAAATGTTCTAAAGCTTTAAGGGGAGGGAAGTCCCAGAACCTGTCACTTTTGAGTTTAACATGGGTTTTCCAATACCAAATTTTACTGCACAGAAGTCCAGAACTGCTGAATGAACGTTCACTAATTTTTAAAGGCAAATCAGTCTTTCTGTCAATTGGTGCTTTTGCTTTTTTGATGATTGTTTCTCCTGCCAATTCAGAAACAAGAGGCAAAAATGGAGTATATAATGCACATGCGCCAATGCTTCATAATTCATAGCAGTCTACAGACACAAAATGGTGAATCATTCGGGAGCAATGCAATAAAAATGCACACTTAGGCTGAAGTGCAGTCGATGCTCACTTCACCTCCCACACTATGTATATCAGCATAAGGAACACATAAGAAAAAAAAGCAAGGCTGGGACAGCTGAAAAACGACATTCTCTCTGCTGTTGGGCAAGGCTGGGGGGGGGGAGCCTCCTCTTCCATGCCTTTTCTTTTTTAATCTCTCTTAGTGTTCACAAACATTGGGGAAGAATCAATGGCAGCTGGCAGGGAACGGGGGTGGCGGGGAGAGTATGGAGGGGAGAGGAGGTGGGTCAAAAAACAAATAATTATTTTTAAAAAACACTTATCTTTTGACTGCCGCCGTCTCTCCTCCATCGAATGTCCTCTTCCTGGCGAGTATCGGAAGGAGGAAGCACACAGGCTCCCCATAACCAATCATAATGCTGCAATGGGAGCCTGTGCATGTGCAGGGAGGCTGTACATTACAGCCTGGTGGGGAATATGCAAAGTGCCCATGATGGCCGGCCAAACAGTCAGGCCCACTTAGAGTGTGCCACCACTCCACCCCTTATGACACCTGCTCAGCCCCGCTCTAACCCAGACCCGCAGCTACAAAAAATATAATGATAAAAACAAAGTTATTATCATTTTATATTTTCCTTTTTTCACTGCTCTTCACTGCCTTAGCGGAGGAGCCGCCCCTAGGAAGAATACTAGCCCTCACTAGGAGGTACTAATTAAGATGCACTAACCTTGCAATCCAGATCCCATAGGAGTGGTATGTGGATTCACACTTCGAACCCACTGCTAAACGTAAACAAACTACATGCAGGTTAGAAGTGGACCCAGAAAAAGGGGTATGTGACAAGAGAGAGAGAGAGACAGAGACACTGGATATTGGTGCACTGCCTTGTTGCACAGCTGGACATAAAATGTACTGCAGGAGTGTTGTCATCTAAAGTCAAGAAGCAACTTATAGTACTATTATGGTATTGGCTATGCTATCTAACTTCTGATATTGTACACAATATACATGCTGACAAATTCTATATTTTCAACTTTCCATGGTGAAATGAAGCCCAATGGTTTCCCAGTACATAACCACAATTAGAGATGATATATTAATTTTGAAACATAAGCTGAGCTATTATATAGTGCTGGCTAAAGAGAACTACATTCAAGATTATGTGATAACATTCGGTGGTTCTGGCTACATTCAGTATGACTGGTTGATAACTGTAATATGAACATTTTTCATTACTGCCCCAACAATAAACAAATTTATCAACAAACATTTGCTCATTTAAAGCAATACCTTAATCCCTTTTGTGTTATATTAAGGATATAAACACTGTGCAAGAAGTGTAACAAATAGGGGGGGCGTGGCTAACCGCCGAAGATGGTGGGCGTGGTTTGAAATCGCTTTGTGCACCATCCCTCAGTTATCCTGGCCATCCGTTGCGTAATGCTGTCGAAGGGAGCACAGAAAAGTGCGGTGAGCCCTATATCGACTCCAAGGATTGCTGAAACGCCTCCAAGCCGCCGGAAACGCCCAGACTCCTATAATCCGCAGAGTACAGCCCGCTGGGGAGCGGAGCGCGTGGCCTGGCTGGTGGCGCCCTGGTGCCTCTGGCCGCGGGAGCACCTTGCAGTGGTGACCGGTGCTGCAAGTGCGGGCGCCGGGCAGCATCCGAGGAAGCGGCACCCCGACCCATGAGACACTGTGACAAGGAAGAAGGCTTCCCGTGCCCCGATACGAGCGGCGGTGCCTTCGAAGCGGGGGCAAGCTCTTGGATGTGGCCCGAACCGTCGCTGCAGATCCTGCTGGTGAGCGAGGCCAGGGGCTTGGTATCCGAAGGGCGCGGCAGCCGCCAAGACGAGGTAAGCCAGCGGCTGAGGTGGAGGAGCCGAAAGAACACATCCCGCAGGGGCGAGCCCGGTGGTCAATCGGGCCCAGGTCCCCCTTGGCGGCAGCGGCGGGCTAGTGCGGTGCAGGGAGTCGTGACTGTGTGGCGGCCCTATGTGTCGCGCCTCGTATCCTGAGCCTGGACCCGAGGTAACGTGCCTTGCTGACACACGAGGGGGGCGGCACGGGGGAGGCTTGGGCCCAGGCCGCCTCTCTCCTCTTCCTGTCTCCCTGAGGCGTGGGGAGCTTCCTGGGCCCACGCGCTGCAGCCTACGGTGACCTCAGGCGCATGGGGTGTTTAATTGGAAACCGGCCGATTGCCATATCTTGTCTCGCCTCCGCATATGCCCCTCCAGGGCTGGACTAACTGTCCTGTTGGGCCAGTGGACTGCGCCTAGGCTGGCCGCTGTGAAAGACAGCCTTGAACACTGAACTGGATGGGGGGGCACCCGTGGGGCCCCTCTAGCAGCACCCACTTGGCATTGTTCCCGGCCCTCTCCTTGGTGGGCTCCAAAGGGGCGCCATCTTGTGATCCTGGGCTCCAGCCTATTGTCCGCACTGCGGGAGTCCTCTTTCCTCCTAATCACAGGAGGCAATGGTGGAGGAGCCTCCGAGGGAGATCCATACATGGGGGCTGGGCCAGGGAGCGCCGTTGGACTGACCCACCCGGACAGACCTGATTCTGGCAGTCGTCTGGGGTGGGGGAGGATCTGCACCTGGCAGCCGGGCCACGACTTTACCCGCCTTGTTCACTGCATGCGCCTCCCTGCTTCTGGACTACTAGTATAGATGCGCCGGGCCGGCCTGGGCAGGGAGTGCCCCATTAACTTTAGCAGGCCGTATTACCTGAACATACAGGTTTGCATACAGATGAGATGCAGCAGGTTGCTGGACAGTGACAAATCCCACACATCTTGATGAGAGACGTCGGAAACACTGAAGGGCACAGCTAGTCACGAACAGTCTGACTGCAGTATAGTACGGGGTTGGCGGCGGGCCGGACCGGGTGACGAGGTGCCTGGGACTTCTCCCCACCGGGGAAATCTATCGCTCCGTCGCTCTTCCCCTAGATGCCTAGTGCGCAGCAGCTGGCCATGGGCCGCCTTCGCTCGGCTGCTCCACAGGGGGGGCATCCTCAGGAGCAGCAGGATCCACAGATTTGCATCAGCCCGATCTCTCAGCCAAGATCGACACGGTATTGGCGGCAGTCGAACAGATTGGCACAGCCCTGATGCAGACGAGTACGTCCCTCGAAACCAGGATCTACAAAGTGGTCTCGGACTTTACAGCTGATCAGCAGAAATGATCAGAACGGCTACGTACAACCGAGCTCATGGTCTCTGATCTGCAACCAAAGACCCATAATCACTCAGCGACTCTGCAGGACCTATTGGACCGAGTGGGCACCCTCGAAGATAATATTGATGATGCGGAGGGCCGGTCCAGTCGCAACAATGTACAGGTGATTGGCCTCCCAGAGGGGGCAGAGGGACGAGATCCAGTAGACTATGTAGAGAAGTGGTTAAGAGACCTGCTCCTGCCTGAGGTCCTCTCCCCTCAATTTGTGTTGGAATGAGCCCACAGAGTACTGGCCCGCTGGCTGCCTCCCGGCTCCGGCCCCCGGCCGTTCCTGTTCAAGGTCCTGAACTTCAATGACAGGGACACAATATTGAGAGAGATTCAGAAGTCTCCGGGGTTCAAGGTGCAAAACATGACGGTGCTCTTCTTCCCCGACTACACGGCCCAAGTCCAAAAACGTTGAGCCTCCTTTAGGGCAGTGAAACGCCAGCTACGGGAACTTGACCTGCGTTATTCCCTGCTCTCCCCGGCTCGGCTAAGGGTGGTGAAGGATGGCGCCACCCAATTCTTCGACACGCCATCGGACGCCTGGGACTGGCTGGAGGAGACGTGTCTGGTGACATCCTCTAGGCCACCGGACTCGGAACTGGTACCAGTACAAAATAGATGTAACCCGCGAAGGGCACGCAGGGGAAGGGTGGAAAGCTGTGCTTCATCGGTGAAGGCACCAGAACCAGTACAGATCCAGATGGAGCGGCAGGAAGTGCTTCAGGTGGCAGCGGCCCTCCAGGTTGCTGGCTCTTCGACCCCCTCTATGATGTTGCCATCCAGGTCCTGTGGCGATGCGGACTCCATGCCGGCCTGGTCCGGGGACCAGGGGTCACCCCGCCCTCCAGACGTTACCCCCCAAACCTCTGACACTTTAACTTAGCATGCCTGGGTCAGCTGCCCTTTACACACACTGTATTGACATGATTAGTTGTGCTTCCGTCCGACAGCTACAGTGTCCACGCTTAGATGAGTCTATACACAAATCTGCCAAACACACTTACTAGATGGCTATTCTTCTCGATGTTGCTCTATAACGTCAGGATGAGGGATGGGATGAGCAGACCACCATTGTACACCCCACCCCCGTTAGCCTCATCACTTAGCTATACGCTAGTTTCCGTATTTTCGGCATACCAGTTTGGGTCAACCCCCATTAGGGGTTCGCTCTTATGCGGTTCCATGACACAATTGCTATTTTTAGTTTCTCCCCGGTTCAAGTTCGATGGCTATCTGCGAGACGCTGCTGCCTCCTGCGCCCCTACCCACTGCTACATGCACTTGCTTACATCGATATAATCATAGGCCGCCCAGATGACGCAAGTTAACACACCACAGTGAATGTGCGGGGGATACACCCTCCTTTGCACAGGTATTCCATCTATGCATATCTGCGTCGAAGGGCTTCCGATATCGCCCTGTTACAAGAGACCCATCTGACCACTCTGGAAGCAGCCAGACTGCGACATAGATGGCGGGGTTGAGTGTACAGCACAAACTTCTCATCCATGGCTCGGGGTGTGCTGGTCTGGCTGAGGGCCGGGGTTCCCTGGGAAGAGGAAGAGGTGGTGACAGGTGCAGACGTCCGTTATGTGCTCCTTCGGGGCAGAATGAACGGGCAATCCGTTATGCTGGGCTCTATCTACGCTCCAAACGTAGACCAGGGCACTTTTCTGAGTGATTTGTCTAGGGTCTTGTCCCGCTGGAGCGATGTCCCTTGGCTTCTGGGGGGGCGACTTTAACGCTGTACTTGACATTTCATTGGATCGTTCCTTCCCGCCCCTTGGGCACACAGCAGCGTCGTCCAATGTGCAAGCTCTGTGTATGTGGTTGGAGCACTGATCCCTATCTGATATTTGGAGGGCGCGCAACCCTGATTCTCCTATATATTCGTTCTACTCTCCAGTCCACGACCTGCATGTGCATCTTGATCGTATCCTCGTCTCGCCTGCTCTGCATCCCTTGATTGTAAACACTGAGTATCTAGGGCACACACACTCAGACCACAACCCCCAATATTTGTCAAAGTTGGGAGAGAAGGTCCCCCCCCGATCCCCAGCTGGAGGCTGCAGCCCGCCGTGTTGGAGGACCAGGCATTCTGTGCTTCATTGGGTGCTGGATTTTTTTTAGCATAACGCGGACACCACACACTCCCCGTCCAATGAGTGGGAGGCCTTTAAGGTGGTGACACGGGGACACTGCCTGGGCCTGACGTGGAATGTGCGTAGGCAGCTGGACGCCACCCTCAGTACCCTCGAGAGGAATCTCCTCCGACAGGAGTCCCTCTCGGTTACTCATCCTGAGGCTTTTGGAACAATTGAGATCCCACAACTTTTTAGCTCACTCTGCGCATACACATTCCACAGCAGATATGACAGGCAAGTTGCTTGCTTACCTTATTCGCCACGAGCATCCCCGCAGCCCTATATATGTCATACGAGACGACTTGGGGCTCATGCGAAACACGCAATTAATAGTTCACACAGTCATGACTTATTACTATGCCTCCCTCTATACAACTCCAGCGCAAGGGACTCCCCAGCAATTCTTAGATGTGATCGACCTACCCGTGTTGGCCCTTGACCACCACCTGGCATTAAACTCCCCTATCACACTAGACGAGGTGCAGGATGCACTGTCATCTCTGGCATCTGGGAAGATGCCGGGTCCAGACGGGCTCTCCGCAGAGTTCTTTAAGGCATATGCTGACACATAAGTGCCTCACTTACATACACTCTTTACCTCCCCGATCGAAAACTCTGCGCTCCCGCCTTCTCTATACAGCGCAAGCCTGGTCCCTCTACTGAAGCTGGGGAAGGAGCCCACATCCCTGAGTTCCTACAGACAACTGGCGATCTTAAATACTGATTATAAAATCTTGGCAAAAATCCTGGCCAATAGACTGGCGCCATGCACCCCCTCGTTGCTCCATACAGATCAGAATGGGTTTGTCATGGCTCGCAGCACCTCTCTTAACCTCCGTCGCTACTTTCGAGTTGCGGAGTATGCACCTTCCGATTGGCCGTGCTCAGGCTGCTTGGTACTGGACCTTTAGCGGGCATTTGATTCTTTCGAATGGGACTACCTGTTTGCCGCCTTAGCTAGATTTGGCATTGGACCCTTCTTTATAGAACTAGTCCGGCTATTATATAGGCTTCCAACTGTCCTGGTCAAAACGGGCCCCTACATTTCGGAGGCCATAGCAGTAGGGTGCGAGACTAGGCAGGGATGCCCGCTGTCTCCCCTGCTCTTTTCTTTGGCGGTGGAGCCCTTGGCAGCAACAGTCTGGGCCCGGGTAGACCGTCTGGGCCCAGGTAGGATGGCATCCCCCAGGTGCCCGGGGGGGATGCCATCCATAAAATATCCTTGTATGCCGATGACATTCTGCTATATGTCAGGGACTTACATGCTATTCTCCATTCGTTGGATCAGATACTGTCGGAATTTGCCGCGGTGTCGGGCATGCAGGTCAATCCTTCGAAATCGATACTGTTACCTTTTACAGTGAGCACCCCAGACCCGAGCGAGCTACTCACTAAATTGCAAACCGGTAACATGGTGTGTTGGCACTTACCGCTACCTAGGGGTACACATACACCGCAATAAAGCAGACATGCTTGATGGTAACGTTACTAGGGCAGTGACTGCCATCCGGTCTCAGATCTCCTTCTGGAGGACTCTACTGC
Organism: Calotriton arnoldi; assembly: GCA_963921515.1. Lineage (NCBI taxonomy): Eukaryota > Metazoa > Chordata > Amphibia > Caudata > Salamandridae > Calotriton > Calotriton arnoldi. Next base: position 100,979 of record CAWUFW010019344.1, read on the forward strand.
TATCTGTCTCAGGCAGAATTGCGCTTGCTAAGATGGTGATCTTGCCTCTGCTTCTTTGCTATTTCACAAATCTGCCCCTTTACCTATCTCCTGCATTTTTTGGTAAGCTGGAAAACATAGTTAGAGATTTCATTTGGGGGGCGTCCAGACATAGGGTCTCCATTAAGAAGCTCTATCTACCTACCGGACAGGGCAGCCTTGCTGCCCCTAATTTCGAGCACTATTATTTAGCTGCGCAGGTGCAGTGGATTGCCAAATGGTTGGCCTCTCACTATCTCGGGGATACAGCCACTACTTTCCCTCCTTTATCACACCCTGTCCTCCTGCACCTGTTCCACCCGTGCGCGCTCCCTAAACGCATGAACTCCCTGCTGCTTTCAGTAGCTTATAAGTGCTTCCGCCGGTGTCTGTTCATTACCCATGCTATACAGCCATATGCCCCCTCCATACCCTGACAAGGCACCCCCAGGGGCCCGCGTGTCACTACGGCTGCGGAGTTGCATGGCTGGGACGCGGCTGGTATTCAAGACACTGGGAACCTGTTTCGCGACTGAACTCTGATCCTTCATGCCGAGCTGGTGGAGGGGGGGGGTCTTCACCCCGGGAGTTTCCTCCTACACTGCTCACTTATAGTTTCCCTATCTGCCAGGTGGGGTGCGCTAGCCACAGAGCCTCCTCTACACCACACGATTCAATATCTACACATCATGGGAGACGGGGTCACCTGATCAGATGGTTCGCAGCATCACTCCGCCAACATACTACATTTTCTCTAAGCCCTCTACGGGTACACTGGGAGGAGGACCTAGGGCGTGCCTTTACCGAATCAGAATGGAAGGCTATCCTGGAAGGCCCCTCCCGTGTACCTCGTAACCAGTGTTTCCACCAAATACAGTTCTTCATACTCCACCGGGCATACCTTACCCCAGCCAACATTAATAAATATTTCCGTCACACAGACTCAGCCTGCTCCAGATGTCACTCAGCCGATGCAGACATTTTACACAGGCTCTGGCAGTGCTTGAAACTTGCTACATACTGGAGCAAAGTAGACAATACTCTTTCCTACTGCATAGGGCTAGATATACCTTTCAGCTGGGAGGCTTACATTCTTCATCTGTTTGGGAGGGGGAAGAAGCACAGAGCCACTTCCCGCTTCATAGATCTGGTCCTAGCCGCCGCCAAGCGTCTAATCACTAAACACTGGAAGGCATCTGGTGCTCCACAGACTTTGGCATGGCGTTGTTCCTTACTTAACTGGGCCAAGGCGGAGAGCATTGCTCTGCACAGGGAGGATCTGTTGGGACTCCGAAGGTTCCCACTGGCAACGGAATGGGAGACTTTTCTATCAGAGCTGCTGACATCTGATGGGCCGACAGGAGGCTTCTCGCCAGGGAGAGTAGACACCACAGAGGGTTGCAGATGGATGGGTCCTCCTGATTGCACATCCATAAGGGTATAGGCACAACAGTTTTACATTTGGGTGACTTACGGGGCTGGTCGGCACACATGAGAGCCATGCTGGGCATGATGCACTTGCGTGGGTGGGCGCGGGATGGGGGAGGATCTAGCAGCGTTTCACTTACAAGTTGTCCCCTCCCTTCCTTCATCTTACTTTGTCCTCATTAGGTTCAGGACTGTATGGTAACATGAGCGGAGACCATATGCGATTTGCGTAAAGTCATGCTTAACATAAGATGCATACGCCACACCAGTGCCCACTGGGATGCCATTAACTTGTGCGAACAGCTCTTTGTATCTCTATAAGAAAATGCGTTGTATTACCGATATTATACTGTTGCATATAATGGAAATGTATTGCATATGCAAGATATGCCTGAAGGTTATGTAGCTGTTAAATAAGCAAAAATGTCAATAAACGGATTTAAACAAAAGAAGTGTACCAAATAGGTGCAAGCAAGCTAGACATCATAATTCTAATGGGTGACTCCTTGTGAAAAAAAACAAAGCAAGTCCAAAAGAGTTCACAATTCTTAATGAGGAAGTCATGAAATAATAATCAAATGCAAATTCTATTTGCTTTCACACTAGTACTGTGTTAGAATACCTTTCTGCCTCCAATTATGTCTTTGTCAACTTCCAAGACTAACAGATTTTAAGATCCAAACTTCAGAAAAGCAAGTCTCAGCTGCAGCAAGTATGTATCACGACTGACTGACTAGGACATTATGGACTATGAATGGCTTATACTATATGGATTCAATATGGCAAGTTGTGAGAGAGTCCACTTGCTCCATGGGGCATGTAGTCCTTCTTGTCTTGACTAGATTGTTTAACATAGTACGTCCATGTGAGCCACAGAGCCTCTTCCCAGGCTATGCCTACACTGCATCCTGCCATCCTCTTCTGCTCCTCAAGACATGTATGTCCAGGAAATTCAGAATAGCACATCTCTGCACAAAACTGGTGCTCAGAGATAAGTGGACAAGGCTAACTATCAGATGCCCTCACAAAATAGCCAGGCCCTCACCCACACACCACCACACACAATTAGACACAGCATCAGAAACATATATATACAGACACATCACATATTTGGCAAAATAAAGCATTTTATCGTTAAACCTACAAAGTGCACATTCTGTGTCTCCCTATTGCCAACTAGTGGTTGGCTATCTGTGTAAAGAACACTGTGTGAGCCACTAAAGAACCTTTTGCAAATGGGCCAACATAAGAGACAGCAGACTGAGCAGCCTTTTCGCAATACTAACTACGGCAGAGAAGCAGGTGCCTCCTTGGCCTATGGGATGGGAGGTAAGGTTAAGTTAGCACATCTGGGTGGAAGAGTCGATGAAGTTAGTTGATAAACATATGAATGTATGCACTATTTGTTTTTGTGCTATAGTTATTATTGACACAGTATCAATGTTAACTTTCCTTCAGTTTTATTTTCTTAGGGAATACCTATACATATGTATATACGTATGTATGTGGTTTTTTCATCATGCAAACCTAGCTAAAAGACAGTGGAACTCTGTACAGGGTCATAGACGAGCATGATGTGAACGAGTGATAAAACAGGTTTGTGGTTTATGGATAATTAATGCTTTGTGATATAATGTTTTTTCAAGAAGTGTGTCTTCAACTCGTTCCTAAGCTGGAGCAGTGTTGGCGTGGATTGATGCTCACAGGGGTGTTGCATCAAATCCTGAATGCATGTTTTTGCTTTTATACACTTCTTAGTCTGTAGTCTGATGGTGTCCTGTCTGTGGGTATGTTGAGAACCACCTGAAATGGTGAGCATGTCTGCAAGATAATTGGGTTGGCTTTGTAAATGATGCAGCTCTTTTTAAAGATCGTGCAGGGAGACAATGGAGTTCCATCAGGATGGGGGTGATGTGATTGTAATTCTTCAGGCTCTGGATGAAACATGCTGCACCATGTAGGATGTCTTTAAATGGTACCAGTATGGAGTCTTTGGCAGGTCATGAAATAGGGCATTTCAATCATCCAGATAAAAGAGTACAGGGGCTTGACTGCGTGGGCGACATACTAGGAAAGGTTGAAACCCTTTTTAAATTATTTGTGTTTCACAAGATTCTTTTCATTTGCTTTCTCTTACCATTAGGGGCCTGCCATAGGGAAGCCTGCTGACGGGTTTTGGGGTTGCTGGACCCCGGTTTGTGTTTGGTTTGCATCCCACTTGTTTTTGGCTCTGCGCTGCAGACTGCGCTAAGCCACGCCTCCTGCTTGCCCCCCGTCTATGGCAGACTACTTAGAGGGACACAAAGCACATTCGCTTAGCTACACTTCTGCCTGAAGAATACACCCTTCTTTTATTTCCTTGTAGGCAGTTTCCTGGCTGCCATATTTTGGGAGATGCCTGGCTCCCATGCATAGCGTGGGTGACATACTAGAAGGGTTGAAACCCTTTTTTAATCATTTTATCATTTGTGTTTCGCACGATTCTTTAAATTTGCTTTCAGTTACCAGTAGGGGCCTGTACACAGGGAAGCCTGCTGACGGGTCTCGGGGGTTGCTGGACCCCAGTTTCTGTTTGGTTTACATTCCACTTGTTTTCAGCTGCGCTCTGCAGAGTGCGCTAAGCCACGCCTCCTGCCACGTCCCCCCTATCAATGGCAGGCTACTTCGAGGGAAACAAAGCGTGTCCGCGTCAATCTCATCTGCGCCCGTCCATGCCAGATCGCCTCAAGCGCCAGTTCCCCTGCCTGTTTCATGCCAGATCTGCGGCCTAAACTTACTTACACGTGCAACGCACTGCTAGCACTACAATCCACAGGTGAGTGTGTTGCTGAGCCCCAATTGGATTATTTTATCTTTGCAGCCATAGACCATCACACATTAAACGCTTCTGGCCTAGCTTTGGGCTTTTCTGCTTCTGATTTTGGTGCATCTTCTTAGACTCCTGTCAGCCAACAGCTGATATTCACTAAACCCAGAAACAATCTGCCCTACATGCTCATCAATGGTAGACCAGGCACAGGAGCAGGAGGTGAGACTTTGATATCCCTGAGTCTCAAAACAGGAGACAAGCCAACATGCCCTTGGAGATCACTCTGGGTTCAAGCAAGAGTCCAGTTCTTCCTCAGCAGGGGCAGAGGTTATCAGGCAGCAAGGCAGCATAGCAGAAAAGCAGTTCTTTCACAGCAGCAGTCCAGCAGAGTGACAATCCTTGTAGCAGCACAGCAGTCCTTCTTGCTGGCAGAGTTTCTCTACAGGTCCAGAAGTGTCTGATTTTGTGGAGACATAGGCCCAGTACTTATACCCAGTTGTGCCTTTGAAGTGGGGGTGACTTCAAAGAGGGGCTTTGAAGTGTACAGAGGTCCTCCCTTCCCAGTCCTGGCTCCAGACTCACTACAGGTGGGTAATCAACACTTTTGTGGTTGCGGGATACTGCCCATTCAGGTGTGTCAGCTCCCCCCTCCCATCCTGCCCAGTATGAGCCATCAGGATGCAGAAGATCGCTCAGTCAAACCCACCATTGCTTTGGGTGTGGCTATCTAGAAGGAATGCACAAAATCGAGCTGTCAGCCACTCCAGACGTGTATTGGAGACAGGCTGCAGGCACACAGAGCTTTAAGAGCAGAGAAATTTAATCTTTCTAAAACTGACTTTCTAAAATGGCAATGTTAAATACAACTTTGCCAGCAAAAGGATTTATCATTACCATTCCAATCATATTAAACATGAAAGAGTTACTCCTTCTCAATGAGGAATTACAGCCTAAACCTATGAAATGAAATGAAATGAAATAGGGGATTTATAAAGCGCACGGATACTCACATAGAGTGTCCCGGCGCTAATCTCTAAAACCAACAGGAAAGACCCCGCCCCACCTACCATCGTGTTATTGTTGGAACAGCCATGTTTTAAGTTGTCTCCTAAAGGACAGCAAGTCCTGAGTCAATCTGAGATGAAGGGGCAAGTCGTTCCATAGGCGAGCCGCTTGAACCTGAAAGGAACGACCTCCAATCCGAGATCGAGTGAATTTGGGAATCACCATCAGGGATTGTCCCGAGGACCTTAAGACTCGTTGAGGCTGATAGCGCTGGATCCTACTTCTCAGGTAAACCGCACCCGTATCGTAGAAGGCACGATAGGCAAACACCAGAGCCTTAAACTGAATCCTCTTTCTCACCGGGAGCCAGTGCAGTGCTTTCAGGTGGAGCGACATGCGCGTTCTGGGGTTTACCATAAGAATAGCTCTGGCTGCGGCGTTCTGGACAACCTGCAGCCGATTGAGCAAATATTCAGGAAGCCCCAGATACAAGATATTTACGTAATCCAACCTGGATGTAATTAAGGCTTGCACTACGATCTTCCGGGATTCAACCGGGAGTAGAGGAAGAAAGTTTTTACCATTCTAATCAGTCCGATACAGGTGCCAGCAACAGTTTGGATATGGGACTTCATCGATAGACTAGTGTCCAACTTAACTCCCAAGTTTTTTACTGTGCTGACTGGAGCCGCAGGAGGGGACATGTCGCACGGCCACCATAAGCTCCAGTCGACACATGGGGGACATCCAAAAAACATAATTTCAGATTTTTCTGGGTTACACTTAAGTTGATTAAGTTGCATCCAGGAAAAAACCTCCGTTAGGCATCTGTTTATCTCCATTCCATGAAAATTCGCCCCTTTGTCACACGTGAACAGTAGTTGAGTGTCATCAGCGTAAGAGATAATCTTCGCTCCGTGTGACTCAGCCAGGCGTGCAAGTGGGGCCATATAGATATTGAAAAGTGTAGGACTCAAAATAGCGCCCTGCGGGACACCCACTTGCATTGGAGGAATGGCCGCTGTAAAGGGCGGAGACCAGATTTCCTGCTGCCGCTCAGACAGAAAAGAGGCAAACCAATTGTACACCACGCCACCAATGCCGCACTCCGCTAACCTGCACAAGAGCCGGTCATGGGGCACGGTGTCAAAGGCTGCGGATAAATCCGCACTGCCCCCTTTGTCCACCTGTGATTTAATAGTCTCCGAAACCTCCAGAAGGGCTGTCTCAGTGCTAAGAGAGGGTCTAAAACCTGACTGACTATGACTATGAGAGGCGTCACAGTAGTGAAAAGCGAATTTAGGTGTTTTTCACTATCAGGACATGTAAAACTTAAATGTACATGTCCTACCTTTTACTTACACAGGACCCTGCCCTATGGGCTATCTGGAGCCTACCTTAGGGGTGACTTATATGTAATAAAAGGAGAGTTTAAGGTTTGGCAAGGGGTTCTAAATGCCCAGTTGAGATGGCAGTGTAAACTGCTCACACAGGATCTTCAGTGGCAGGCCTGAGACATGTTTGAAAGGCTACTTGTGTGGGTGGTACAAGAAGTACGACAGGCCCACTTAGTAGCATTTAATTAAGTACACTCTACTAGGGACTTACATATGAAATAAATATACCAATTGTGGATAATTTAATTAAACCATGTTTATGGGAGAAACACATGCACTTCAGCACTGGCTAGCAGTGGTAATGTGCTCAGAATCCTAAAGCCAACAAAAAGAATGCAGTAAAAACTGGAGGTAAGCAGGCAAAAGGTTTTGGGAAGACCACTATAAGACACTCAGGTCTAACAGCCATCTTTGTTTTTGGCAATATTTTCCTTGAGGTTGAGATTGGTGTTGCTGTTCAGAGTGAATCAAAGTGACTTGGTAATCGGTGAAAATTGAGGTGTCAAGGTTCATGTCATTGAGTTAGGTTTCTACCATTTATTTGTTGCTCTGAATTACAGGAATTTAGTCTTAAGTTGAGCTTCACGTAGGAGCTGAACATCCAGATCTGGATAATGAGCAAGCAGTGTTTAAGTGTCGGATGTCTGAAGAGCGGGGGCTTATCGGGTAGAGTTGTGTATCATCAGCATTTTTGTGAATCTTGCTATTGTTATCTGTGTGTAGAGAACCAACTGGCTTTATGTAGAGATTAAAGGTGAGAGAAATTAGACAGTATCGAACCCCAGAAACTCCACAGGTGATAGAGATCTTTTGGGACCTGGGGGTGCACATATGAACAAACTGGTGTCAGTTGGAGGGGTAAGAAGAGAACCAGTGGGGGACACTGCCAGTGAATCCCATTCAAGACTCCGGGGTGGGATGGTTGACTGTGTTGAAGGTAGCTGATTTGTCCCGGAGGCAACGGTCATCTTCATCTGTAGCTAGGAGGGCATCATCTACTCTGTGTAAGGTATTAACCTCTGCGTTGCAGCGTGATCTGAAGCCAGACTGGCAGTCATGCAAGAGATGGATAGCATTAATATGACCTTGTATTTGAACATATAATGATTTTTAAATGATCTTGCCAATGAATGGTAGGGGGGTGACGGGCCAGTAGTAGGCGAGGTCATCAGGGTCTAATGTAGGTTTCTTTAGGAATTAGAGGATACAGCCTATCTTGAGAGATTCTGGGAAGATGCTTTGATTGAGGGAGGAATTGACAATGGTGAGTGGGGTGAGAGAGCTTCTCCAGAAAGAGCGTTGATGAAGGAAAAGGGTAACACAGCATCTTCATAAGAAGTGGTCTTGAGGGAGTTGAGTATGTTATATTTTTGGTGTGTTATGTTATGTGTTATGTTATGTTATTTGATTTGTCAAGGCTCGCTGTTGTCAGGAATCCACTTGTAGTTTTAAGATGTAGTAACTGACAGTCAGTGTAGAGCAGTATGTTGGAATTTGTGAAACTGTAGAATTGACCTTATATGGTATTTTGTCCTCCCTGGAGACAGTTGTGTAGTGAGTTTGCAAGACTGAAATTAGGGGTTTTAGCATATTCTAGGCACGGAATTCCAATGCTTTAAGGGCTAGATGTATGGAGTGAGCAGAAAAGTAAACACATTCGGTGGCACAGTTACAGTCACCCAAGAATAGTTGGCCTGAATGGTGATCTGGAAATCCTAAAAGGCGGGGAATGCTTCTTTCCAGTTTGCTGATTCAGGATCTGCAGTAATACATGGGAAGAAAAAAATAGATGAAGCTTTATCATAAATTGCAAAGATTTTGCTGGCAGAACATGAAAATAAAAAATAATTTGAAAAGAATAAGCGACAGCTGTCCATGATTCTAGAGTAATTTCAAAGGGGGTGGGTAAGAGTAATATGCCAGGTTACTTGCTCCTTGGGAACAAGAACGGACAAACTGTAGAGTCTACAACAGGGGTGTCAAGAGGAGAGCCTGATATATAGATGGGATTCATTCAGAGTGTGGGACACCCCTGAAAAATTTCGGGGAATCCACTGTTCAATGTCATATCATTCTATCGCAGCAATATCTTATTACTTGAAAATAAAAAAGAAAACAAGGGGCTGATAAAGGTTACTGTCACTAGTATGTATTAACAATTGATATGTAGTGGTCTGTGGGTCAGTGAACAAAGTGCAGATGACACAGTGCTCAAAATAAGTGAATATATCACATATAACAAAAGACACTCTACAATACCCCTAGTTCTGTACATGATTTTCAGGTGTACATATTAGGATCCTGTAGGTAAACCATCAGTTCCTACTAATTTCAATAAACCTGGGGAACCGTGGGGGAGGGGGTGTCAACTTTTCAACCCCAAATCGCCATCAACTTTCAGTGTTCTTGCACGCTGGAAGTTGATGCCGGCCCTTGTGGTGGATGCGTTCACTGCTCACTGAATTTCAAATGACGAAAGGTTTGATGTGGTATATGGACCACATCTGAACAGCAATAGATGCCAACCTAAGTATTGACGACTTGTGGTGTGTCTGCGGATTATACAGTACGAGGATCAATATTCATACATTGGTTGTTTAGCCAGATAACTTGGCCCTGAAGAGACCACTTCATTTATTTGGCGTTGAAACGTCGACAACAACCACCCACCCCCTCAGTTCCCAGATTCCCTTTATCAGTCCCTTGTTTTCCTCTTTATTTTCAAGTACTAAGATATTGCTGTGATAGAATGATATGATATTGAATGGTGGATTCCCCGAAATGTTTCAGGGGTGTCCCACACTCTGAATGAGTGCCACCGGCCATTGTTTATATCTGAAATATTTACCCTGGTTCCCATGGGCACACAGGGTTGTCCTTGTGCAGTATTACAAGAAAAGGAGGGCCTGAGCCATGGCACATTTTGAGGCTACCCAACCAGGATACATTTTGATAAACTGGCTCTAAATGGAAATAAAGTACATAGTGGTTATATGATTCAAAGCAAGGAACGCTTCTGCTCCACGAACAGCCACAATTGTCATCGGCCCATGCTGTTATCCAGTTTGGCATCCCAAATAAGAGGTCACCTACAGAAATTCAGTACAGTACTTATTGGAAGGTGTAATCTGAATGTATTCTGTTACAACAAATAGCACAGTTTGCTTGCATATGAAAAAGAAGACTTGCTGTTTTGGAACGGTGTACACATGCCCAATACGCATGCCATACAAACGTCAAACCTGCTAGCTTTGCCAATACTTGCTGTTTATGCATCAGAATCCAGGTCAGTGTATTATGCTTTGATGTTGTTAATGTGATGGTGCTTATGCTAGGCTCATCTGCATGTTTTTAGTGTGCACGTTCTTGTGATGCATGCTGGTGCCATAATTTGATTGGGCTTTGGCAATTTTATGGCTTTGGCATTAGGTTGTGCCAATGACGGTGAGGGAATCCCATCTAGCCTGTGCTGTTGGAGTATGAGCATATTTAGGTGTTATTGTTGTATACAGAATGCTGTGGGATGTTCTTCAAAAGCCCTAATATGGGTCTTCAGAGGTGTTTTGGTTGCATGTGTTAGGGCTGTCTATAAAGATTTGATTGCAGGCTTGTGTGTCGGTTTGGGGTTTGGATGTTGAATTAGTCAGAGAAAAACGAATTATTATTAAAAACAAGAGGTATTTTTATACTTCAGTGTGATGTTGGGTAGTGATAGTGACTTCTTTGGGTGAGTCGTCAGCCCTGGTAATGGTGCGGGAGAACAGCACAAGGAAAAAATTATGAGAGGCAGTGCAGTCTTCACAGTCACAGATATTCAACCTATACAAAAGGCATAAATAGGCTTAAGACAAGGCTTAAGACATTAATAAATACTGAATAAGTGTTGCACTCTTTTTGACCATGGTGTGTTCAAAGTAAGAAAAATTTGAAACGGTGCCCAAGCTACAGACGGTGCTTAATTTGAGCCTGTGGTTGCAGGTGGGGGCCACCAGCACCTTTTTTTGGGGACCAGCACTCAGTTTTCCTAATCAGACATTTCTCGAGTGCAAGAGAGTGAAATAACAACAAGCATTGGCACAGTCAATAGGTCTCGCCTTTGGGACCTTATAACTATTTAGCCAGAGCTATTGGCTTTGCCAATGTCTTTAAAGCTATGTTGTAGAGCATTGTGGCTGCTGTGCACCATGTTAAAAAGTTATAATAAAAAGTGTTATAAGCATTTTTATTACCTTATATATACCCAGGAAGACATTATGTACAACTGAAAATAAATTTCAACTATTAAAAAGTTAATTAAAATAAAAAATGTCTTCTAGTATTTTTGGCCTTGCAGTGCTGGCAACTTCTTCTTGCCTGTTCTATTGCTTGTTTGTTATAGCTTTATTTTTTTTATGGGGGGGACATAAACAACGGGAGGGTGGAGGTTGGGAAATAGTACCTTAATTACAACATGAGCAGCTGACAAACACTAGTGAATAATAAACAGATGCCAGATTCCGAGGCAGACTGAGGTGGTGCTGAGTGCTGCTGAGGTGGTGGTGTGGTGCCAAGTCATGCTGAGGTGGTGGTGCTGTACTGGCGCTCAGATGGTGCTGAGTGATGCTGAGTTGGTGCTGTGCTGAGGCGATGCTGCACTGATGCAGAGGTGGTACTGCGCTAATGCTGAAGTGGTGCTGCGTTGGTGCTGAATTGCTGTTGAAGTGGGGCTGCGCTGGCACTGAGGTGGTGCTGCGCTGGTGGTGATGCACTGATGCTGATATGGTGCTAGGCTGGTGCTGAGGTGGTGCTGTGCTGGTGCTGAGGTGGTGCTGCTCTGATGCTAAGTTGGTGCTGCACTGGTGGTGGTCCACTGATGAGGAAGTGGTCCTGGGCTGCTGCTGAGGTAGTGCTGTGGTGGTGCTCCGGTGATGCTGAGTGATACTGAGGTGATGCTGAGGTGATGCTGAGTGATGCTGAGATGGTGCTCAGTGATGCTGAGGTGGCGCAGAAGGATGCTGAGGTGATGGTGCTGTGCAGTTGCTCAGGTGGTGCTGAGTGATGCTGAGTTGGTGCTCTGCTGAGGTGGTGCTGTGCTGGTGCTGAAGTGGTGCTGTGTTGCTGATGCGTTGCTGCTGAGGTGGTGCTGTGCTGGCTTGAGGTGGTGCTGTGCTGATGCTGTGGTGGGGCTGCGCTGGGGCTGTGTTGGTGCTACGCTGGTGCTGTGTTGGTGCTACGCTGGTGGTGGTGCACTGATGCAGAGGTGGTGCTTTGCTGATGCTGAGGTGGTGCTGTGCTGGTGTTCGGTGATGCTGAGGAGATGCTGCGCTGGTGCCGAGGTGGTGCTGAGTGATGCTGCAGTGGTGCTGAGTGATACTGTGGTGGTGCTGTGCTGATGCTGAGGCGATGATGGTGCACTGATATTGAGTTAGTGTTGCACTGGTTGTGAGGTGGTGCTGCACTGGTGCAGAGGGTGTGCTGTGCTGGTGCTGAGGTGGTGCACTGGTGCTGTGGTGGTGCTGCGCTGGGACTGAGGTGGTGCTTCGCTGGGACTGAGGTGGTGCTGCATTGGGGTTGAGTGAAGCTGAGGTGGTGCGGTGCTGGTGCCAAGGTGTTGCTTAGTGATGCTGAGGAGGTGCTGCGGTGGTGCTGCTGAGTGATGCTGACTGGTGCTGGAGTGGTGCTGCGCTGATGCTGAAGTGGTGCTGAGGTGGCGCTGAGGTGGTGTTGCACTGTCTACTGGCAGAATATATATTTTTAAGTAACCTCACCTGCCATACTGCGTTTGGAGAGCATGAGGTGCATCCTTTGATATTAGATGTATTTCACCAACGATTGAAACCTAAAAGAAAGCATCAAAAGTTGAAAGTGCGCAACTTAAAGCTGCTTCCATTTTCATAAAACAGAGCAATAACAGCATGTTTACCTCTTTAATCGTATCCAAATAATCCCGCTGTCAAAAGCACAATGTAAATAGGTTGATCTTACTGTAGCTGTCTTCTTAAACTACACTTCCATTAAATAAGTATACTATTTAAGGTTTAAACATTTGAGCTAATGAAACAAAAATGTTATAAGATGAAAAACAACATAGCCTCTGGCTGCCAAAGCGCTCGTGAAACCAAAGACAGTGGAAAACAAGATAAGGACATGGTTTGCAGCCCTCGACTGAGCGCGTTCGGAAAGCCAAAACAAGCCCAGGCAAAAGAAAAAGTAGTGCTTCAAAACTAACTTATGTGGCTGATAGTGAAGTGATCCATGTAACAGGGCCAGTGTCCAGGGCGTCGCCAAAATAACAAAAGGAGGAACAAATGTAAACTATTAACCAACGAAAACAAAGGGATTTTGAACAACACATGAAGGAATTAATCAACCCAGATAGGCGTGCTGAAAGCCCATAGAGTAGATACAACATGTCTTGAGAGACAGCATATGCGCTGCGCCTAGGCAACACCAAAAAACGGGGAAAAAGAGGAAGAAAAGATGGGAAAATGGCCATAAAGTGAGAAAGCAGTGGCCTTCAGGAGTGAGATACTGGGGCAGGCAGTGTCTGGCAGTACATTAAAGAGGCCTGAGGTGGATTCCAGACTACGCAACCTTGGTCTTTGGTGACATTCAATAGCGCCAGCTTTGGGCTTCTGAACAGCGCTCTGGGCACCGGCACTCATTATTTTATTTTCCAAATTAAGCACTGCCCACAGATACCTGTTTTGTTATGCAGACTGATATAGCGTCTTCAACACTGAAGCACTTTTTTAATCTGGGTACTCTTTTTGTATAGTTGGTATGCTAGTGTTTAAAAGAGACAGAATTGAAAATGTGAGCGTAAGAGAAAGAGAGAGTGAAAGAGACAGCCTGAGCGAGAATGAAAAAAGAAGAATGTGTGTGTGAGCGTGTGCATGCGCATGAGTGTCTGGAGACAGAAAGTGGGACTGTCAGATTATTATTACAGGGATTCTAGACTCAGGAGAATACCAACGAAGTAAAGGGCCATGACCGACCCCATCAGTCTCTGCACTTAGACCAGAGCCAGCAGCCTCTCCATGATAGACACATTTGCTTGCAGGTCCATCTGGTAAAGAATGAATGAAGAGGTTTCATAAACATGGGTACTGCCTGGAGTGTCCTGGAGCTGTAGCTCCAAGTAAGGAGGACTGACAAACGTGCTACTGGCTGAGAAAAGACAGGGTTTTAAAGCTTTGTAAAAGGACAGTACATGAGAGTTGGAGTAGAGAGAACGGGGAAGCCGATTCCATTTTCCACCAGCCACCACCTTGAGGGACCAGTCTCCGCATCTTAAGCAGCGAAACCTCTGATTGGTGACTAACAAGGCTGAAGGAGAGCGCAAAGGTGAGATGGAGAGAGAGAGCTCGAATAAATAGTCACTCTCCTTTATGTCATTAGGTGCTGTGATTAAAATCTGCCTTATAATCTATGGCCAAATAACAACACCGAAAACCTGGTAGTACTGGTACCCTAGTTTAACTTCAGGAAGCCTTGCTTACTTACATGGAAGTATTCTCATGTTCTGTGACTCCAAGCGGACCCAGGCACATTTTTGAGAAGTGCAAGGAGAATAAGGTGGAAGGCCAGAGACTACATGATGCGGCTTTTGCCTATTTGCTGTGCTTCCCACTGTTTCTACCACATTTCAACATCTGAGCACTGTTTAACCTTGAAGCAACTTCCTCCCACCCCAATGGTGCAGCAGGGGCAGTGGCATCAAGGACAAGAGGTGTGAGGGGTCCTCTATGCCCTATTAGGGCTCTATCTGACACCCAACTGGTAATAGTAGCTGAACGTACTTCACAATAACCTTGATCTACCACCGGTCAAAGCCTGTGACTTACCATCTTAATGGTATTAAGATAAATGTTATTCCTTACGAGCCACTAAAATCACTGTGTGTTACAATCGTTGATTCTATAAGCCGCTCCACCTGGAGAACATCTCGAGTATTAATTTGCCTCCAGCTTAGTACACCACAGTATCATTATGACCCGATAACCTGTTGTCATTTCTGGGCTGTAGTTACCATTGTTGCAGCAGGTGCAGTGGCACCGGAGCCCAGAGCACTGAAGAGCCCTTTGAACCCTGATAATAGTACATTAAGTAGTGTATTTGTAGTCACAGGGGACATTTTCCTTGCTTGTTCCAGAGCCCATGGTATCCATGCTACTCTACTGTGTTATTAATTTTAATAAAATGTCAACAAAGCACAAATATCATATCCCATTGTTACTCTTTTGTAATTTACTGAAATGCAACTAATTCGATGCGAACTTTGCTCAATGATGTGCAGGGTTTGCAACACAGTTAGCTGGCTTTTTTCCATTTCTCTTTGCCGGTCAGTTGCAGTCGGCGCGCGCGTGAGGCGGGACACTGACACTGTCACAAGCACATGGCCTGTTATTTCTGGAGCCTGGTCGTGCGCAGACTTTAAACTACTGGTAAACAAGCGGGTCAGCGGGGACATCTGTCAGCATTTCCTCTTTTTAGGTCGAGCCTAGCACGCTGTGCTGGCTACGACAGCACAGCGTGGTTTGCGTCCCACAGAGCGGTAGAGTAGGCATTAAGCCTAATTTTAGAAGTGGGCTTGATAAGCATTGATAAGGCTGACATAAAATAAATAGCACACAGCTTGTGAGGGAACATTCAGTCCTAGAAAGAATTAGCATAAGGTGAAATGCACGGCAAAACACGGGTAAAGCTGTGAATGCGGGTACGGAAGCCCAGAGGAGCAGTGGATGACGGCAGGGAAGCCAGCAAGCAGCAGTGAAAGAGGTTATTTTAAGGGAGGTGGTGACCTTTTCTGATGACCTGAAACACTACGAAAAAGCAGCAGGAAAAGCCAGTGGGGCACTGGAGTGCATGTAGTAGCTGGCGGAGCAAGCATGGACAGAGTTAAAAGGTCTTGCTTTAGTAGACCAGTGGTGCTGAATGTGATAAAGATAGAAATGACTATTTTGTGCATTTTATTTCATGAACTCGCAAACACATTTGAAGTAGGGAATTCAAAAGTACAAATGGTGAAAGTCGTAATCGGTTTAGTAATTTTATTTTTTGTTTGAAATATTGTATTGAAAGTCACAAATAAGTGTCTCAACAAAATTCAAGGTCAACTACTGATGTGGTTTTCATCTTCCTGTTATCAAGATCTCAGTTCATGCAAGTGGGATCATTTAGATCTCCTTTACCTCTAAAATATGGGTTGCCCCATGTCTCTATATTATCCCCACACTCACTCAACTTATACATGGAACCTTGAGCACTCCGGTCAAAGAAGAAGGTACTAACAGTCATCAGTATGCAGATAACACACAACTTTATTTTAAAATCTCCTGCTCAAGAACCATCAAATCTCTACACTCCTTTCTGGTGAAATTAGCCGACTGGATGAAAATGTTCTCGCTTAAACCAAACCCAACTAAAACAGAGTTCGTACTCATAAAAGTACAATCCTGTCTTGATGTACTGTCTCCTCTAGGCATTTCCCCCCACATTGGTCCCTTCAGTTAATTCACTCTTTTTTATTATGATCCATTAAATGCAACCCCCACAAATCAAGGCTGGTCAAAGCCAGTGGTAATTTGTGAGAAAAAAAAGTGCTGGGGCTTTCGTCAGGAGGCAGCTTGCACCGGCTCGTTGCTCCTATTAGCGCCACCTTTAACAGAACTAACTACTAACCATGAAACCCTACAAGTGGGGAGAGGATGTGCCGTAACAGCCAGAGCTGCCAACTTTGGAGCTGGGGAACAAGGTTAGCGTCTTGGCGTAGGCTCAATATCCTGTGATTCTGGGCAAATCACTTAATCTCCCCATGCCTACAAAAAATGAATGAGTCCTTAACTGGTGCTCATGAAAAGCGCTCCAATACCTCTGGGTCGAGTTTGCGCTATAAGCGCCGGTGTTGACAATTAAGCGCTGGTGCCGAGCACCGGAAACCACTGGCTCAAATTAAGCACTGGTCAAACCTGCCTCTGTCCAAATCTACCTACTTCAGGAAGCTCGAACCCACTATTCCACCAGAAGTTTTCAGAAAACTGGTAGAACCTCTGGTTTTTCTCACCTTGATGGTAGCAAAGCTATGCTAGCTGGTCTCCCCAGAACATCTGTGGGACCTCTGAGAGCCATCTTTAATTCCGTTGCGCGCCTGGAGCAAAAGAAGAGAGCAAAATAAATCAGACAGCATTTTACACATTTTAAGAAACCTCCTCTAGCTGTGTCTCAAGGCCAGAAGTGACTTCAATGTAACCGCCTCACACATAAGGTGAGTCTGCCCTCAGACCTAAGAAGCAAGCACCACACCACAGGAGAACAGAGAAACACCAGAGGCAAATTGGCACTAACTGTTAAAATCCCAATGACAAAAAGTTCGAACACTTTTAACCAGGACTTGGAACAGCCTTCATGAAGAGCTCATATACAAATCAAACTACATGGTCTTCTGCACAGCCCTACACACATGCCTATTCAAACTCCGCTTGAAATTGCATACTTACTGGTCCAATCCTTTGATCCTGTTACAGTTCTGACTTTCCATAGTTTTGCATTTATATTTGTTTACAGATATACACCGATCCTCTCTGTGTTGCTGGCTACTGCTATGTAATTGCTGTTTTATATGAAGTGCTCCACTACCCTTGCAGTGAAGTATGCACTGTATAGCTACCACAATACTAATAAGTATAAGAGCATTTTTATTTCTTTTGTGTTTTGTCCTGGTATGGTAAAGTCGTGTGTCCTTTGTTGGTATGCATAGTCATTTAAATGTTTGGAATGTGAGGCGATATATGTCGCAACCACACAAGCAGAAACCTCTACCTATGTTACAAGCGTCCGATACCTTAGGAAAGTGGGCACGCATCTTATTTATAGTGGGGAATATGGTCAACATAGTAAACTGGAAGATGTACTGTTTTCATTACACTAGAGTGCACAGTACAATCCCTGCACACCAACAACCCAGTAAAAGGCTGTCTGTAACTTTTCTTTCTATAGGACCACAGGAGAAGTGACTCCTTAGCCCAGCAGACACCAACACTAGCTCCATCCACTCGTGCTGTAACTAGGAGTGCTGGAGGTGCTGCAGCTACCCCAAAAACATCAGAATGGAAATGGAGAGCGAACAATAAAGGGGCCCTTCAAATACTTTCTTTTGGCAGCATTTGTTGTGTTTTCAAAGACAGACTGTCGCATAACACCTATGTCTTTAGTGAGGTGACGTAATTGTCCAGCACCCACACTCTAAAAATTGTTCCAGCATCACGGTCGCCATCATACATACATATTCAATTTTTACGAGGCTGAAGATGGGGGACAGCAGAACATACCACACAACTCCATTATAAGAGAGTGGTTTCCCTGGTCCCTCAATCACACACAACAAAAGAACCCACATAAAAAACCTCCAACTGCATGTTTCCTCTTCACAGAATGTCAGAGAGATGGCAGAGCACTGCTCACCATCCATAAAGAGATATGGACGGTACACATGAGTACCACTCGCAGCACCATTAGATAAAAACAACCAATGTACAGAATACCTCAAATCTTCAAACCATCATAAGCCCTGTGACAAGTTCTACATGCAGCCATAAGCGTAGAGCCCTTGTAGAGCTGAAACAGCCAAAGCTAAGGTGTTCCACCTTTAAACGTACTCAAGAATATCGTTGGGCTATAATATTGTTTCCAAAATATCATGGATTCCAGAACATTGTGGGATTTCATATCTAAGATAAGAACATTCTTTTTGATAATTTGTAATTAAATATTGATTATGTCATGGTTTTCCTCAATGCTAATGTATATATATATATTTTTTGTAGTTTCTGTTTTAATTTTATGAGTGAAGATTATTTATTTCTATTTTTATAGTTATATTTATATATATATATATATATAAAATTGTTTTTTAAATAATTTTGTAATTTGTTAGTTTTTTGGGTGCATTCTCGAGCATTGATCACACGTCTTGGAGTTGTGACCACAGCACAGGCACCAAAGACACACCACATGGGGGGTCGGTGACCAACATCTTCTTGCTGCAAAAACAACAAGGTGATGGAAGTAATGCTTGGATTAATCTCAGACACTGGCAAACACTTGGGGCTACATTCCAGCCTATCGTTTTTCACCTTCTGTGCCATTCAAGATAAAGACCTGTCTTATGAAAATCAGATTTGTTGCTGCTACAATCGGAACAGACCAGGCTGAACTGCCAGGCCCGATCCCCTCCAGATCGGAACACAAGCAACCCCAGACCGGTTTTATACATCTACTTGTCTCAATAAAGGCTATTGTTTTCAAAAGGGACATACTCGCAAGCACACTGTTTGAAAAAAGTTGGAAACTTCGAAGATCAGCAAAGATGTAAGCAGAGCTCCAGATCCACAACAGACAGCGCAGAAAGAAAGGATCTGACATCAGTGCACGGTGGTGGCGCTTATATGTGGTTTCACTCTGACTTTTCAGAGGTGGTATGGAGGCAACACGGAGCCACACAACTTTGTCTACCAGCGCACAGGAGCACTACTAAAACAGTATTTGGATGCAGTCTGGCACCTGGGGATGTTATAAAGGTGTGGAATCTGTGGTTAGAAATATCCATCAGAAGCAGCTGGTTAACTAGGCTTTAGCCATATAACGTCAATAGCCAGCCTGCCCCTGAACACCACATCACTGAAAACAGAGAGAGAGGGCATTTGAGTAATCTAATTTCCTTCCCATACTTTGCTTGGGATCATTTCTGCGAGGAGTGTATCCATTGCTAGATTTCTGGTCGAATTCTCGTTCACTCACAGATCCTTCCCCAATAAATGTATAGTCACGCCTCATGCTATTGGGTTTTCATTTTATTTATTATAAGTTTCCAGACGTCCTAGACAGGATGGAGATGGATAATATTAGAACTCATTCTGATATCCATTGGCTTTCACTGGGTATCCTAGCAATACTTTCTTGTTCCTGATTCATAACCTCTACAAGTTCTAGGTGAACCAACCTCATTCAAGGAAGCAATGTGTGGGCACCTGCATAGATCCTGCACAAGAAAGACTATGCTGCACTTATCTAAACTCGTATTACAAGAGAGGAATTAAGGGGCATATTAGCAAGGGCAATATCGCCGCTTTATCGGCACTTTTTGCCGATAAAGGGGCGATATTTTTATCGCACTATCAGCAAGCTGTCGCTAACAGCAGTTAGCGACAGCTCCCAGGCGATAGCGACCGGTTTGGGCGCCGCTTTGCATGTCAGCGATATTTATCGCTAATGACATGCAAAGTAGGCGTTCCCAACCTGAGAGCGACTGAAAGCAGTCGTTACACACCTATCGCCTATTACCAATACCAGCAAAGCGATAAAAAAACGCACGCTAACCTCGATTATCGCCTAAATTTAACACCTGGTAGAAACCTGACTTAGCCATAATAGTCAATGGGAGGTGGATTCTACGGCTAAGACCCCACCTGCCTATTAGCGAGATTTTCCTTAGCTATAGGATTTTTATCGCTGGATTTCTCACGTTATTGATGGGAATCACCGCTATCGCTGGATTTCTTATCGCCATGGAGATAAACGTTGGTAATAACGCGTTATCTCCGCGATAAAATCCAGCGATAGGCGGCGATAAAAAAGTAAGAGCTAAGCGCGGTTTGCGATAATTATCGCAAGTTGTTGCTAATATGCCCCTAAATTTCCAATTACAGAATAATACACAGTGAAATGTTCTGAATGTTCTGAAAGCAAGAAATTCCCTAGGCACGTACTGAGAGCAAACTCTGGGTTTGCCCTTTCCTATAAAGAGAAATAATATATATGTTGTGGCCTTTTTAGGGGTTGGCTACTGTGGCCTACTTGAGTAGATGGTTTCAAGCTTTTTGCTGTTTATTTTTCGAATGCTACTCAAATAAGAATTCAGTGAAGAGATGCTGTAGATACATAACAGGGAAGTACAGTATTGTGGTATATCCGTGAGTTTTAGACTGTCTAGGAGGATATCGCCAACCGAATGTAAAGTAATTGTAAATATGAATTCAGTGGAGAGATGCTATAGCTACAAGGCAGGGAAGTACAGTTTTGTGGATTCCTGTGAATGTTATACTTCCTAGGAGGACATCGACAATTTAATGTAAAGTGATCGAGCCAACTCAAATGTATTTACAAATGGGGAGAGGGAGGAGCTCTTTTCCTGGTGGCTGTATATTCGAAAGAAGGCTCTATGCTGCAGGAAGGGAGTGCTGGACACCACCAGAAGAGTCCGGCCTTAAATGCTGAGACACTCTTTCTCCACCTACTGAAACAGAAGCAAGGGAATCTCCCTTCTCCTTCACCCAACCACCATATTGCTCAATTGGGTGCATCATGAAGGGCTATGGACCTCCATTCTGCTGGGAGCTGACTGATCTGTTTGGAGAGAAGCTACAGGTAGGCTGATGGGACTGGGGTCAAGGTCCTTAGTAGAAACTACTGTGGTGCTGTGCCAGATATCTTAACACCAAGACAAAACTTCAGACTCTAGTTGTAAGACAGTTAGCCGCTGACATTTTGCTGAAATTACTGCCCTAGAATTTAGTGAATCTTTCCTCCAAAAACACAGCTAACGAATCAGAATTGGAGCCTGTTGCTGGATTAAGGGCACTGTAAGCAGCTGCCTTACTGCACCGCATCAAGAAGCAACAAGAGGACGCCAGATTGAAAATAACTTGCTGCTGATAGAGGGGAGCACCCAAATAGTAAACATGCATGTTCCCTGGGGCTCCGAAAATCATTGCACCGGGCAGCCGTGGCCTGTGCAGGTAAGAGTGTTGGGGCTAGGTTCGCGGGGGGGGATTCAACAGACAACCACGAGGGAAAATTAAATAAATAAATAATTTTCCCTCGTCGTCATCTGTCGAAATCCCCCTATCCGGCCCCACCGTCCCACCGCTATTACCTCATGGCCGCTGAATTCGCTAGGTGAGGAGTTCCATGCCAGATTTCCCCTTTTCCCCCTGTTGTACAACATCTTCACAGAGTCATTGACACACTTAGTGCAATACGCACATTTGCACATTCAGATCTAAGTTGATGACTATATTAGAATCTGACTTGAAAATAAAGTTGGCAGTAAGACCAACTTTATTCCAATGCATCTCTACCTGAGGCTGGGGCCAGTGAACGTAAAATAGAACAAACAGAACAGATAATGATCTCTTTATAGTGTAATCAGAAAAATAACAGCACATATGATCATGGGGGATACCTGTGAAGGGCATTAAGCCAGTGGTTTAAGACTTCAGATGAGCGGTGCGGGTGAGGAAGAAAGAAGGCAGTACGCAACAAGGCGAGAGGGCAGACATTGGCAGGACATGGGTCCCTTGCTCACTTTGCCACTGGATTCAAGCTAGCCTGGCTGATGAGGGCTGTTAGCCCGAAACCGGTCCCAGGATGCTTGTTTCCGGTCCAGGGAAGACATGGTTTGGCAGTTCGGGCTGGACTGTTCCAATGAGGCACAGGGTCAAGACTGATTTGCATATAGCTATGTCTGAACTGGGGTGGCAAAGTGAGCTAAAGAATGATGATGGATTCAACCCAGATCTGTGACTGGGGGTGAGTGTCTGAAAAGTTTCTGCGCTCCGTCCATCATCTCCTTGTGTTTGCTTTGTTCGCCCTTAGTTGGCAGGGTATGCCCAGACGTGGGTCCCTTGCTCACTTTGCCACTGGATTCAAGTTAGCCTGGCTGATGAGGGCTGTTAGCCCGAAACTGGTCCCAGGATGCTTGTTTCCGGTCCCGGGAAGACATGGCTTGGCAGTTCGGGCTGGACTGTTCCCATGAGGCACAGGGTCAAGACTGATTTGCATATAGCTATGTCTGAACTGGGGTGGCAAAGTGAGCTAAAGAATGATGATGGATTCAACCCAGATCTGTGACTGGGGGTCAGTGTCTGAAAAGTTTCAGCGCTCCGTCCATCATCTCCTTGTGTTTGCTTTGTTCGCCCTTAGTTGGCAGGGTATGCCCAGACGTGGGTCCCTTGCTCACTTTGCCACTGGATTCAAGCTAGCCTGGCTGATGAGGGCTGTTAGCCCGAAACCGGTCCCAGGATGCTTGTTTCCGGTCCAGGGAAGACATGGCTTGGCAGTTCGGTCTGGACTGTTCCCATGAGGCACAGGGTCAAGACTGATTTGCATATAGCTATGTCTGAACTGGGGTGGCAAAGTGAGCTAAAGAATGATGATGGATTCAACCCAGATCTGTGACTGGGGGTGAGTGTCTGAAAAGTTTCAGCGCTCCGTCCATCATCTCCTTGTGTTTGCTTTGTTCGCCCTTAGTTGGCAGGGTATGCCCAGAATGGGTCCCTTGCTCACTTTGCCACTGGATTCAAGCTAGCCTGGCTGATGAGGGCTGTTAGCCCGAAACCGGTCCCAGGATGCTTGTTTCCGGTCCAGGGAAGACATGGGTTGGCAGTTCGGGCTGGACTGTTCCCATGAGGCACAGGGTCAAGACTGATTTGCATATAGCTATGTCTGAACTGATGTGGCAAAGTGAGCTAAAGAATGATGATGGATTCAACCCAGATCTGTGACTGGGGGTGAGTGTCTGAAAAGTTTCAGCGCTCCGTCCATCATCTCCTTGTGTTTGTTTTAGATGAGTTGTCATTCATATTGTTTGATGAATAAATGTCAAAAAGATCCTGGAAGTGGCTGGTAGAGAGGACAAACAGGTTCTGGTAGTGAAACATTCTTCTGGTAACAGTCAATACAACACCAAATGTCACAGAAAAAAACGACAACATCAGAAAGCAAAGAACGTGGTTTAACTGTGAAGTAAACACAATAGTCTAGATAAGCAACATATCAGTATCAATATCCCTGCTCCTATCATGCTAGAAACCTGTCACCAGAGAATTGAAATATAATCCACACAGGCCTTGCCTCTGTGAAGAGGCTGCAATGAGTAAATTAGGTAGAGATATTGGCACAGATTATAAAAGAGTGACAGGTCATAAAACCCACCTTCAAAAAACTCTTGTCTCGTCATTGGTGATGCCATCTGTAACACCATGCTTGGGGACATGAGCAATGCATTATGGTCCATTATGGCTGTGTAGCTGCAACTGTGGAATTTTAGCTTTTTTTTATTTTTTATTTTCCTTTCAACTGATGTTTTTTCGGCTAATTTCTTCAAACTATCAATTTTTCAACGAAGAAAACTTCAAAGTCCAGCCTATCATTGAATCTGAAATGCAAGTTTTTAAAGGGCATGGCCACCGAAAAATAGAGCAGGGGGTCTCCCTGCATCTGAGTAGAGCACATGTATACCTAATTTCAGAAAAAACTTTAGAATCGGTGACTTCTTTAAGTTTCATTTTCCTATCAGACGGTGCAGGGGTGAGCTCTTGGGAGTGAGAGAAATCAAAGGCAAATGACCTATCAAAGTATCAATCAACACTGCACTGAGTGTCTACAAGTACAGCTCTTTTGAAAAACCTCACATTTATTTATTTTTTAGTTTAGAATGCTTTATAAGATTATATAGATACGGAAATTAAACATAATATTCAAACATTCAATCCAAGCAAAATGGATGAAAGAATTAAATAAGAACAGTCATGAGTTCCATACACAAGAAAGCACAAATATCAGAGAGAAAACCAGCAAAAGTTAACAATACATAAACTGGCGAATTAAAAAACCAGAGAGCTTGAATTGAAAAATATAAACACTTTACCAAATCAAATGCATTTTAAAATTTCATGAAAAGAAGGAGAAGAATAGAGGGAAGAAGAGAAGAAGGGGGAAGGGAGGGGAAAAGAGGGCAAGCATATAATAAGCAAAAGCAGCATTGCAGAAATAACAGTGTTAACCGACTAAAGTTTTCCAACATTTATGGTGGTTCGTAATTGGTAACAATGGATGTAGATTGAACAGATTGTCTGGATAAGAAAGACGTAAGTGGGGACCATAATAAATCTTTTTTAATTAATAAAGGAATAGAGATAGAATGTGCAGGGTCCAATCTATGATGATGACGTAATCAATTCCACCAACCAGTAAAGGAAATATTAGTGGTGTCTTTCCAATTCGTGGTGATAATCTGCAGGGCTATAGCAATAATCAAATCTATAAACCTTCCTACCATACCCTGTGAGCGCCAGATAGGTGAGGAACCTACTAAAAAAATGTGCAAAATGGGGAGTGGCTTGGCATCGGCCATGATGGCGGCGTAACTTTTCGGCTCCGTCTGGGCCCGCGATAAAGCCCGAAATATCCGACACTTATCCTGCAGCTGGAGGGTGGAATTGGCCGGCGCTGCTCCCCCGGCAGCGTTCTGCAGCGGGAGAGGCGTTTATTGCCTCCGGCGGTGTGGAGCCCTGCGTGTAGCGAAGACGGGCCCTGCCTGAGAGCGGCGACGAGCTCCGGACGGAGGAGGGGCAGAGTCGCGTACTCTGTCAGCCTGCATTTCGGGCGCGCGGCCTGGGATCCCCGCTACTTGAGATCCAGTTAGTGGGCCTGCTACTGGCGCTGAGCTCGACGACAGTGAAGTGGGGTCCCGGGGCCGCGCAGTTCGTGTACTGCCGACGACGAGACCCTTACAGCCTGAAGACCGCTGGTTTACCCCCAGCGGGCGGACATTGAATTGTGCCGATACGCCCGTGCTCACGCAGCCGGGTGGGAGGTGACCGACGAGTAGCACCCTTGTGGGAGACCGGAGGAATGAGGAGCAACATTTGTGGGTCCCCTCATTTGCTCAGCGACAAATTGGGGCCAGTGATCGAGACACGCTCACCCCAGCCCGTATCTAGCACGCCTGATCCGGGTCTGCCTGGGCTTGCGATCCACAGTGTGAGGCTCCTGGGGACCGCACAAGGCGTGGGCCGGGCACAGTGTGGTAGACGGGGGGGCCCTGCAAGGCTGAACTGGTGAAGGGCACAGGCATACCTACGGGCCGTTTTACCACTGGCACGACTGGGAAAGACCGGTGCTTCCAGCGGTGGGAGCAGTGCGGATCCAGTGGGGGTTTTGATAATCGCAGTAGTCTGTCAGAGCGACATCCTGAGGCGGCTGGACTCCTCTATGGTGCCCGCTCCTCCTCTGGGTTCGTGAGTGCTACAGTCAGATCGCCTGGAGTCACGAGGAGGGAGAGAGCTATCATCATTGGACTGTGTGCCTGAGACGACCGGAGGCCAGTGGCAAGCCAGGGTGGTGGCACGAAGTGGCCCGGTGGGGTGGTGAAGTGACCCTCTGTCCCCAACCGGAGCGAATTCTGTTATGACAAAACCGAAAGGGGCCCGGCCGCAGTGCAAGCTAACAAACTGGATAAATACACTGTCCCGCGACAGCTGAACTCCGAGGAGGGGGCGCATGGTGACAAACCGACCGGAGAAAAGCCTTTCCTTGGCTCAATTATGGCGGCGATTCAAGCGGTGGGTACGAACCTGGAAACGAAAATCGACACGGTCACAATTGAGATGAATTTAATGAGGGCGGACATGCGGAAAACCTCAGAGAGGGTTACAGCGACCGAGGAGAATATAGGGGATCTCCAATCGGTGGCGCGCAAGCTGGATGAACGTGTACAGAAGCTGGCAAACCAACACAAGCTGATGGCACTGCAGCTGGATGATCAGGAAGGGAGGGCCCGCCACGATAACATCCGGGTGGTGGGAGTGCCTGAAGGGGCGGAGGGCCCTTGTATGGACCTCTTTATTGAACATCTCATCATGAACCACCTCAAACCCAAGAGACTGTCCCCTCTGTTAACTGTGGAGAGGGCGCACAGGGCTCCGATCCCTAAGCCGAAACCTGGGGCCCCCCCACGGACAATCATAGTGCGTATCCTGAATTTCCGAGACCGGGACGCAATTCTGCAGACGGCCAGAGTGAGAGGCGATCTCCCCTACGAGAACTCAACAGTTCGGTTCTTCACGGATTTTACTCTGAAAGTGCAGCAGGAGAGGCGCACATTCGATGGGGTGAAACGCGCCCTTTGTGAGAAGGGAATCAAATACATGATGTTTTTCCCGGCCACACTCAAGGTCATAGAGGGCGACAAATCCTGGTTCTTCAC
The DNA here is from genome assembly GCA_963921515.1 of Calotriton arnoldi. Taxonomy (NCBI): domain Eukaryota; kingdom Metazoa; phylum Chordata; class Amphibia; order Caudata; family Salamandridae; genus Calotriton; species Calotriton arnoldi. Next base: position 127,662 of record CAWUFW010019344.1, read on the forward strand.
AGCTCCTGCAGAGGTCCAACAATGGCTGGATGGGGGTCCTCCCCGGACACACAGACGGCGGGAGGAGACGGACTGGCGTGGGAGTCGCTACCGTACTCTTGAGTCTCCGAGTCGGCGCGAAGAGGGGGCGAGGTCGGAGACCAGATCCCAGAATTCCCGGTCTGGGAGCCCCATGAGTGAGGCAAGACATTCTGGAAAGTGACGGACTGGACTTATCTCACTGGCCTGTCACATGGTCTAAGCAGGACTCAAGGTACAGATTTTCCTTTACCCTCAGGGGGTAATGCTTATACTCAACTGACGCTGGAGTTCGGGACACGGCCGGATGGGCCACGATTCTGTATGCTCCAGCCGTCCTATGTGTGATTGGGTGGGATTGCGGGCCCGGGGGTGGGCGCTATCGGGTGGTGGTGCCAAGCAACCCTACACTAGTTATTTGTTCAATAGGGCGACAGGCGCTCTGCTATTGGGGATGTGGGTAGTTTCAGACTTACAAGGCAGGGTAGCAGGGTGGGGGGTACTGTTAAGGGTCTTTCTATTGTTTGTTGGGTTGTCAACACTTCAGAAATAGTGCTCTGTCACATGTGGGTCGCGACCCGAGATATTATGCTTCACATGGCTACTCGAGGGGGGAGGGGATTTGATCGGGGGTGGGGGTGGGAGGGAGGGAAGGAATACTGTGACGCGGTGGAGAAGCAAACAGGGACAGCGTTGTAAGGGATAGAGGCCTTTATTAACAGTAACAGGGTTTATGATATGCAAGCTTGTGCAAGGTGGGACAAAACCAAGTTCTTCGGGGTCTTGAGGTGGTGTTCGTCTACGTCTCTCACTCTCTTCCCTCAGAGAGGAGAAAGGGGTGGGGCCTTCAACCGTCTGGTGTCACGGTATCCCAGGGTAGCTCACAGAGGATCGCCAGTGGTCAATACATAAAAGAAACAAAAAAAGAAAAACACCCCATAAGGAGGAGGCCCTGTCTGCTTTAACTGTGATTGGGGTCAGGGAGTGCAGGGAGTATACACCCAATACCAGCACCAGTGCTTGTTTTGCTTACGCGCAGCTTTTGCGCCAGCAAGAGCGGCTCTCAGGCATTCACTTCCCTCCACCTATGCCGGGTTTTGCGCTAACGGCGTCCCTCCTCCACGCGGTTCCTATCCGTGCCCGTACCTTGTGAAGCCACGTCCCTCCAGGGACGCGGCCGGCTTCTCCGCGGTACCGGATAGGGTCCGGCTCCCTCTCAGGGTCGCGTCGGGCAAAGGCATCCTCCTCTCCTGGTTCCGGCGCAGTTTACGCTGCGTCCTCGGTCCTTGGCAGTAGCGTCAATCCCGGGGTGATGAAGAAAGTTTCCGCCTGCCTCTTGGTCTCTTCCAGCTCCTCTTTCTCCGTCCTGGGGCTTCCCGATGAACGCGCTTCCTGTACCGCCTCTTACGGCTTTAACCAGGCCAAGTCTCCTGATGCGGTCATGTGACCGGTGAACGAGTGCGATGGAGGTACGCTCTTAAAGGAGTAGAGCCAGCTGTCCTCTGCAGTAGGAGCCTGGAAACAAAGGAGGGGACAGGGAGATAGGTAAGGGGAGCCCGGTTCCGGTCCCATGGTCGGAGCGTCAGCTCGGGGAGGTAGCGCTTCGTCACAAATACATAGGGTCCTCAGATGGCTGCAGGAAAAGCTAAAAAATAACAATCCTCTCTTGGAATGTGAACGGTCTGGGAGACAAGATAAAACGCACTATGGTTTTACAATACTTGCTTAGGCACTCCCCAGACATAGTGCTCCTGCAAGAGACACATCTCAAAGGCACTAACTATTTGGCACTGAATAGCTTTGGCTATACACTCCGGGCTGAGTGAGGGTTCTTTTATAAAACCTAAGGGTTTCTTAGGCAGTACTAATATTTGGAACATCCATCCTAAATTAGGAGAGAGATGTGTGTACAATAACTAGATAAAAGACCCATTCTTGTAATAAAGCTACATCACACTTCAATTTTGATAAATGAGACAACACTCTCTGCTTTTTGACTTGGGTATGAATACCTTTAACGTTCCAGGAAACAATACGTACACCACTCATCGAAGGGACAAACAAAGAGCTATTAAAAAGCACATAAGGAACCAAAAATAACTATATGATGTAACCAACCACAACAATTTTGATAGAAAATAGTGGAAATACAAGTACACAAGACTGTGATCCAGCGCAACCCCTAAATTCTGAAACCAGGGACCAAGAGAAATCTCATCACACATAAATTGCTTTACCAAACAACGGGGCCCATCACACATTACCCATAAAATGATCCCTGAAGACAGGCGCTGGATTTGGGGAGTTTATTTTGTCAGTTTTATTAAGTTCAACACTATACTTCACATTAATAACATTGTATATAATTCTATCTATTCGTAATATCAACTTTCTTCTTCCTTTGGTCGATGGACCATTAGTTGAAGAGTTGATGGTGACAGAGAGATATAGTTTTTCACTCTCAAGAATATTTCTTTCAATGCGGGTAAGTATAACAATTCTGCTACCTTCCCTACATTCAAGCTAGGAGAGGACCTGTTACTTCCTTAGGAATAAGGCCAAAATTTCATAAGAGGACCCTTTTGTTGTAAAAAGGAGGTCTCACTACTCTTCTGGGGATAAGGCCAAAGTTTCACAGGTGAACCCTTCGCTATCACATATACACTCAATAGTCCCTAAAATAACCTAAACAGACAATGTACCTATTCCCGTGTGATTTCACTTCTCACACTTTTTCTCTGCCTTATTTCAGGCTAATTCTTACTCTGCCGGCTTCCCAGATACCCTTCCGTACCTGTGTTCCAAAGAACACATAGAAACGTAACACTGACTCACTTTACATAAAATGTTAAACATATAATCAATAATCAATAAATCACCAAACTAATCAATAATAACCATCATTCAGCTACCAGAAAAACCGATCCAGCGCAACCCCTAAATTCTGAAACCAGGGACCAAGAGAAATCTCATCACACATACATTGCTTTACCAAACAACGGGGCCCATCACACATTACCCATAAAATGATCCCTGAAGACAGGCGCTGGATTTGGGGGGTTTATTTTGTCAGTTTTATTAAGTTCAACACTATACTTCATATTAATAACATTGTATATAATTCTATCTATTCGTAATATCAACTTTCTTCTTCCTTTGGTCGATGGACCATTAGTTGAAGAGTTGATGGTGACTATGATTAAATAAACAGTTTAATACTTAACTAAATAACCACAAAGTCACTTTTTTTCTCTTAATGATTTTATATTATTCAATACTCTTATATTATCAGTGCATACACAAGATTGCATATTAGAGAACAAATTATCAAGCAATGTAATCAAAATGAATTATTTGCATCGATATCAAAGCGTGCATAGGAATGGGGAAGAGAAGGTACAGCATAAACTTGCAAAATTATACTTGCAAATTAAAGCAATCAAGGAGGGTAATACCCACCAAAGAATCAGGAAACCCACTTCCTTGGCCGAGGTTGTGGCAAAGGGTCCTCAGAGATAGGCTCAGAGAACAAAGGTAAAAGGACAGATGCAGCTAAACTTGCCATACAATAACTACTAAATTAATCTCCCACTTAATCTACCTCCTCGGTCGCAATCTCCTCCCAAGCACTCCCGCAACGTTCTCGTACCTAAAGTTCTCTTTCCCTGTGCAGGGCTGTTCTTCTGTCTTGGATCTTCTCTCTGATCTGTCACACCGGACTGCACCGCTATACCGAACCGCATTGCTTCGCCATACTGTCTTCTGCCTTACTCCTGCCTTGTGCGTCTCTCTCTCTCTCTCCGTCTCTCTCTTGCCTTGTCTTGCCACACCTTACTCCTGCCTTGTGCGTCTCTCTCTCTCTCTCCGTCTCTCTCTTGCCTTGTCTTGCCACACCCCTATTGGGATATCAATTATACTCTTCTCCTCAGCACGCTATCTTACAATGTTGCAGTATCAGTAAAAACTCAGACTATGATTGGTTGTCGTAAATCATACTTGGGTCGCCTCATCCAGTTCTCCCCACTAATCCATCCTATACCGGTTCTAACAAAGGAAGGATTTAAGACCATTGCATTCATATAAGTCTAACATTCATAATTATACTTTAGCAACAATGTTAATCATGTCATCCGCTTTCACATTCGCATTGCACGTAGTGATGGCTGTTCCCACAGTCGATGTCACATCTTGGCACATAAACAATAAGACACAGGTCAACACGGCCTTCACACAGATTGCATCATCGGGTACACTCTGTGGTCTGCGAGCAGGAAACCCTTCTTGGCACATGCGCACTCTGTACCGACTAGGCCAGCCACATGCTGGTTTCAACGAGAGGCCATTTTCATGCAGGCCCAATCCCGTACTAAAATAAACAAACACAAAAGAATATTAATTCATGAAAATAAACCCATTATGTTTACCTCCCTCCATACTAATGCCCTGTATTAATTATTACCTACCGAAACCTATCAATTTAAAGCAACTTTTATATTATTCGTGCACAACATGCAAAATGTGCAATGTACAACACAACATAAACATGCAGTAGTACAGTTTTTCAATGCGCAAACAATTAATACGTACTCATGCCAACATGGTGTAGTATATTATATAAAATGCATTTGCCCCTTATGTAAATGTATGTATCCAGTGTTGATTAATTCATGCAGTCAATACATTATTATGGGGTTACTTTAACTTCGTGAGGATGTACTTTACAAACCTCACTCCATCAATCCCCCCTTTGATGGTTTTACCATCATAAAATCCCAAAACATACAGTTTTCCAAGTTATATAGTTGTTATTTTGTCTTTTAACCCTTGTTCTTTACATTTTTCATATAATTTTTCTTTAAAACCTTCCATCTCAATTTCTTCTATCTCTCTTTCCCTTTCTTTATGTTCCTTACTCAATTTCTTTTCTTTCTTTTCTTTGCGACTCTTTTTCACGCAAACATAAGTCATTCGTATCATGAGTACCATAATGACTACAAAAGCTACTGGTACTATTATTTTTGCAACTAAGGAACTACCTATAGAAGAAAACCAATTGCTTATAGTAGAAAAACTGTTACTTAGTCTGTCCCAAACACCATCAACCTCTAGTTGAGTTACTTCTTTATGTAATTTAGTGATATTCTGAATGTATCCTTCCAAATTCTTGCTTTTATCTGGAATGTAAGTGCACCAATGTTGAACTTTTAGCATTCCACAGACTCCACCCTCTTTTGCCAACAATATATCAAGGGCAAGTCGATTTTGCATAACCATAGATCTCATGGCAATCATTTCAGTGTCAATCATCAAGAATCCTCCAGCAGTATCTGTTGATAAACGATCAACCACTGTGGACAATTGTCAAATTTTGTATGCATTCAGTGTAACTCCAACTCCAGGCATCAATGCTCCAAATATATCACCTACTATTTCTGAAAAACTTTCTCTTTTTACACGGTTTAGTCCTTGCCTTATTTCATCGATTCCATTTGTACTTTTGTCTACATGATAGACTTTTGGAAAGACAATCCCAAGGTAACATGTCCCATACCAGTGATTTGGTAATCGATAATATGCTTTCCTCCCACAGACATAATATATGCCAGGCAAGACAGGGTCAGTTCCTCCCTTTAATCCCCAACCCCCAATAATTTTATAAGTATCTTCACATTCACTGGAACCGATGAAATAGTGATTATAATTAGTCTTCTCCCTACGTAAGCATAATTTTCCCTTCTGTGACCAATCCAGGGCCATTGCAGCATAAGTCTCACTTTTGTCATAGTTGCCTTCTCTGAAAACCCATGGTGGTGTTTTCAATTTCTCTTCAACAGCTTTTCTTTGAAACTTAGCCCTTCTTTCCTCTACCATCTCTAAAAAGATTTTCTCTTCTTTTCCTAATTTACATGTTAGGTTGTTTTTACTAGCATATTCTATATCTAAATGTTTAGTCGTCAGGAAAAAATCTCCCATGACATTTGCATGTGCTATCTTATTCAATTCAGGTACCACAGGAACCTTAGAAAATATTGTATCTACATTGGAATAATAATAGTCTAGTTTACCTGTTCTATACAACAAACTTGATAAGACACTACAAGTCACACCATAAGTCAAAGGAAGGTGAGGATAAGTCACACCTTCAGAAACAGACAATGGCAACTGTATGCATACATAACAGTCACTCACATCCATTACTTTTACTATTCATAAAGCAGTTTGGTAAAAACATTTGAGGAAAAATTAGTAACTAATCTGTTGTGATGTAAACTATTAACATCTATTTGATTCAAGTGAGTAATTTGTTGTTGTCTAATGTTAGTGTCTACCTTTGGACCTGTTAAATTGCTAGGACGTGGTGTATCTTCTTTTATCAAATGTAAAGGTATTATGATTGTCAATATCCTCCAGAATACTATCAATATGCACACTAAACATAAGCAAACCTTATAACATCTACACATAAGACTACATCTAGGTCTTGTTACTTGTGTATCTGCCATAGCAATTAATTATTCTACAAAATTCTGATAAAATTTCTAAATCTATTTCTATTTTTTCTACAAAAAGTAAAATGTAGTGTGCTCCCACACTTCAAAAGCTTTCTTCTTTACCCCTTCTTTTATTTTAACTAAATCCAATTTTGCAGAACGCTTTCTGAATCTCCAGAGAAATCTTTCAGTTGATAATGCGACACCTTAGTTTGTTTATAGTCTCTTAAGGTGGATTTAGATCACTTTTCTCTTCTTGTTCGTTGTCAGTGCTGTTTCTTCTTTTGTTTAAATCTTCTTCTTCCTCAATTTCTTCTAACACTATGTAAATCCAATCAGGTGACCTGAACTTTTTATTTGGTTTTCTCACTCTCTTTGGTCGCAGCACTGATTCGTCATCTGACTCTCCCTGTTCTAACTGATCTGAAGTTTCGCCTATTTGGTCTAACCTATTTTCTGGTCTTCCTTTCACCACTCTATATTTCAGTCTTTTAACTCCACTTGACCACTGCTCATCTTTCCTTGCTCTCTTTTGTTGAACTACTTCTTCTTCTTTATTCAATTCGTACTTTCGTTTCTTTGTACCTACTCAAAGTTTCCTTTCTTCTTCTTCTTCTCCTTCTTCAGTGTTTCTTTCACCCACTTCCTCTCTACACTTTCCCTCTTCACTTAAAATTTTTCTTTCTTCTTCTTCTTCAACAGCAGTTTCTTCAGTCCCAGTATCTGGTGCCCACTTTACTTGACTTGTTTTAAGCAATTCATCATCAAGCTGCTCTTCAGAGTCTTTTGGTTCAGGTTCTCCAGTTTCAGAGTCTATTGCTTTAACCTCACCAATTTCTTGTACTTCAGCCTCTGATTCAGAGCTTGTACTTGAAATCTCCAGATGTCGCTCCACTCGTGGTTCAAGTGGACTTGGGACTCGCTGAGTGTGACTGGCATGAATCCAATTTGTTAGACCAGCACACTTTACTGCTGTAGTCGTCACCAGTATGACCTGATATGGTCCTTCCCAGCGGGGCTCTAGGCAAGTTTTTCTTCTATGCCTTTTCACATGAACCCACTCACCAGGGCTTAGATCATGAGCTTGAGTCTGCTGTGTTGTGGTCGCGTCTGCTCCAACCTGATGAAACACAGAATGTACCACATCAGCCAATCCTTTGCAATAGTCAAGGATGAGATCAACAGTTATATTTATCAATTTGTTCGCAGGTACAAATGCTTGTCTCATTGCTCTTCCCATCAATATTTCGTACGGACTCAATCCTGTCTTTTTGTCAGGAATGCTCCTGAGACTCATCAAAACTAGGGGTAAAGCGTCAGGCCATTTCAGTGCTGTGGATCTACACACTTTACCTAACCTGTTCTTAATTGTGCCATTTATCTGTTCTACTATTCCAGAAGCCTCTGGACGATAGGCACAATTAAGTTTTTGTTGAATACTCAAAGCCTCACAAATCAGTTTGATCAGTTCACTAGTGAAGTGTGTCCCTCTATCTGTTTCCATAGTGACTGGAAAACCATATCTAGGAATGTATTCCCTCAACAAAAGTTTGGCCACTGTCAGGCTGTCATTCCTTCTTGTTGGATAAGCTTCTACCCATCGGGAAAACAAACACAATCACTAACACATATTTGAACTTATCACATGGAGGTAACTCGATAAAATCGAGTTGTAGTCTGGTAAAAGGACCACCTGCCCTCCCTATTGTTCCCATACTAACTATTGTCTTTCTTCCTGGGTTTTGCTGTTGGCATGTTAGGCATCTCTGAAAAAGACTCTCTGCAATAGTTCTGAATCTAGTATTAAACCAGGTTTGTTTAAATAATCTGACCATGGCGTCTCGTCCAACATGTGTCACTCCATGATACATCCTTGCCATATGAGAAAGTAAACTGTCTGGCATGACTGATCTTCCATCAATGTATACCCATACATCATCCTCTTCTCGTTTCCTACATCCTGATTTTTCCCACTCCTGTCTTTCCTCATCACTTGCCTCTTCTTGTAATTGTCTCACTTCATCCCATGTTTCAATAGGGTTAGTAAATATAATTTGTCAAACCGTATGTTCTTTTGCTTTTCCCCGATTTATGGAAGTCTCATTCTTTGCACAATATTGTGCTACTTGGTCAGCAAATCTGTTGCCTTGAGTCACATAATCATCTCCTGATTTATGTGCGGCACATTTGACCACTGCAATTTGTTTTGGCAATTGTAATGCTTCCGGCAATTCTTTTACAAATTGACTATTCCTGATGGGGGACCCCGAAGAGGTCAGGAATCCCCTCTGCATCTATAGTTCTCCAAAATCATGCACAATGCCAAAGCCATATTGACTATCAGTAATTATTGTCACTTTCTGACGTTTTCCCAATTTCAGGCATGAATTAAAGCTATCAATTCAGCCACTTGTGCAGATTTGACCCCTTTTAGACAGGATGCTTCCAGGATTTCTGCTACAGTACAAACAGCATAAGCAGAACTCAATACACCTCTTTCAGTTCGCAAACATGAACCATCAACAAACATCACACGATCTGATTCCTCAAGAGGAACGTCCTTGATGTCAGGACGGGGTTTGGTACAAAATTCAATCACATCCAAACAATCATGTTCAGCTTCATCCTTTACTTCTTCATCCCATACATCTGGCAATAGAGTAGAAGGATTCACATTTGTACATCTCACTATGGTCACATTTTCTGCTCCCAGAATCACTCTCTCATACCTAGTCAGCGGACTATAGGTAAGATGCTGAGTTTGTGTTCTTGTTAAAAGAATCTCAACTGAATGTGGCACATATACTTTCACAGGATGACCCATTATGATCCCTTCACTCTGTTCCAAACTCACACAAGTAGCAGTTACTGCTTTCAAACATCCAGGTAATGCTACAGCCACTGACTCTAGAGTAGCTGAAAAGTATGCCACAGGTCGTCTTGACATTCCATGCCTTTGAGTTAAAACTGCAAGTGCACATCCATCTCTCTCACTGCAATATAATGCAAAATCCTTTGAATAATCAGGCATTCCCAATGCCGGAGCCTTACACAAACTATCTTTCAGTTTAACAAAAGCATCCATACTTTCTTCATCCAATTTAATTGGATCTTTCACATCATTCCTTGTTAACCTCTGTAGAGGTTTTGCTATCAGTGAAAATCCACTGATCCACTGTCTGCAATATCCAACCACTCCCAAAAACATTCGCACTTCCCTCTGTGTCGTTGGCGGTTTTATATCCCTGATCAATCGAATACGCTCTGATGTTACCTTTCTGACTCCCTTCTCAATCTTGTGACCTAAATATTGGACTCCTTGTTGGCAGAATTGTAATTTTGCAGGGGACACCTTATGTCCACCCTCTGCCAAATGGTTCAGTAAAGCAACTGTGTCTGCAACACAGGCTTCTCGAGTCTTTGATGCCACCAGTAGGTCATCAATGTACTGAACCAAAACAGACTCTTCAGACATTCTCAAATCCTCCAAGCACTTTTTTAGTATCTGATTAAAAATTGAAGGACTCTCAGTATAGCCTTGAGGAACTCGGCACCATGCTAAAACACGATCCCCAAACCGAAACGCGAACAAATACTGGCTATCTGGATGCAGGGGAATCGAAAAGAATGCATTACACAAATCAATCACTGTATACCATTCCGCATCATGTGGGATATGGTATAGAATCACTGCTGGGTTTGGCACAACTGGACAACAGGGCACAACAATTTTGTTTATCTTTCTCAAATCTTGTACTATTCTATAAATTCCATTTGGCTTTTTCAATCCCATAATAGGTGAATTACAAGGACTACTCATTAACTCTTTCAAAATTCCTTGTTCAATCATTTGATCAATTACAGGAGTTATTCCTGCTATCACTTCTGGTTTCATTTTATACTGTGGTGTATTTGGATAGTCAACACCATCTTTCACTGTGATTCTAATTGGATCTACTTTCTTCATCAGCCCAATCTCCTGTCCTGAGAAATCCCATACTTCCGGATTCACTATTTTCATTAATTCTTCAGGCACAGTTTTGTCTGTTAGAAGCGAATATAACTCATTCACTTCTGTTCCTTGCTTTGCTAACACCATTTTAAACGCAACATCCTCATCAGGTGTCTGAAATGCAAAACCATCCGGCGTGCAATAAATTGTGCAATTCATCTTGCACAGCAAATCCCTTCCTAACAAATTCACTGGACTCGAGTCACACACTACAAACCGATGCATGTCTTTGAAGGGACCAATATGCACTTCAATTGGTTTAGTAACTGGAGTATTTATCTGTTTATTTGAGACTCCTACTACTTGGATAGTTTCTCCAGAGAGGGGTAGGTTTGGAATTTCTGCTGCTCTCACAGTAGAATGGGTAGCACCAGTGTCCACAAGAAAGGTGATATCATTACCTTCCACTTTTCCATCAACGAATGGACATGACTGATCTACCTCGAGAGTAGCGCCAAGCACGCACTCTTCCTCCCCCCTCAGGCACCGTCATTGATTCGACTCAACATCACATCCATCACATTGCATCCAAAATTGGGGAATCACATTTGTGTTAGTATTTTTACCAACCTGGTCTCCTCCGTGAAACCCTGTATCCGCACTGTATCTTTGACCATTTACACTATGAGGTAACGGTGGTTGCGGGACCTGATATTGGGTAGTGACTACCTGCTGTTGTGGTGTCTGCTGCACAACTATCTCACTCTGCACCTGTGGGGTTAAAATTTGATTTCCTCCATTAGTCCTCTGCACTGATCTACACTCATTCTTCCAGTGTCCATACTTTCCGCATCCATGACAAGGAAATTTCTTTTTCGCCTCTTCTCTGCTCATTTGTACTCTACCTCTACCTCCAGTAGATTTCTGAGCATTGTGATTAACTCCTCCCATTTGGTTTATAGCCTGAGAATTCAACTGAGTTTCTTGCTGCTCTGCTACCTTTACTTGTGCCCACATCATCTTTTCTTTTAATTTGCGATGATGTGACTCAATGCCATTGCTACAATACTTCGCATACCTCAAAATCTCGTCGATAGTTTTGGCTTGCCAGCACAACATATGCTGCCGTATCATCTGACTAATTTCAGGTCTTAATCCATACACAAACCTATACACAAAATGACCCATATCTTTGTCTCCAATATTCTCAAAACCACTATACTGTTTAAAGACTTGTAATAACCTCTCATAGTACGCATGCACGGACTCCTTTGGTTCTTGAGTTGTTCTATCTATTTTTACCCAATCCGTTTCCTTAGGGGAAATTTTGCTTTTCAAGAAGGTAATCACTTGATGATATTTTTTCATCACCTCATCAGAAGGTGCTCCTGTTTTGGCATCTCTAGGATATTCATCCTTCGGCCAATCTACTGTAATCTTACATTCAGTCCATAAATCTGCAGGGACAACAATTTCAAACAATCCATCTAAATCTTTTAACAATACCTTCGATACCTTCACAAACCTCTCAACTTGTTTATACCATTCCACAGGTTTCTCTCGCACCCTAGGAAACTCATTGGTGAAAGACAATATATCCTGTCTAGTCCAAGGAACATGCACATAACCTCCTCCTGGAACTTCCCTCGTAGGACATTCCAAAGCTACATTTTCCACTTCTCTCACAGGACGCAAATGTATTTCTTTAGCAGCTAATTCTTCTTTCTTCCTCATCCATCTACCTTCCCATCGTTCAACGTCTCCCCATTTTCTCAAAACAACCATTAACTCTTTTATCTGCAATCGTCTACCAGACGTATTCATATTTTCTATATCCTCTTCAGTAAAATCCACTCTATATGTCTTTTGCAACACCTTTGATCTACCTATATCCATTCCCAACTCCTCTGCAGCTTCCACTATTCTTTCATGTAGATTTTTCGCTTTCCAAGTAATACTCTTACACAGATACATCAATTTGTCATCTTGATAAGTCTTTAACCTGTCTGGACTTATGGTCCCAATTATCATTTCTTCCAGATCTACTTTTAACTTACATACATCTATAGGCTGTGGTTGTGTTTTTCTCCTTTGTAACCCTTTCACCCAATCATCTAATTCTTCAGTGGTAGGACCTATTGAAACCTCACTTCTGGGAATCTCATCCAACTCTATCCTTTTGGGCTGTAACTGCATTATTTCTTTAGGTGTTTCGATTATTGTTAAATTAGTTGGAGGTGTCGATCTAGGAACTGTATTTGGCTGTTCACTTATGACATTTACAGCATTAATTCTACTACTAGCTGATGTTATAGCAGAATTTAACGGGACAGTTAAGGAAGGTTCATGGACAAGTCTATTTTCAAATATAGGTATTGCTGGACCTATGGTTACTGGCACAGTTATTGCATCTATTTTCATATTCATCTCTTTCAATTTTTCAACTAATTCTTTAGTTTGCATGGCAAATTCTACTTCTCTTTCCTGCTCTACATCACTTACAGTTGGAACTGAAGTCGTTTGTGGCGTCATTGGGGCTTCCATTGATGGTGCATTTGGTGTCACCATCGCGGAATTCTCCTGATAAGGTGGTGGTTTTTTAACTAATATGTCATCCAGCAGCTCATCATCAGTTTCATTCGGGTTATATCCATAACCAAATCCCTCTAAATGTCTCCTTTTCTCCTTACACCTATTTCCTGCCGTCTCTCTAACCATTAAAACTGGATATAATCCTTCAGTTATCTCTCCATTTCTCCACCTCTTCATTCTATCTTCGTGTCTTTCATCATGAAATCTTCCAAACATAAATCTATTAACTCTACCACTTCTGTGTCTTTCTCTTTCATACATTTCATCTTCCCATTCTACTAGCGCTTCAAACTGTGTAGGTCTAGGTCTCGGGTCTAATGCCATCATTTTATCTCTCAAGTTACGCAATACTGCCAAATTAAAAGAACCATGCTCTGGAAAAGCTAACACACCATCATTCTTCGTATATCCTACCCAGTTTTCTATCCAAATACATGTGTGATAACCATACTTTAACATCATATAAGACGCTGGTGTCTTTGGTGGAGGAATAGGAACTTCTCTCGTTATTACTGGTTTGTCCTTTTTAAAGAATCTTTTTATTTTGCCAAACAAAGTCAATTCCTCCTGTTGCAGTGGTTCGAAATACATTTTCGTCACTTATTCAACACCTTCACTCGATACAAACCTCTATCAACACAATTTATTATAATTCACCAATTGAACTCTTTTACTTCCTTAAACACCTAGCCAATGTCAGCGCGACACACTCTTAACTCCTCCAATTAGAGCTTTCTACTTCTCCGCTATTTTGCCCAATACCAGTGCAGCTCACACCAACCAACCAATCAGTGCTCGCTCTGTCCTTACCGACTGACCAATGCCAGCGCTGCTTTCTGTGACATCAGCTTCTCCTCCTGCTGCTAACCCTCCCTTTTCAAAAATTATCGGCACTTTTCTAAGTCCGATTTTCTTTAAAATAACTTATTAGTTACAAAATTTAAACAATACCACACTGTCTGTTTACTACAGAGAGATATAGTTTTTCACTCTCAAGAATATTTCTTTCAATGCGGGTAAGTATAACAATTCTGCTACCTTCCCTTCATTCAAGCTAGGAGAGGACCTGTTACGTAACTACAGACGCCTTGAAGATGATCCAACTGGTACTCTACAGACAACTATTGCTTTATTGGTAGAAACAGCAGAAAGTCATCAAGATATCTCCAAACAGGAGGCAGATTATCTCTGCATTAAAAACGTGAAAATTCCCTACTTTTACACAGTACCAAAGATTCATAAAGAGACTAGACCGCCACCTGGACGACCAATCGTCTCCGGAATCAACTCCCTTCTGGAACCTCTTTCTAGGTATTGTGACTTTTTCTTGAACCCACTAACCCAGAAAGCCTCTACTTACATCAGAGACACTAAACACTTGTTGTCCCTTATTAAAGACATGAACTTTGACCCTACAACACAACTTCTGGTAGGGTTGGACATTGAAAGTCTATATACTAGCCTTCCTCAAGATGCCACTCTGGAAGTCCTCCACGATATGATGATGGAGACGACCTGGGAATATACTACCCCCAGAGGATTCATCCTTCAATGTGCCACGCTGGCTCTTAAAGAGAACTATTTTGAATTTGAGGGAGAATTGTATCTCCAGACAAATGGTACCTCAATGGGCAGTGTTTTTGCCCCTAGTGTGGCTGGACTATATGTTTACCACTTTGAAAAGACTCATATTCTACCAACCACGAATCCTTTCAGTAACAACATTTGCTTCTGGCGCCGATATTTCGACGATATCCTGATGATATGGACTGGCACTATGGAGTCACTGATCACTTTTCTTGCTTGGCTCAATGAATGTGATCCCTACTTACGGTTCACTAGTACGGCCAATGCACAAAGTATAACCTTCTTGGATCTTACCATTGAAGCAGAGGCTGGAACTCTCAAGACCTCCACTTATTATAAACCGACAGCAAGAAACTCACTGTTACAATTTGAAAGTTTTCACCCACGCCCGCTCAGGGAGAACCTACCATTTGGACAGTTCCTCCGTATACGACGAAACTGCAGTTCCACTGCAGATTTCCACAGACAATCAACAGACCTCGCTCAAAAAGTACAGGAACGAGGCTACCCCAAGAAAATCATAGAAACTACGAAAAAACGTGCCCGTAATCAGAACAGGGAAGCACTCCTTGAAGATCAAGCACGAAATGACACATCGACACCACTTACTTGTATCACTACGTACAATGAAGTATCTAACAAGGTTGCTAAAATAATACGGAAAAACTGGAGAATTCTTAATACAGGAGCCAGAGAATGGGATCTACCTCTATTTGCATATAAGAAGGCCAGTAGCCTAAAAGACCGTTTGGTATCTACCCGCCCTAAGAAATTGAACACCACTGGCAACACTGTTCTGAACGCGTGGGGTTTACCTAACGTGATCGGTCATTACCCTTGTGGTAACTGTAGTGTATGTCATCTAACGCAACCCAGTAAAACACTCGATCTGGAACCGGGTAAAAAGTGGCACCAACTGAAACATACAAATTGCAACTCTACAAACGCAATATATCTAATTGAATGCCCATGCAAACTCCGCTATATCGGCATGACTACAAGGAAAGTAAGGACAAGATTTGTGGAGCACCGTAGCACCATTCGGTGCAAAAAATCAAATAGCAAACTGATGGTTCATTACCTGGAAAAAGGACACACCCCCAATGACATATCATGGACAATCATAGAACATATACCATACCATAACACCAATAACAACAAATTCCTCCTCTCTAAAGAACAGCGTTGGATATATCGCCTTTTGACCCATACCCAAGGATTAAATGATAATATTCCCTGGAACAGTCTTAATAACTGAAATGAAACAAGTCCAAGCCCTTTATTAAAATTTAGGACCACTGATATGGCCCTTTATATGGATATAAATACTGTTGTTCAACCAAAAGATATGACCTGAAACGACCTCTATTAGTGCACCTTGTATCTGTAACTCGTGTGCAACAAGACCACGTACTTTTAGAGGTGTTACATCTAGTCAGCGTGAGATTACACGTAATGCTCAACAGTTGATGCCCCAGTCTCTTACACCTAACTAGTCTGTTTTCTCTTTTTTTCTCATTCTATACTGAACTCACTTAGACCAATCAGCCACATGTTAATTTATTAGCAATAGTTGCTCTAAACACATAATATTCTGCTCTTCAATAAACTGCCGATTGGAACAACTATTACATTTTACAGTGTAGCCACTGATGACTCTATACACACGTGCAGTCTGTTGTCTGTCTCTACTCTTTCCTCAGACGCTAGTCGCGCTGGAGAGGCAATCGACTGCAGTTGCGGTACCTGACAGACGCTAGTCGCGCTGGAGAGAAAATTGACTGCAGCTGCGGCACCTGACAGGTATTTAAACCCCGCCAAAACCATTAGGAACATCGACGGAGTTCCTGTAATGACCAAGTAGGTGGAGTTGCGGGTTCTGAGCTGTGACGAAGTAAGTAGGGAAATGGGGGATACCGCTGCTAACCTGTGGGGCGTATACGTGTGACCACTAGGGGGTAACATCCCTCTGTAACCATTTCCCCTCTTAACCATCACCAGAGTGTGACTGTAAGCCGGACCCCTCCAGGGACTCATGGAGTCAGCCCCTTAGACTATAAGAGTAAGCCTTTCTGTTTTCCGTGTTCACGTGCACTAATGTCACTATTTATTGACATTGACTTTTTCGAAGTGATAGCACGGTAACGCATAATTACAAAACGACAACTGAGCATCACATGCCGACACATTCCGCATTATTCCAATTTTAGGCACGACGATATTAAGTCACATTGAATATCACAGTGCCTTATCGTATTCCTTACTCTTGATGTATGTTTGTTTTTTATGTTTTTTTCACGTTTGTTCGTCCTTATTTCACAGGTACGACTATAGAGGAAACCATCCTCTTTCATTTCTCGCACCTTAGTGAATGCGTCACATAGGAGCCTGTACATACCCTGTAGACTCCTTTTTAATTTCACTACACACATACGGTCCTGATGAAAGCCAGTTTTACCATAAGGCCTGGCTGAAACTAGTTGACCCCACTGGATGTAAGGGGACGATAATTATCCCCAGACTACATCCGTAGCCTTGTTTTTAAATACTGCCATGAGCCCATGAATAAAACTCCCCTGTGGACCCTGGGACCCATTGGACAGTTTTTTATTTTCACATTCACAACACCTATCACTGCATACTCACCTTACACAACCCGCTCCGCTGTAAGCAGGCGTTGTAGCACACCCGAGGCACACTCGGTGCCGTCGGGTGGGGCCCGATGATGAAGCATGCCACCAACCAGGTTGGTGGGTGAGGGCCTTCATATAAAACAGAATTGTTTTCTCTGACATACACCATAAGAGTTCTCTTATTTATATAGTTAGAAACCTGACTTACCCATTATAGTCTATGGGAGGTGGATTCTACGGTTAAGTCCCCACCTGCCTATTAGTGAGATTTTCCTTAGCGATGGGAATTTATCGCTGGAATTCTCACGTTATTGCTGGGATTCGCCGCTATCGCTGGATATTATATCGCATTGGAGATAAACGTTGCTAATAACGTGTTATCTCCGCGATAAAATCCAGCGATAGGCGGCGATAAAAAAAAACGCGCTAAGCGCGGTTTGCGATAATTATCGCAAGTTGTTGCTAATATGCCCCTAAGAGTCTTAAGACAAATGGAAGGTCACATTAGAATCAGGTGATGAAGCAGCATTATTAGCATCCTAAGTGGTAAAAACATTTCCAAAAGACAAGACACTTCATCCGAGGAGGATTGATGTGCTGCACATTTGACCACCACTAGCTCATTGGGGAGCTGGAGAGCATCATCGAACAAACGTTTTACCTAAGCCCCATCCTTTATTGGTGTACCAGCACCTCCTTTGTCTCCAGAGGGGTTCCAAAGTCAAAACTGAATCCAAGCGTGCATTTTGAGTCAGTTAAGTCACTTTTGTTTGTTGCTAGGATATAAGCTCTGCGGAAGGCAACAAACTCAGCAACCTCGTTCAAGTATACCTGGGGTAAACATCAGCTTTCCACTACTCCTTGCTGCACACATACAGCGTATCCTGCCACCGATTTGTAATAATTGTTATCATATGCAGTCCATCAACATAAACCACAATATCACAATTAGGCATGGCATATCAGTGAGGCGTATCCATGGTTTGATAAGGTGGGTAGTGGTTACGGAAGAATCACGAGGTTCCGTATTTTTCAAGGAATGGATGAACACAGTACATCTAATAAGTGTACTGTGAGAAGCAGACACCTATAGAATTTTATACTTTGACAATCTGAAGATTGACTGGTGCTGTATTTTCATGGTCAACAAAAGCAACTGCAAAACGTGGAACAGCAAGTGTAAGGCGCAACCTAACACAATGATTTCTGAGACTACAACTAGCAGCTGCCACTGCATGCAAACATGGACATAATGCATCAACAACAGAAGCTATAGCACAGGAACAATAAGCAACTGGTTTATTGAAATCACCAAGATCCAGTTTTAGTACCCCGGAGGCCAAGACTTCATTTACATAATACAACGTAAACGGTTTTGAAAAATGAGGTAAAATTAATGCAGGAGATGAAGATAGTACAATCTTGGAAGACACAGAAGTCTTGTCCACTTCCAGGAACTGAGGCAATTGCTCAAGCATCTTTCTTTTTGTAGGACCCGTAGGGGGTGCACAATATGAGCAAATCCTAAACTCTACTGATGTACTGATAACAATAATCTGACATGCTTACAAGAGTGCACATTTCAGACAGAGGGGAAGGTTGTGTTACACTATAGAGAGCCTGGAAGCAGTTAATAGACTTTTATCTTTCACCTGCAGAAAAATTATGACTTAAATAAAGCACATGCTATAACCAAAACTGCCGTTTTTTCTTCAAGGCTATGTGCTCTCACATGTCTCGGTTACTGAGCAAATAGAATGAATCACATTTCCAACCAGAGGCGAGCAATGGGTCATCCTCAAAGTGGATAAAAACAAAACACCAGGGAAAACAAGGTTATCTAAATCTTTCTTGAGGGCAGAGATAGGATGGAAGAAGTCTCATCCATGTTTATTGTTTCCCTTTGAGTGAGAATGCAAACACAAATTGGCATGTCTTTCTGTATGGTGATGGCGAACAAGGCAAACCACAAATCTGCCACAGTGAAATAAGTAGCTGTAGACGGAAACAATGTTTCAGGGTTCAGAACAATATAGGAAGGAGGCAGCACAAAATAATTAATTGCTACTAAATCTTGCACAAAATGCTATGGATCTTTCCAAGGCGCCCTGATCAGTAAAGTTGTGATATTTCAGATACTAGTTGTAAATAAAGGCTAATGCGCCTTGTTCTACAAACACAGATGCAAGCGGATATATTCCTTCTTCCATTTCAGGGCAAAGAGGGTACTCAGGTACACATGGTAATTTCTCCATACTGTTCAAACAGATCTTAACAGAGTCAGCACTAAAATAGACTCTGCATCACTGGCATGTTGCAGTGGTGTAGAAAGGGGGGGGGGTAGGGGAGGTGGTATGCGATACAAATTTTGGGGCAGGGTCTACCCCCTAACCTGTGGCCATCGCGGGCAGCAAACACAGGAATCGCCAGACCCCCCGCTCTTACATGTGGCTGCCACGGGGCACATGGGTGGCCAAAGGTCTAGCTACGCTACTGGCATGTTGTAAAATCCTATGAACATTATTAGAGAAAGAACATTCATTTCACACAGAAAAAACAGCTTTTTCATTGTCAATAGGAACAACTAAAATACACCATCTTTGGTGCAATATACACTACAATTCACTTTACAGAGAAGATCCTTCCCAGTAGATTGGCAGGAAAGGTGGGGCTTTGGAGAAAAATAAGTTAGTCAGTAATAGGATCAACAGAGGCAGAAACTGGTTAGTGACAGTGTTTAAACCTTTGGGTTGTATTGCAAACTGCCTCAATGTGTAAGAGAGGAAGGGATGGCAAATCATAGGTCCCTCAGAGCTGATCACAGAGCACCAGTTTCGATGAGGCAAGGAGTGGGTCTACCAGAGACCTGCCTCTTTACTGACTCCTTCAGCCAAGTTTAGTTGCCTCTTTCCAGCTTGGTGGTTTGTTCTGTCATCTAATCGCTAGCCCTAAGACACCCCCGGATAATTGTGCGCTTTATAAAACAATTTTACATTACATTTACCATTAATAACACACTGGATGAGCAGCCCTTCCTGCATTATGCAGTTGGCTCCTCTAAGGTTGACCTAATATTATGTTGTGTGTATTTATCAGGTGCAAGTGCAACATCATTCACAAGAGTATCTTGATGCTGACCAGATGTGTGTGCCTTGTCTTGCCTAGGGTAGGTTAGTTAACAGATAAGTCAGGTCTTCAGCTTCTTGTGGAATTCAAGAAGAGAGGAGGAGGCTCTCATGTGGAGTGGGAGGCCATTCCACTCCTTAGGAGTGATGTAAGTGAATGTGCATCCTTCTGATCTGGTTTTGTGTATGTATGTGAGTAGCAAACCTGCAGAGTGGAGGTGTCTGAGTAGTTGGTTGAAGGAGATGCGACTATTCAGGTAGGTGGGGCCTCAGTTGTGTAGTGCCTTGAGTGTGTGCGTGAGGAGTTTGAAATGAGCGCATTTGTGTTTTTGGAGCCAGTGGAGTTCACTGAAGTGTTGTGTGATGTGACTTCTGTATGGGAGGTTGAAAGTGAGTCTAGCGGCTGAGTTCTGAATGGTTTGTAGTCTTCTGATGAGTTGCTTGGCGGTTGCAGCATAAAGGGTGTTCCTGTAATTCAACTTGCTTGTAACTAGAGCATGAGTGACTTTTTTTGGTGTTGCTTGGGAGCCGTTTGAAGATGTTCCTCAGCATTTTCAGGATGGTAAAACAGGTGTTGACTTGCGCAGTCATATCCAGTTTGCTGTCGATGATGATTCTGAGGTTCCTGGCTGGGTGTGTGAGCTGGATGTGGGTTTGAGTTCAGTCGGCCACCAGTTAGAGTCCCATGCTGAGGTGCTCTTGCTGAAGACCACAATTTCAGTCTTGTTGGTGTTGAGCTTGTGACAGTTAGAGACTACGGTCATGCAGACAGTCAACTTCTTTCTTGTGTTGGGGTTTTGCTCGAGAGGGAGAGTATGGTTTGTGTGTCATCAGCATAGGAGAAGATGTTGATGTACTATGTCAGATCACGTTGGCCAAAGAGATCATGTATGTGTTGAAGAGGGTGAGGCACTCCGCAGATGAATCTGCAGGCTCAGAGGAGTAAGGTGCCAGGCTGACAGCTTGTATCCTGTCCATTAGAAGGAGCAGATGCAGCAGAGAGCGAGTCCTTGGATGCCATCTTGCACAGGTGCCTGATGAGGATGGTGTGTGAGACCCTGTCAAATGCTTCAGAGAGGTCCAGGAGAATGAGGGCTACACTGTCTCCTCTGTCAAGGATCATGTGGCTGTTGTCTGTGGTGGTAATGAATGCTGTTTCTGTACTGTGGCTGGGCTTGAATCCGAAGTGCATGGTGTTGAGGAGCTGGTGGTTGCTGAGTGGTCGGTGAGACAACGGTTAATTTCTCTAAGACCTTGGCCCCGTATGATGGGAGGGAAATGGTTCTGTAGTTGGAGAGTGTGGGTGGGTTTGCTGATGGTTTTTTGAGTGGGGGAATAATGAAGGGGGTGTTTCCAAGTGCCCAGAAATATGGCTGACTCGATGGAGGCACCGAGGAGGGGTATTAATTAGTGCTTCACTGATGGGTAGGAGTCCTTTGGTGAAGGCATGGTGGGGCAAGGGTCAGATGAGGCCCATGAGAGAATGGTCTTCTGGTAGCGACGGTTTCGATGGTGGTGACAGCGAGTCACAAGATTAGGGTTTGATCTTCAGCCATGATGGGAAGTTGAGTTGCGATGGTGACGAAGTCTGGTTGTGTGTCACTGTTACCATATATGGAGGCGATTTTGTTCCAGGAGAATTCCAAGAGCTATTGTGAAGATTTTGCGAGGTGGTGATGTTGCTAGAGGAGGCAGGAGGTACAGTGAAATCATTGATAATGGAGAAGATTTCCTTGCTGCTTTTTGCGCCGATATTGACGTGATCTGCAAGTGCTGTGAGCTTGTATTCCGTATGTGCTGTGGCAGCGTCTTAAGACCGATTTGAAGATGTCTTTATTTGTGGGTTCTTGACTTGCTTTTCATTTGCACTTCAGTTGCTTGCAGTAGCAATTTGTTAGCTTGAGCTCCCCTATGTACCAGCTGGCCTGTGGCCAGGCTCTTGTACTGGGTTGTGCTAGAGAGGAGCCAGGGTGTTCTTCATATGCAATGATCCAGCTGCTGATGTTCATGATGGCTTTCAGCAAGAAGCTGGTGTGCTCAGGCCGGTGCGGGGAGAGGATGGAAGCCCTGTCCTCTCTGTGATGCTTTTCCAGCTTCAGTGGACAGATCTAGTGGTGGTAGGCCTGTGGTGGTGTGGGTGGGTATGCTGAAACTAACATGGGTGTGGTCTGTTCAGGTCCTAGTTGTTGGCCTGTTGACTGTGATGTAGCTGATTGAGGAGAAAATTGGGTCAAAAAAGGTGTCTGGGGTTGTTGGTGGGTTTGGTAGCATGCTGGATGAGGCTGAGGTTTCCAAGGTTTTCTAGAAGGGCCGCTGAGTTTAGGTTGGTGGAAGTTAAGGTCTCCAAGGAGGATGAAGGTGCTGGTGTTGTTGATGAGAGGTGTGATGAAGTCAATGTGTCGCTGGTGAAATTGATGCAAGTCCTGGTCATCTGTATATGACGGTTCCGCCTAGGGAGAAGTTGGCTGTGATGCATATATTGAATGTGAGGTTTTCCTTGTAGCTGGTGAGGGTCTCTGTGGTGCAGCTGATGGTGTCTTTGACTATAATGCTGACTCTGCCTGCGGGCTTGTGCTGACGGTGTTGTTTGGTGATCTTGTAGCTGGCAGGAATGGCTTTTGAGATGTCTGGTGCAGAGCTTGGGTTTCCCATGTTTCCATGAGAAAGAGCCATCCAGTGTGTGGTAGTGCAGTAGGTCCCATATCTTCATGGCATGCTTGGTAAGTGAGTGGGTGTTGAGGAGCATGCATGTGAGTGTGGTGTGTTGCATGGGTGGTTGTTGGTCTGTGTCAATGTGAGCAAGTAGCTGGTTTGTATAAGTGTAAACAAGTGGGTTGCTGGGTGAAATTATCTAGATCGGCTGAGAAAAATCAGGGGCAAAAATGTATAGGAAGGGAGTGTTGAGCGCAATGAAAAATCAGGGAACGAAATGTGTTACGATGGATCAACCCTTTCTAATTACTGCCTTTTGTATGCCAAAAACTGAAAATGACATCAGAGGAAGAGACTCCCAGAAATTGGATTGGGAAATATATGTGGTTCCCAATGGAGAGACCATCATCATGGATTGTAGAGTTTGTCATTGCATGCTCCATGGTTAAGTCTGGAGGCCTGTCGTCTGCACTTTGCACCATCTGCTACTAGAAAGGAACCCCTCAAAGTTCCTGTGGATGGGGAGACACTGGCCCAGCTCCGACAAACAGATGGGCCTGTTCTGAACAAGGTCAGCAAATAGCGATGCACTGAACAAGAACACATTGAAGACTTCTTCTGAAAGCTGCACAAACAAGTTCTCAATCTTTGATTTACTCTAGGTAAAAACAAGACATAGAAATGGTTCGGGCAGTCCCTCTTCCAGTGTCCAATTTGGCCACAGTTAAGAAAGGAGGAGTTTCCTTATGGAATAAACCCTTCCCTTGCCCTCTCCTGACTCTTCCGCCTCCTTGCCCTTCTCCGTCTGCTTGCTGAAATGGTTACATTCAGAAAGACATTAAGTCAATGTCTGTTGGTTCTTTCTCTCCTGAGTTGCTTAACCATGGTTATCCACTCCTACTAGTTCTGCCTGCATTTAATTTTGTTAATCCATGCAAATATTTTGCAATTGTTCTTGGACTTTTAGCTATAATACTCAGCCGATAGCAACATACAGCCTCTGTGTCAGTTTCAGTAGCATTTACAATATCAGAATGGCAGTTTTAGAGGTCTGCCAGTCAATATAAATAATTGACTAGCGATTTCTATTTAAATCTTTTTCTGATCCATCTTTAGTGGACCACACCCATTATTGAACTAAGCTGTGCATCCCCAGCTGCTGCTATCATCATGCATTTATTTTTCATTTTACAATAGCGCGCATCTCGAATTGTTGTAGGGATTCTGCACATACACAGAGCTATGCACAGGATAATAGGACCTCGGAATATAGTGGTGAGCCAACCATAAACCTTAGTACCCACAATCCCAATCCGACTAGCAGTAGCGTCTCATGAGCAGCAATGCTACCAATGATTAGACAACCCAGAACATGGTATCTCTCTCTCTCAGGACTCGCGGGAACAAGAACACCCTTTCATAACTCACTCATACCTGTCCACAACGTGCGTAATAAGAGACACTGTATAGTTCAAATATTTATTTCAACTAACGTGCTCTAAGATACAGTACACGTGCCAGTACTATCAGCATAATGCATAAGGATAATATCATCAGCATAGTTACAATTCTATAGAATACAAACGGGGAAAGCATTTCATAAAGCAGTGGATATAGGGCTAAATGACCATACCACCCTCCCCGTGCTAGTAGCTAGTTTATTATAAAAACAGAAGACCTCTGGGCATTGTCAAGCGAACCCCCATACCTCAATATCTAGATGCAAGGTTTACATCATCAGACAAGCACAGCTCTTCTCTCTGGAAAGGTCTTTCTCCAAGTGCCTCCAACAGTGAGATCACAATATTAAAAGCTCACGAATTTCTCCAGTGCAGCTGTACTTAGTGTTATGTCTAAGTGCGAGGGACTGGCCAGATCAGCAAGAACAAGGGACATTGTTTTTCGACCTTGTACATGTTGTGCAGATGTAACCCAAAGGGAACAGGAGAAAAGGTGAAAGACAGAAATGCAGACAGTTCTAAAATAGCCGGGCAGAAGCAGAGGCTGGAAAAACAAAGGCACAAAGTAACGTGCGCAAAAAAGCATCATGGCAGCCAGGCCTAAGCCAACGTAGCAAGGCAGACCAGGAGTCCACAAACCACATGACACCCTCCCCTGGGCAGTCCATTGGCTAAGACATAGGACGAAGACAGAGTTCAAATGGATGGAGCA
Organism: Calotriton arnoldi; assembly: GCA_963921515.1. Lineage (NCBI taxonomy): Eukaryota > Metazoa > Chordata > Amphibia > Caudata > Salamandridae > Calotriton > Calotriton arnoldi. The sequence goes on from CAWUFW010019344.1 coordinate 152,884, forward strand.
GAACAGAAACGTTTGTTTTGGAATAGTCCCCATGAAGGACAATGAATGGGAGTGGAAAAAAATTGTAGAATAAAAAAAAAATCCAGCGTGGCAGGTCGCGGCAAACGAAGGCCTCCTTAATCCAACAGAGTGTAAGTGCAGAAAAACGCCACACCTTCCAAGAGGACATTGTTGGAATCGTCGGAAAAAAGCGACGCCATCCAGTCCAATAAATCAAAACTGCATTCATGTTCCTCGCAAGAGGGAGCAGCGAACAGCATTGCGGGACAACTTGCGTGATACTCAATATAACTTTGTTGTAGGAGATTCTGAGCAGCCGCCCAGATATCCCATTGTGCCAAAATCCCCAGTGCAGCCGCACGCACCATGTAGCCTGCACCGGAACAGTCCCGTTCATGGGCCTCTAAGGGACCCACCAGCAGGACAAAATCCGGTCGAGACAGAGACGTATTGGAGAGGCAATAATCCAAGGACCACGAGAAAGGACATCTGATGCAAGACATCACAGGTTGCACGCAAGTGAAATACGCAAAGCGAAAAGAAAGTCTATAGGACACCCCCAGCGTCGCCAATGGCAGGATGCCGAAGCCAGCGAGGATGCGCTCACGGAGCATCTGGAGTCGACCTGGGTCGAGAAGGGCCCAAGGAGGTGCAGCCATTGCGTAGTACACAGACCAAAAGCAATACACCAGCCGCTAAAGCGAGGATCAATGGAAAGCCGCCAAAGACGCTGGAAAAAATAGAATGAATAAAAGCCGGTATTACACCAAAGATAGTCTGAAAGGAGGTTACAAGGCCAGAGCCCACAACTTTGAAAAAGTGCACCAGACCTTTGGTGCGGGATGCATTAAAAACACGGTGAATCAGTTCACCGAAATGTTGTGGGAGGTTAGTGTTCAAAAGGGCCTGTATTTCACTGTGGGTACTCGCCACCTGGAGAATGAATGTCTCCCGGGCGGATGTGAGCATAACCTCCTGGTTCAATAATAGCGCCTTTATTCTGCTCAATTTATTGAAATCCGCCTTCAAAGTAGGAATGGAAGGCCAAATGGAACTATCTATGATGTCGTGCGGGGGAGGAAAAAGCACATTTTTGCAGCAGACAACCCTGTGTGAAACTGTAACAATATAGGGTATGCCGGCCAGCATGCCACAGCAGTCTTGATTATTCAGAAGCAGATAGCTACCATTTGCAAGCACAGTGAAAGTAGGAGAAATAGCAGGAGCAGGAATGCCCTTTAAAACACAAGCAAGATTCGGAGCCGAAACGTTACAAGCTCCGTGCAATTTAATGTTCTTGCAAATAAGGGAATGACCCACAGTAGAATCGCACGACTCCCCTGTGAGAAAAACTTCCTTCCCGTCCCTCAGGCATTTATACATGAAAGGCAGGGACCAAAGTTCATGCAGGAAGGCACTGCCCAAGGGCTGGAAACGGCCCACAGGATAATGTTGCATGCATGAACTAAATTCAAATAAAGAAAAAGGCAAGGCGATAACCCCATGCACTAGCCACACGGCAGAATCCAATTCCGCCACAGAGAATGGTAAGGGCTCTATTTTCTTGATATGTAACAGAGTGTATGCTGCATCTTTCATGGACATGAACTGCTGTTTGTCAGTTAAATTAAAAGGCAGGAATAAGGCAGAGGTGTTCAAAAAGTGCCAAGGAACTTTACCCATCTTAAGCGTCTGCAAAGTCCATGCAAACTGCATAACTGAACGCAATTGATTCTGACCATGATATAACACAGAAACATCATCTTGTACAATATCAACAACAGAGGACACAATATTCTCTAATGTGTAAATGCGGGAAGACAGGGTATTTATACTATTGTCAACAACAGCAAGCACCTTTTCCAAATTTGCCTGATCTATTTCCCTTAGACGGGAAGCAGCTTCAATTTGCGAAAGCTTCCAGAGTTCATTATAGGTCTCATAAATGAATCTCTTAGGTCGAGGGCCACGAGGCCCCAGAACAAAATCGGACAGATCAATGTTGCCTGATAGCAGGGACAAATGCTGTTTTACAGAATCTAAAGAAGAGTGCTGCAACCACTGTTTACATAATTTACCAACAGAATATGTTGTAACAGTACGAGAGTTAGAAAACCTCGGGTCTGGCCTATCCTGTTTGTACCCAGGAGCTGAGTCATGAAAACGCAGCTGGCATGCGTCTGCTGCCGACGGCCAAGCCAACCAGGGTGACTGAACAAACGTGGAGACATTAAATGAATTGTTCTGAAACAAAGCTTGCACCGATGCAAGGGACATATTGAAATGCAAGCTTGAGTTGGGAGCGGATGACAACACAGGAATGGAAGGTGCATTCAATTGTTTGAAAGTAGCCAAACCCCAACACGTAGTTTGATAGATGGTATTATTCAAAAATAAAATTTGGGCCGGGATAAGGCAAGCACGGTGCAAGGCTTCTGTGCCTTGCACCTGCCATGGTTTAGAGCCCCAAATAGATTTCAAGTCAATGGTGTCCTTCCAGTATTCATAACCACCCACAGCTAAGGCGCTCAAAAAGTAACCCGAATATAGCAATTTGGTGTGGGTCAACATGATTTTCTGGGTGGAGGAAGTGTTTAATTTAAAATAATAGGACCCAGGGTTCGATCTATCAAAGTCTGTAAAGTAAGTAAACTTATTTCTAAGAGTCTGGGAGCTACCTGGCAAAGGGGTTGGACAATGCTCCCATTGGGTGTAGTTAAAAGAACCCCCCAGTGCACTTGGTTTATGGACAAAGTGGTTGCCCCAATGCTGGTAACAATATAAATCGGCATAACTTGCAGAATTCATGTACAAATCTTCAGCATTAAAAGCAGCATAATATTTCAAATCAGTAAATAATGATTCAACTGCATGCACATCCCAATCGTCAGAATGAATATTACTTTTAACGACATCACCCATAGAAACACGGAGGACATTTGGTACATTAATAATCTCGGTCGGTCCATGAATTTGGAAATTTACCGCATCCCATACGATGCCATCAGCGACTGGGAAAGCTGAAATGTTCACAAATGTGTGGTCACGCTTCATGATGTGAGATGAAGAATGTGGAGCCAAAGTTCCAGCGACACAGTTCACTGCAGAGCGTTCTGGTAAAGTGACCATTGATGAGTAGAAAAAACACTGTGACAAAGCCAATGGACATGAACAGAAAAATCAGGAATAGTACCAACCAGATGTATGTCCAGGGGGGAATAAAAAAATTGTCTCTGAACCAGGATACAAAAATACTGAATTTGGACGGGACAAGTGATGAGGTGGAATCTGAGTCAAAGGAATAACGTGTTGGGCTCAGTGGCGTTGTTGGTAGGTGAGCCACCGACTCAGTGGCGGGGTAGGTATACTCAGTCTCCTCGTTGCAGGGGGAGTCCGGGTCGTCAAGTAAGCGATCAGGCAAATCTACCATCTCGATAGCAACATCAGTGACCGTTCGGGCTGGAGGGCCACAAACATTTGTCCGGGAAATGACTGGACAAGAGACCGCTGGTGTTACACTATTCAGGATCGGCCAGATGTTGTAGCTTGACATTTTCCACTGAGATGTATCTGTTCTCTTTGCGACCAGGAAGCGGTGGTAAGATGACTGTACGAGTTCCCTTCAAGCCAAGGACTGGAACTGGTGCACGATAAGAGGGGCCAAATTTTTTTTTGTTCTCCACTTTCTCTCGAACCAAATCTCCAACCTTTGGAAGCCAGCCGGCAACCGGAATCTGCAGCGCAGCGTCTGTGGCTGAAGGTAAATGTTCGATTGCAAGTTTGTCTCGGGCTTCTTGTAAGTCCTGTAACATAGTAGAATGGTTATCTACATCAAAGATTGCGGATTGCGCCGCCATGTCTAGACCATCAAGGTCGGGCACAAACATTCGTATGCCAAAGAGCATTTCGTATGGGGTCCGCCCACCCAGAGGTCTTCTAGGGAGATTATTAAGTGCACGTTGTACGGTATACAAGTGGGCCAGCCAGTTCCTGCCAGTACCTAAGACTCTAGCTGTCAAGGATTGCTTTAAGTCACGGTTCATTCGTTCAACAATCGAATTGCCCTCAGGCCGATATGGAGACGAAAATTTCACCCGCACCCCCAGTGACCCCATTGCGTCCTTGTATGCCTTAGAGGCGAACGCCGGACCTAGGTCAGAATGGAAGGTGCCACAGGCGAAAATTCCCACAAAGACACGCAAATCCCTTATGACATTTCGAGCGTCAGCACTCCGTTGTGGCCAAACCCAGATGAAACGTGTGCACGAATCAACTGCAACTAAGATGTATTTATATGCAGTGTCAGAAGAAAATGGACCGCAGTGATCCAGGTAAACACACCCAAAAGGTCTGTTTGAAATGCAGAGCGGGGTCTGTGGTGGTCGTGTAACCGTAGAAGGCTTAATCTGCTGACAAACGTCACAAGAAAGCACATAAGTACGGGTTTGTTTGTATAAGCCACGCCACCAGTAACGCTGCTGCAAGATGGAAACCGTCGCAGACACGCCAGCATGAGCCGAAGCCATGCCTTCGTGTGCGGCTGTTATCAAGGAAAGTCTGCGGTCCGCGTTGGGAATCAGCCGATCACCAACGTCTGGAATTTTTACGTAAGGAGCCTGTTCGGGACCTAATTGATAAGAGTATTTGGAAGGGAAACCCCTAGGGTAATTAGCACGTTCCTTTGTTGCAGCAATAGCTGCTAAAATATCATTATCTATTTTAGTCATGGATCTTGTAACTGCTGCGACTGAGCACGTGGCTACTGCTGATTTGGCAGCTTCGTCCGCCAAACCGTTACCGACAGCGTGTGCGCCCACACGCTGGTGGCCAAGAGTGTGAATCACCTGTGTGAGAGGCAGACGTTGTTTCAAATCTGCCACTCGAACCCAAAGCATTTTATGCTTAATTGTGCTACCTTTGGCGTCTCTGTAGTCGTTTTGCGACCAAAAGAACAGATTGTCATTGTAAGACTGAACACAGTAGTAAGAATCGCACACAATTAGAGTGGTCACATCCGAATTAGCGAACTCAAGTGCGAGCACCAATGCGCGCAGCTCGGCCAATTGTGCAGTACTGTCTCCTAGTGCCTGAGTGTGCACTACAGTTGATTTGAACTTACCGTTCACCATGGTACCTGCAACAATAGCACACGCTGCTGAATAAGCATGCTTGGAACCCATGGCCGGTTGTGCTGAACCATCGGTATAGATAATACATTCGTATTCCTCAAGCGGTAGCAAGGACAGAGGAGGAGGATGAACGAATTCATACTGTAAAAACTCCTGAGTCTGTAGAGAAGAATCAAAGATAAAAGTGACATCCGGAGACGTCAAAGAGGTTGCCCATTGTATCCAACGGGGGTGCAAAGCCTTAGAGTTCGGTACACTTGCTTTTGTCACTGCCTCAAGGGCAGGATATGGTGTCACCACCAGAATGCGTTTTCCCTGTGCCAGTGCGCGTTCCTTTAGAATCGCCATTTGCACTGCAGTTAAAACTTTCTCCACAGATGAAAAGCGCATTTCTGCGGAAGTGTAAAGATGTGACTTGTATGCAATCGGTACTGTGTCACCTTCGTTAAAGGTTAAGTACGTGAAACCCACTGCCCCTGGAATGATTCTAATCACCAGGTCTGTGTGGTTATCACGCGTCAACAGGAATTTAGATTCAAGTAGGTCTGTCTGCAAAGACTGCAGTATGGAGGAATGCTCCGGAAGCCAGCATGACTTCGAAAAGTTAGGTTGTATCAAGGCATACAGTGGCTTGATACGCTGGGCATATTCGGGAATGTAAGTACGCCCGAAGTTTAGAAAACCCAGTAAAGACTGAAGTTTCTTCAGAGTGGTTGGAGGGCACAAATGTGCACATTTCTCCAGGAAATGGGGGGCTAAGCCCTTACTTTCATTGTTGAGCTCATAGCCCAAAAACAAAACGGTAAATTCAGCAATGTGAGATTTGGCAAAGTTAAACTTATAACCTAAAACCGCAAATTCTAGAATAATGCGATCCACTCAGGAAAGATGCGGGTATAATTCGTCGTCTGTCAGATAGATATCATCGATGTACGAACATGCATCTGGGTCTATGCCGTCTAACAAAGAGACAACACGGGCAGCGAATACGCCTGGACTGTTCTTGTAGCCCATAGGTAAACGCCAGAATTTGAATTGTTTACCACCGGAGGTAAAAGCGCTCCATTGGCTACTCTCCGGGGCCAAGTTGTGCATGTAGAATCCATTGGATAGGTCAAGTGTAGTTTTATACTTTTTACGAACAAGACTGTCTACAAGCGCAGAACTGTGTGTGTTTTGCACCGCAAAGGTCCGACAATGAGAGTTCAAATGTCGGTAATCCAAAACTAAGCGGTACAATCCATCGGGTTTAGAAACCACGAAAAGGGGATTATTCATGGGTGACACGCATGTTTCAATCACTCCTTGATATTCTAACTGTGTCAGAATTTCAGAAACGGGACCTTTAGCTTCCCGCTTGATGGGATATTGGGGTTGTGGCTGTGGCAGCGACCGCAAAGGAATATTATGGGGGGGAGAATCTTCATCCCAGCCCACGTGGTTGAGGTATAACGCTGGAGCCAGGGACACAGCCCACTCAGCTGCGAGAGCCTCCGCTTTGTCCTTGGGGACATGACGAGAAAAGCTCGGAAGGATGACCTCCTCCCCTCTACGTGCAGCAAGTACGAATGGGGGCGGCCAATCCGCCTCTGCCAACAGAATGTCGTACGAAGAGGTCAGATTCTCCCAAAAAATCCCTTTAATAACACGCTGTATGTCACCTTCAATTTGAATGACAATATTATATAGTCTGTCAGGGGGTGCCACTCTGGTGTCTGCTGTCTCGACAGTAATGAATGTTTCAGTTGCTGTCGCCTCCACATGAGGACGTAGCTCCTCCCGCGCTATGGTAACTTCCGAAGCGCTGTCTAGGAGCGTCACTGCCCACGTCCAATTCAGGAGTCTCGTTCTCACCGTCTGTGGCATACCTCGCTGTTACAGCTGCAACTTTTTTCTTCTGAAACTGTGGGCGAGAACGTTGAAATTCTTCTGGTTTCCCTCGGGCTTGTTGTCGAGGTTGGTCTCGTTCCTGTGGAGCCTCTCGACCCCTGCCTCTATCCTGGCATTCTCCTCCACCAGCCGGGGAAGTAGTTGGTGCCTGTGAAGAACGAGGAGAACGCGAATCAGGGACTTGAAATCTCTCCGGAGATTTAATTCTCGCCCTATCGCGCAAATCATAAGTGCGTTCAGAAGAGACGGAAACCGGGGAAGCGCCTCGCGACCCTGGCTTTTTCTGTTGCTTACCCTGTTTTTTCAACCTCCAGCTCTTTTTAGTAAAGAACGGTTTCTCATCTTTATCAGATTGAGTTTTTGGTTGTTGTTGCGATTGTGTTTGCGGTTTAGCAAAAGGCTTGACTCCCAGGCTATTGCGGCCAATTGTTTTGTAAGCCTGTGCAATAATTTTCGGTAATTCGCGCGGCTTGTCCGGTTCTGGGATCAAAGCCAAAGCATTAGCTACTTGAAAGTTAACTGCATCGCCCTTGACATTCGCAAGGATCAATTCAGCTACTACATCGAACACTCCCACCAGTCTCATCCCTAATTCCACAGCCGCTTCAGGGCCATGCTCATCCTGCACACGTTTGATTACAGAAGGGAGAACCGTCATGGAAGGAGTGCCGAAACACTTCGCATACACTGCTGCGAATACCTTACCCCAGTTGTTGCATTCTGTCAGCTCAGGGATCAAGTCTTTTGGCAAACTAATCGTCAGAATCCTGTGTTTTTCCACAGGAGAAGTATTTGGAAAAACTGCCTCCAGCTGGTCAAATTTTTCTGCATGCCAATAAGGCAAATCGTCCTTATTTTGTGGGCGCTTGCCCATCACCGAATTAACCATGACAGGACTTATGGTTACACCGCCTGCTCCAGCTGGATGTGCTGCAACTCCAGGCGGGGCTCCCTGGATGTTGCCTGTAACAAACTGTACTAAAGCTCTATGCACACGTATCAAAGACAAATGCAAATTACGCAGTTCAGCGACTGCAAGCGTCATATAACGCGGATGTGGGGTATACACGGCCAAAACAGGCCAAGTGGCCCCTTCAATCGATAAGGGGCCTAAACGAACCGAGGTAACCGGTTGGGGGAGGGCGCCATCAAACCAAACACGGTGTTGCCATGCCGTGAGCGGTACTTCAAGATTCCTATAAGGCCTATAGAGATTAGGAACAGCGGTGGCTGTATATTCATGGAACAAATTATCAGTCCCGTCCACCGCCGGAAAGGTGACCCAAGAGTAAAACACCTCAAAGTGGTAAGCAGGATCCGCTTGTACCACAAAGATCAGATCGACAAGTGTGCCCGGAGCGCTGCGCGGCTATGTGCCGCAATTTGTACAGCCATTTAAGGCAAACAATATTCGACAACCTAATATGAGGCAGCACAATATAGGGTTTTATTTAAAAACCTTTTAACAACTTCAAGCTTGAAAGAACCTATAAAAACGTCAATATAGGAGGTATCGCCCTCACACACGCTTCCGGAAGCGTCTGCGAAGGGGGTTGTGGACAAGCACAAGTATTACTCAAGCGTCTCGCAGATAAGCAGCCCACTCGTTGGTTGCGCCATGTTGTAGGGATTCTGCACATACACAGAGCTATGCACAGGATAATAGGACCTCGGAATATAGTGGTGAGCCAACCATAAACCTTAGTACCCACAATCCCAATCCGACTAGCTGTAGCGTCTCATGAGCAGCAATGCTACCAATGATTAGACAACCCAGAACACGGTATCTCTCTCTCTCAGGACTCGCGGGAACAAGAACACCCTTTCATAACTCACTCATACCTGTCCACAACGTGCGTAATAAGAGACACTGTATAGTTCAAATATTTATTTCAACTAACGTGCTCTAAGATACAGTACACGTGCCAGTACTATCAGCATAATGCATAAGGATAATATCATCAGCATAGTTACAATTCCATAGAATACAAACGGGGAAAGCATTTCATAAAGCAGTGGATATAGGGCTAAATGACCATACCACCCTCCCCATGCTAGTAGCTAGTTTATTATAAAAACAGAAGACCTCTGGGCATTGTCAAGCGAACCCCCATACCTCAATATCTAGATGCAAGGTTAACATCATCAGACAAGCACAGCTCTTCTCTCTGGAAAGGTCTTTCTCCAAGTGCCTCCAACAGTGAGATCACAATATTAAAAGCACACGAATTTCTCCAGTGCAGCTGTACTTAGTGTTATGTCTAAGTGCGAGGGACTGGCCAGATCAGCAAGAACAAGGGCCGTTGTTTTTCGACCTTGTACATGTTGTGCAGACGTAACCCAAAGGGAACCGGAGAAAAGGTGAAAGACAGAAATGCAGACAGTTCTAAAATAGCCGGGTAGAAGCAGAGGCTGGAAAAACAAAGGCACAAAGTAACGTGCGCAAAAAAGTATCATGGCAGCCAGGCCTAAGCCAACGTAGCAAGGCAGACCAGGAGGCCACAAACCACATGACAGAATGTTAGTGCACTTTACAAGGGAGACAATATTCTTGAATTAACCTTCATAACTTTTTAAGCCATTCACAAAGCACACCCAAACTATTTACGATCCACCATAAAAATCTCAAGTAGAAACAGATATTTAAGAAGCAAAGACATCTTGAGATTTGAATCCAAAACTTGAAAACACATTCTGCCCGACCACAAACCTTCTGCAAAGGAGCTCCAACTCTCTGGAGCTCTATCCCAGCAGAAACAAACTGTCATTAAGACCTCTTATCTTTCCGCAAGAAACTAAACCCTTTCTATTTAACTGCTATCTGAATTAATTCTTGAAATGATTGAACCTGTTTGCACCTCAACCCTTACTCTATCTACTATTGTTGAAATGTAATTTGAACTTGATTCTGGCCTCAATGTGGATCTAGTGCAGTCCTGTTAATAGTGGGGCAATGTGGTTGTATTTTTGGTTGTATTTTTTGGTGCCCAATACTAGGAAAACTGCTAAATGGATGGACTGCTTAAAAGGCGAAATTGAAGATTTAGGAACTCTGATGAAAGCCCCATTTTCATAATCAATTCAGGAAATTACCATGTTTTGGGCCACAAGGTGGACATCCGTGGGCAGTAAGAAGGGTCTGAGTTTTTTAGGGAGAGAGTGACATTCTTGCTGTGTTCGCTGTTTGGTTGATTTGATATGTCATTGATATGTCATTGATTTGATATGTCATTGATTCAGATGGCCACGAATATTACTTTAGATGAGAGGACTGGGTTAAAACCATTGGCTGCTTCCATTCTTTGTTGAAGGTATTTGTGGTTGTGAGTTTCTGTGGGAGGATGAATTCAGTTTTTTCTAGATGAGTGTGAGGAAGTGTTAGGTCACCCAGTCTTGCAGTTTTTCTAAGCAGGTTTTTAGAATGCAGATATCTTGTAGAGAATTTGCTTCCAGATCGATTTGGGTGTCATCTGTAAATTGGTAGATTTTAACGTCTCCTACATTAGGTCTCTTAAAGACCCCATATAGAGATTCAATAGCAGAGGTGTGAGAACAGAGCCTTGTGGGACTCCACAGGTGATATATGTTGTGTTAGAAGCGGTAGGCCTCCATCTAGCCAGCTGCATTGGGTTAGTGAGAAAGGAGGTGAACCAACTGAGGACTTTTCCATGGAAGCATATATGGGTCTTGAGAACCTTGAGAAGCCTCTGATTGTCGACAGTGTCAAGGCAAAGGAGGGTGAGGAGACAGGTGCTACCTTTGACCAGTATGCCAAGGATATCACCAAGTATCTTAAGGGAGCATTGTCGGTACTACATCTCTTGTGGATACCAAGTTGGTAGGGGGATAGGAGTTTGTTATTTGTGATATGGGTTGTTAGCTGTATTATACATTTCGATGGCGTTTACCACACATGGGAGGTTGATAATTGATCTGTAGTTTGAGGGGACTTCTGGGTTTGAGCCCAGTTTCATTAGGAGAGAGACAATTTGACCAGCTCTTAGACAATCAGGCAAGATTCCTTATTTCAGGGATGCATTGCTTAATTAACTCAATGTCCTGTTGAAGAGCTGGAAGTTCTTGTTAATGATTTTGGTTGGGATGAAGTCATTGTGATAATAGGTTGGTTATACGTTTGTGATGGTTTTGAATAGGGTATCTTCAGAGAGTGAGAAAACAAAGACAAACGTGACTGATCTCAGACGAGACAAAGTAAGTGCTCGCTTATAGGATATTACCCATTATCTGGGAGTAGTTCTTAACCGTGTTTTGTCTCCCAGTATGTGAAGGACCAACGGAATTCACAAACAATTGCTAGGCGTGGCCTCACCTATCACCCCCTAGCCCCCGGGTGTCATGCTTCATCATTAACTATGCCTGTTGTTGCTCAGATTGCTTTTAGGGGTTGGGGTCAATAGAACTAGGACCTAGAAAATGTAAAGATCCCTATGCTCTAGACCCAAGAATTTCTCTTAATTAAGGTTGGGCCAAATGGATGATTAGAAACTATGGCAATGCATGGGACTGTCCATTATGCCTGCATCAGAATGGGTCGACATGTTCCAGCCTTTAGAACGGCCCCACAAAGTGTCCGAGGCTTTCTTCAGGACCTAGATCCTTATTTTCCTGACTTCTTTCTATAGTGATGTTCATTCATCCATCAGCAAGCATCCGCGCTATACCTATGAGTACAATCCTGTTAACAAACTTCCCTGAGTCTGCGTTTTTTGATGATCCCTAACTTAAAATAGTGAAGGCCTCATGGAGGAGTTTACGGGGAAACTTTTGTAGTCACACTTTCATAAAAGGTGTTTAGCTCAGGATTACCTTCCTGGTGTTGCGGACCCTCTAAGGGTGTGGCCCTCCGAGGGTCCGTAGCACCACATAGCTAATCCTAAGGACTCATACAAAGTAGGAAAAGTTTTAACGTTAGTCTGTGCATAGTATTTTGTACTGGAAGCATAACCTTCCAGTACAAAACCTATGCTAGACTCATGCGAAAAACCCTTGCACTATGGTGTGAAGGCGTGTGTGTGGAGCTCGGTAGCCTGACTGTACACTGGTGGTAGGGAGAGGAGGAGAGTGCCATATCTCTTTAGATATGGCACTGTCCTGCTCTCTCCTTCTCGTGCAGTGCAGCATTTGTGGTGGCGTTGCTTGAGAATGTAATAAATAGACCCCTCCGTGTCCTTGGCGGAAGGACAGAGTCAGGCATGTCAGAGACTTTTGGGGCCTCTGGTAACTTGCAACTAAGTATATCAAAAGTATCCTCCAGGGAAAAGGGAAAAAATCATGACAGCTTTAGCATCTGATGTCATCTAGAGGGATGCCCGTGTTTAGCTGCCTCTTTATTAAAACATGCTTGCTTTAAGGTGTATAAATGAATATTTGCATCAGGTGCATGGGTCTTTAAAAAGCGCTGGACCCTTGCCACTGCCCTGCTGAGAGTACAGTACCAGGTTAAATGGAGTAGAACCTCTACCAGATGCTAACAGCTGGTTCCTGGAAGGAAAGACAGAATGTATACATTCACAACTGTCAAATCACTAAGTTCCACTTGCACTCTAGCACTCGAGAAATCACTGTTCACAACCCAATGGGGTTTGCAGAGCTCCTGGGGCAGCTGCACCAGTTATCATTGGTCAACAGCATTCATCTAATAGGGTCTCCTGAGCCACCTGCTCTTTCCTTGAATTTCACTCACACCTTAGCTACTAACATCCTAGACCTCCCCCTTTGCTACCCATTCACAATCAGTTCATGAACCTAACGGTTAAACATAGAAAACATTAATTAACCCCTTCTAACTAGCTTGACACTCTGTTAAAATTAACGCACTGTTAAGATTGCAACATTTTTAAACAATTACAAAGACAATTACATCAAATTTAGAAAGCATGCAGAAGGTAGTAGTTGCTTTATGTATGCAAAAGTTGATGTCATCCCATCCAGCAGTTATTTCTGTGGCTCCATTAACATGGAGAGATCATGTCATCCCTTCCCCAGCCCTCGAATAACTCTGTACATCCCTTTTTGAAACTGAATGATTCTTTGAAGGATCCATCATGGGTGAGTTACATTTTGTTTTTAAAATACATAAGGGACAAATGTGTAACATGGTCAATTATTGCCTATTACCAATGAGGTTTTCTGGAGGGTAATCACCCATTACTTCGCTGCTTATACTCCGCATACCATTACTTCGCAAGCGTTACAACGCATGCGATGTAACAACGCGTAGCCTTTAATACGCAAGTTGTTACATCGCATGGGTTGTAATGGCTATCCACATCGTTGTGAGGAAACAGATGCGCTTCCGTTTCCTCACAACGACGTGCACCTCTGACGACGCTGGAAGCCGGAGAAGAGAGGAACCACGCTTGAAGGAGAAGAGAGGAACCACGAAGAGAGAGAGGTAAGAGGGGCTGTGTAGTTTTTAAGGGTTTAGGGTAGGGGGAGGGTCTTTTAGGTTTTAGGGTAGTGTAGTTGTTTTTGTAGTGTAGTGTATTTGGGTTTAGGGTAGTGTCGGGTGGTCGTGCAGGGTAGTATTTCAGTGTAGGGACCGGACTGGGGGTAGGGGTAGGGTCGTGCTGGGGTAGTGTTTTAGGGTTTAGGGTAGTGTTGTGGTGTTAGTGTAGTGTAGGGTAATGTTTTAGGGTTTAGGGTAGTGTCGGGGGTCGTGCAGGGTAGTGTTTCAGTGTAGGGACCGGACTGGGGGTAGGGGCAGGGTCGTGCTGGGGGTAGTGTTTTAGGGTTTAGGGTAGTGTTGTGGTGTTTGTGTAGTGTAGGGTAGTGTTTTAGGGTAGTGTCGGGGGGTCGTGCAGGGTAGTGTTTCAGTGTAGGGAACGGACTGGGGGTAGGGGCAGGGTCGTGCTGGGGTAGTGTTTTAGGGTTTAGGGTAGTGTTGTGGTGTTAGTGTAGTGTAGGGTAGTGTTTTAGGGTTTAGGGTAGTGTCGGGTCGTGCAGAGGGTAGTGTTTCAGTGGAGGGAACGGACTGGGGGTAGGGGCAGGGTCATGCTGGTAGTAGTGTTTTAGGGTTTAGGGTAGTGTTGTGGTGTTTGTGTAGTGTAGGGTAGTGTTTTAGGGTTTAGGGTAGTGTCGGGGGGTCGTGCAGGGTAGTGTTTCTGTGTAGGGACCGGACTGGGTGTAGGGGCAGGGTCGTGCTGGGGGTAGTGTTTTAGGGTTGTGGTGTTTGTGTAGTGTAGGGTAGTGTTTTAGGGTAGTGTGGAGGGGTAGTGTTTGAGGGTTTGGGTAGTGTTGTGAAGTTTGTGATGTGTAGGGTAGCGTATTTGTATTTAGTATTTAGCGTAGTGTTGGGGGGTTTTAAAATTCAAAAAAGGAGTTGAAAAAATATGCGGGGTAAATTCTATTTAAATGCTTTTGAATACACTTGCAATGTAAATGTATGCGAACTTAAAACTTGCGTAGTAATGGTACTTGCGAACTAAAAACAACGTTGTAAAAGTATGCGTTGTTTTGGTTCACGAAGTAACGACATATATTCTTTCTGGAGACATCATAAGCCACAGTGCAGAAGACTAAGTGGTTTTGAATGTCACCAGAATTGCGAGTTGGCAATATAGGACCATATTACGTTAGTCGATACTTTTTTATATTACATGATTATTATAGGGGAGTTAGCTTCAAAAGGCTGTTTATGAAAATGCTGTTGCCTTCAAACTAATAGCTGTGCTTAATTTGAGCCAGTGGTTGTCAGTGGGGCCCACCGGCACTCATTTCTGAAGACTGGCACTTATTTTTCTTCACCAGACATCGACCAGGAACAACAGAAGGAAAATCACCCAAATGGGAAAAAAGTAGGAAGAAAACACAGAACAACTGCCATAAAGGAAGAAAAGCAGGAACCTGCATGAATGAGATAAAGGGACAGGGAGTGTCTAGTCTTGGATTAAAGAGGCATGAGGTAGGTTCAAGACTACGCAGCCTTGGTATTAGGTGCGCCAACATTTAAAATCACTGGCTGCAGGCTTCTGAGCAGAGCTTTGGGCACCTTCAATCATTCATTTATAAAGTAAGCACTCGAGTAGTGTATGTTAGAAGATGTTTGTGGGTATGAAGATATGAATACTGATATATGATAATAGTTGCTTTAATATATAATTGTGGCTCTGCTGGTATATGATGGTAGTTGTGTTACCTGTTATTACTCAAGAATCATTGATAAAGTTTGTAAGTGTGTAAAAGGATGGATAATTGTATGACTTGGTTCTTGGAGTCAGACTGTAGAGCACTGGTTATTGGCTGCTGTGTAGGTGTATGGTGGTCACTGTTGCCATATCATGGAGGGAGTGCTATTTATTATGTTTCTTCTGAGCGTATACTAGTCTTGGTATTTGTATATATGAGAGAGAGAGAGAGAGAGAGAATGTCGCCATTAGATTTTAGTTATATGTTCGTATGTTGGTGGGTGTAGGGAACAAGGTGCAGGAGCTGGTGCAAGGTGACCTAATCTTCTGTGGCCTACTGCACTGTGGATGTCATGGAAGAGCAGGGCAGCTGTCAGCCATCTCTGTGCCTTGTTCCCATTTGGAGGAACAGGGCTCTAGGACAAGTGGCAGCCCACCTACTCAACAGTGTTTGAAAATTATTTGTGTTACACTCCCCTACACTTGGGGATGGCTGAAGGTATGGTAGCATATCTCCCCTCATCCCAGCACACGGTGACTGGGGCACAGAGGCATTTGTGTCCTGCCCTGCAAGGGTATTTGATGTTAATCCCACTCACGCTTGGGCACGCTTGCTCCTCGCGCTTTGAGAGAGGTTGGTGTTTACCCACTTCCACCTTTTGACAAGGCAAAAAGTGGCTTTGGGCGCATGCATTAAGGCAGGTAAAGCTGTTCAGTTCAAGTTAAAATTGCCATCCCCTTTGGCACGATGTCGAGACATTGGCTACATTGTCCCCTGTACAGTCCTTATGTGAGGTCAGGGAGAGAATTTATTAACTCCCTTTGCCATGACGTAGGGAAACTGTGAAAGGTCCCTGGCCCTGGACAGGCAAGGTGGGCCAGGATCAAAGGTCTCTCTTTATTTGTCTCTTCCCGTCAAAAAGGTCACAGAGACATTTATAAAACTGCAGCATCAGCTCTCTCCTGGTGCTGCTTTCTGTTTTTTCTTAGGTTTTCCTTTGTTTTTTTTCCAATATTTGTGAACTTTGGGAGGAAAACACTTATGAATGGTATGTAGGCGCACTAGGATCCTATTGTCGGTGCAAGCAGGGTCGGGCAGTTGCAAATCTTTTGAAAAATATACAAACTTTGACATGGACAGTCAAATTTTGCTTTCCTAACAAATATCCCGTTTTAAATAAGAGTGATTTTGGGACCCACTTAAAACCTTAGAATCATTTGACCTAGCTGCACCAAATTTCAAACGCTATAAGATATCTTTATATACATTTTATTCTCTAAAAATTGGTGTAGATTAACGGGAGGGCTCAGAGTTATTAAGGATGCTAAATTTGTATTTCCTGCAGCGTGAAGCAGGTTGGCTGCTTGCGGCGTGTTACATGCAGGGAGGAGTAGGGGGCAGGACCTGGACTAAGGCCATATCCTGCAGGCAATCAGTGATGTACATGACCAAAGACTGAACCCCCTGCACAACAGGGGTTGGAAATTAAGTACCTCATAAAAAAAACATGAAATTCAATGAAAAAAACAGTTAAAAACGGAGTTATAGTTCTGGCTCAAACGCTCACAACGACTGAAATTCATATATGAGTCTAGATGTACAAAGAGTAGGAATAGCGATTTCCAAATAGCGATTTTTTCCGAATCGCTATTTGGAAATCACTATTCCTTATGTATGAAACTTTTTGTTTCATACTTGAGATTCCTAGTGCGTAGCAAATCAACCTACTTCACGAATACTAATGAAGTTGTTTGCAGTTTGCGACCTATTAGGAATGCCTGCCATCACAGGGATGCTTAATTTGTAAAATATTAAGGCCAGGGCCCTGACCAAGAGGCCACTGTAGCTTGCACCACCCATCGCCCTTGTCATCACTGCCAAAACAACTACTAACCATCTCGCTCACATGTGAATGTAACAGCTTAGATTATTCCAGGTCCCCAAAGCTAAAGGAATGGCTGGGGAGGCAGGTATGACCAATTTTAATGTATATTGTATTCCTAAACAACCGTTGTTCTGCTCATCTCTAAATTAGATGCGCAGGGCCACCATGTGGCAGACTGTTCTAAGTAAGGTGTTGACAATTAGGTGCCGGTGCCGAGCACCGGAAACCAATTCAGTTCCGGTGCTGAGCACCGGAAAGCACCGGCTCAAATTAAGCACTGATGGTGGCCTGCTGAGATCAGCAGACCACCATGTCTGCAATTGCCTAAGGATATAGGTTGGTTTTTTTCCCTGGAACCACTGCCTGCTCTTAAAAAATGTTTTTCCAACATTCACAAAGGGGAAAGGGTCCCATGGGGACCCCTTCCAATTTGCCAATGCATTACCACCAAATTTGAGTTGGTGGTAAAATATCAAGATTTTGTGAAAGCCTTTCGGTCGCAAAACCTTGATACATAACACTAGAAATCACGATTTGGAAGGGACGCCCTGAACACTGAACATGCCCCTTCCAAATAGTGATTTCTACACCCAAACTGCGATTCTAGAGAATCGCAGTTTGGATGTTTGTACATTTGGAAAAGCATTTTTGCCACCATAAACGGCCCAATGTTGCGAACAGGGACGTTTGCGATGGCAAAAATGCTTCGTACATATGGCCCATGGTTAGTAACACATACAACTCATGCCATCTTCCATTTTGTCGTCTCGTTAGCTTTTTTTTTGTTTGAATGTAGTCAGCAAATTGTTATTTTGAGCATGGCCTACGACGCGAGTTATGGTACGTGTCGCATGCACTACGAACCATAACTGGTGAATTTCACTTGTTTTGGGCATTTGAAGCAAAACACCATAATTCCGTTTTTGAGAGAGAGAGAGAGAGAGAGAGAGAGAGAGTGTGTGTGTGTGTGTGTGTGTGTGTGTGTGTATATATATATATATATACACACAAATACATTCTACAATCAATATTCATTCTGAAATCAACTATCGCTTAGCCGATCTCATCCAGAATGATACCTAATATATTGGCTTTTAGCAACCCTATCATCATTGTGTCTGTTTATGTCTATCTAGTTCGGTGGTAGGAAGGAACTGTGGCCTTTAGGTGTCATAACAGTGCCCTAAGGATGAATAATTTATCATGGAACTCTTGGCGGAGGCACATCCTGTGTTTATCAGATATCCAGCAAGCACATTCTGTTTTCCCACGACGACTATGCGTCACAGATCTGTACATTTCTCTGGGTCAATTTTACTCCAAGGGCCTTCTAATTGAAATGAAGAGGACGTCTAGCAAGTCGTACAAGGAACTGGATAAAGTATCCCCTATGCAGTACTGTTCGCTGCAGTCATTAATCATCTATACTGTCTCAATGGAGTAGGTCATTGGAATGGGAACAAATATTTTCAGAATCCCATTGCTGTTAATGATGCCGCACCTTTATATATGGGCATCTTACCACATTGCCCGGAATCTAGAAATCCGTTGTAAATTTGACAGATTACATTTTGACATACTTTTGAAAGGATTGCTTAAATTATGTATTCATGTTATATTTCTACATTGAGCCAACCTACCTCTTCTCTGTTGCTCCGAAGCACCATGCGGACAAAGAGCCAGGTACAGTTAAAAGGTGTATTTGGCTTAAAATGTGATATAATTATTACAGACAAGACACGTGAAGGATGTTAAACCCGCAGACTGATGTCGTTTGTTCCAGTATTCTAGAAGGAAATGAAACCCTAGGAGGTAATACACTCAGCTGTACTTTTGTGTTTTTTCTGAAAGTTTTGATTCTCAATGAACAGATCTGTTTTCACTTCATTCCTGAGAGATAGGTAGTGGAATTCGAAGTCGTTTCTGCCTTCTACTTTCAGAAAGAATCATATTAACTTGTACCCCGACTGAAGTCATAAAGAGTCAATCTTTTCATCACTCCCATGCTTTCTTCAGTGTTGTCCATCTGCCCTCCCATTACTTCACATGATTGTTTAGAAGAGATGTATATAGTGAGAAAACGTGATTTTAAAGTGTCAGAGGACCATAAGAAAGACCCTTAAGTCCCTACTTGGTGATTAGAAGTGGGCGTTAGCAGGTTCCAGCCGCTGACAGATTGACCATGGTGTAAACCAGGGCTGCCACACAGAGCTGTTTTGAGATTTCAACAGGCTATGTTTCCATTATATTCAGAGTGCAGGACCGACTTCCGTACTATATTGTTAAGTGATTCGCTGCCAGGCTCGTGGAATTTAGGGTGTATGGCGGACTGCTATGCTATAAGCAGGGCCACTGGAATTATGGGGCAGGAGACGGCCAAATTATGCGCCAGGGTTGAGTAAATTATGCCACAAGAAAAGGCAAATTATGCCTCATAATGCAGCATATTTTGTAATAGTATTAATTATTTTATCATTTTTAAACTTTATGACACTGGCTGGGCATTGGTTTCACCTCATTAGTACCACTTTAATACCCCAATATAGCAATCAGCAACAGAATGGTGACCAGTACAGCTTTGCAAAGGGCCTTTAACGGTGCTGCAACACGTGTCACTGCATTTTTAGTAACTTTTGAACCGTTTGTGCTAGAAACAAAAAATGTTTTGTTCAAATCTGCAGATTATGTGGTAGATGATGGAGTATGTGGCAAATGCAGCAAATCTATAATTATGCGAAAATCGCCACAGTCAGACAATTGCATAATTCCAGTGGCCCTGGCTTTAAGTGGGACAGGCCATAATTGCTGTGTGTTAAGTGGTTAGGGCCTGCTACTATGTCTATATGTTTAGTGATTCTCTGCTGCATACAGTTTGTGAGTGTGGCAGCTGAAGTTATAGCTCTGAGTAAGATGACCTTGTGTTTTCCGTCTTCTTGGAAGAAGAAAGGGGAGTAGCAGTAAGATTCTGCACACACTTTTGAACAAAATGTATCGCACAAGCATCCTGCATCATAATACAGAAGCCAAACATTAGCTGACCACCTCTCTCCATTCAATACCATACCAAGAAAAGGGATATAAGGTATTGGTACAAGGGGTAGTGTTAGGCATACAGATTGGTTGCTGGAGGGAAGCGCTGAACCATGGAGCCTGACTTTGATTCCGAAGGCACCATAAGGTATGCAGAGAGATAGTGTCTAGCTTTATTTTAGCAGGTTGTTGTAAGCTACATTAACTCAACCATATCATTAGAAGGATGGTTACAACCAATTCAGGAAAAGAAGTAGAGTATGGAAGTGGGATGACATATGATTTGGGCACACTTGACCTTTGTCATAATATGCAGAATTATTTCTGAGCTGTAGATAATATTTCCAATTATTCTAATGCAGTTGATTTATAGAAAAATAGTGTATAAGAGATAATAATACAGTAAAATACCATCTGTGTTTGTGTACTGATTTCAGTGGTGCGGGGTTTGGTTCCATCTATACCACCTGTGAATGAGAAATTCTCTGACAGGTTTGTCTGACTCTAAACATTCCCTTCCACTTGAGCTTAACTCGGTGAGCTTGGAGTGAACAGCTGCCAGGTTATGGGATAAGAGTTATGACGGCCCTGTTTAAATTCGGGATGTAGAGACTTTGTCAATCCCACAACTTTGAATTGAGCTCAAGACCGTAGCTACCCTACACATGTTCATCTTATAGAATTCTAGATTTACCCAATGTTCCCAGCTGACATACCGCTGTCTATTTCTCATCTTCATTTACACTCCTTGGTACAGTTCCTCCCTCATGCCATCACCGTTTTTTCAGGGTGCTAGTATCCATGTGAATGGAATCTTATAGATGCCTAAAACAGGAGACAACTCTTTAGTGATTGCTAAGAGATGTGTGAGCAGGGTGCCACTGTCCTCTCCAACCACTGCAATGGCAGACGAGGATTCTTGTTGGCGAAACTGAAACACCAGTAGGCGACCAGCCTTCTCCTCATGCTCATAATGCCTACACGTATGTCTTATACCTAGAAGAGCAGTCCCTCACTTTCACTTCCAACATTTGTTTGGCCCAATCCAAGTGGTGGCTGACATGTTCCAAGGGTGGTGGGGCAGGTGGGACATAAAAAAATAAAAGCACATATGAACACAATGTCCTCCTCGATGGTCTTCTCTCCTCCAGGCAGGCAGGCAGGCTTCAAACTCCCACGCCAATCCTGGCGCTGCTGTCACCAACATGAAAGCAGCGCCAGGATTGGTGGCAGCGGCCTCTATCAGCACTCAGAAGAGCACTAGAGGCTTTTGCTTTCTCTAACAAAGCGGTCTTAAGACAGCTGGGTTAGAGAGGTTTAAAGTGCGCATGTGTGGCTGGCCATCGCAAGGCAGCCAGCCAAAAAGACATGCGAACTTTAAACGGAAAGTGTTCTACTCTCTCTGCTGCTGATAGTCAGCAGCAACCCCGTCCCCTACCTGACTCTCCGTTCATGACGGGGTGACGAAAATTAAAATGGAAATGAATTAACTTCATTACCATTGTATTTTTCGTCTCTAGGGGCATTTTTAGTGGGGCAACGTTCCTCTGCTCAAACAGAGGAGCCCTATCCTGCTTCTGATACAAACAGAGTCACGCATCAGTTTCATTCTTATCGAGGTCTTGCCTGCAGCCCATAAGATTTATAGAGAAGTGATCGATCCCTCACTAGTTGATAGAAAGTCAACTAAATGCATCCACAACTTACTCTTCTCCTTAGGGTGCTTAGATTTGCATGTAATGAAGAGATCAGTCCTAGGGAGTAACAGAAGATAATCGGTGCATGATCATAAAATTCACGCTCCAGAATCTCACATTTGAAAACATCTGGCAGGATACTATAGGATACCAAAAGGTAGTGTATATGCATACAAATACAATATACACAAGAGAGGTAGGTATAAATCCTGTCCCTCTGGTGTAGCAGTCTCCACACATCCACAAGAGGGTGATCAGCTATAACTTCTTTCAGGACACTCCTAGCCCTATGATTACTGAAATCTGGCCTCCCTGATCTGTCTAAGATAACATTTCTGTTAAATTCCAATCCCTACAACTATAGACTGTAGACCATCTAGCCAGGAATCTGGCCTTACCACCGTAAAGAGCACAGACGGAGCCTACCACCACCGGTTTTCCTTCTATCACTATTTTCACAAAGACATAACACTGTACAGGGTCTTTCTAGTTGTGCACAATGCATTAAGAGAGTTTTTTTTATATATAATCTACACCGTTCTCTCTGAACATCAATGTAATCTCGCCATTCAACTGCAGGGCAGCAGTGTTTTAGACATAGATCAACATACCAACCCAATCCCTTCATAATTTGTCGGATTCAGAAGGGGATAAATGTGTCTCTTGCAATAAAGTTACATCTGAGAGTTTTCTTATTAAGTTGGACAGTGCTTTTTTGTGTTTGATGTAGTGCGTAAGGCTGTTCCATTGAGTGGCTGCAAGGTCTTCGGGGCCGCTCTGACACATCATCCACCTTCTCATCACATGAGCAGACCTAAACTGGAAGAGAGAGGGGTGCGGGGAAGACACGGTGATCAAGTAAAAAAATACTGGGGAACCCCCCAAGATGTAAGAGTATAACATAACACGTGTATTTGTAAAGAATACGTTCACCCAAGGGTATGTTGGCACGGAATAACAGATGTTTATTGTTACCCAACTCAATGGTACTCATTCTATCAACCTCAGAAGGATGCAAGGCTGAGTGAACCCGCTGGGATTAGAACCTGTGACCATGAGGTTGAACACAGGCCCCTACAGTGGACGCATTAGATTAGTCCACTAAGCCACCAGACCTGGCATTATGTGAGAGCAACGAAAACAGAGAATACCGAAATTGGTTTATGTAAACTGTAAGCAAGTGACATTCAAAAACCTATATAAAATAATGCAAGAGAAGATTTAACAGCTCTTTGCGCAGACAGGCAAAACCCCCAACTACTGCCAGCCAATGAGGAAGCAGAATTGAAATAAGGCTTTGGAACGGTGTGCGCAGGTCTGACTCTATAGGATGTGAGGCCACAACAGCCACTCAAAGTCAATTAACACAAGCTATTTCCCACCAAGAATTTCTCCATTCTCCACAAACGATCTAAATAGAGAGACACCAATAAGGTGCTTAGCCCTGACCCTTTCAGGAAGAGATGGATAACTAGATAACATGCGAAACTGATAACAAATAAAGGCAAACGTGTAACTAGGCTCAGAGTCAGGTGCAGTAAAGATTCAGGTTTATCCATCAATCCATGCCCGGTTTAGCCCAAATGCTATGATTTCAATGGAGTTCTCAACTCTCAACTTGTCCCTCCATGTACGCGCAATTCTGTCTGATGGTCTCTCTGTGTTTGCCCAGTGTTTTGACTCAGGCCGGACTGTCTCATCACTCAATGGAGTGAGTTCCAGGTCTACGCAATGTATATCATCCACTTCGGTCTCTAGGGCAGGATGTGTCCATCGCAGAGTCTTCCAAGGATGCAAGAAAGGTCTCCAGGTCCTAAGGATCACTCTATTTCTTGCTGTGGCTGTCAATCTTAATTGACGTGGCAGGATCCAGCAGTCTGTGCCTGATGTCCCATATCCTGAGCTGTGGGCAGAGTGCCACAAATTTCCTGTTTCAATTGCTTTCTTGCTGAAAATCCCTCAAGACAAAGATCTTGCTGTTCTGGAATGTGAATGGCCCATAGAGTATCTTCGTCAGTAATGACTTGTCTTGTCTGTTGATGCCTGATGAAACAGGCTTTGATGGGTCTTGGGATATCCATTTTTGTGGGAACATCGAGATCGTGTCTTGTGGGCCCTTTGGAATTCTAGTGGAGGGGAGAATTTGAACTGTAGTAGTTCCAGGAGTAATGTTACCAGGAATTTCAACATGTTGGATTGCTCCGGCCCTTCAGGCACTTCCATAAGGCATGCATTATCTTGTTGACTTTTATCCTTCGACTCCACCAATTTTCTTTGAACATTCAACAACTCTTGCTCTCAGTGAAGGCCTCGGCTCATAAGTTCCAGCTGTTGCTCCACAATATCAAGCCTCCACTCTGAAGCGTCTACTCTCGACTGGAATGATACTACATCTGCCCTTATTGTCTCTAAAGCACTGTCTTTCACTGAGAAAATGGCTTTTTTCTTGAGGCAAGTTCTTGCAGTATCTAACGTGACTTCTGCCACATCAGTAGATGATTTTAGCGCCTGGCTCTTCCCTTCTGCAGCTGCAAACATGCCACTGTCTATGGAACTTAGATTACGACATTCGTAAACATAGTGCTTCAAGAAAGCAGTGCCTGGCAAAATGTAATCACGATGAAGTAAGGGCCACAGAAAAAGTGACTGCTTACTGTGCCATATTGTAACTTAAATCCCAATGACTACAGTAAAGGACGTAAAGTCACCAAAAGCAGCCAGGACAGTTCTCAACAAGGCACATTTGTCACAAGGAACTGTCACGCATGCAACTTCATATACGCCAATAGACCTGAATCAGGCGCAGACTCCAGATTTTCCGATTTTTTGAAGCCTAAAACAGCTATAATTCTGCTGTCTCCTATAAATCAGTGGGGGAAATACATACCCCCGATTCTTTTTTCCAAAAACTCCTACTTTCCTGGTCCAAAATGTTGGCACGTATGCATCTTCTATCACAGAAGTCTGTTTGTTGTAGTGCTATAAATGACAATGACCCAGAATAAGATTTGATCCAGTGATGTTGCCAAATTGTTTTCCCACAAGCGTGTGGGTCTAGTACACTCACAGGAGTCTCTGGCCCTCTTTGATCAGATAACAGACTTGCCAATTCACACAGCGCCACCGTGTGTTACGCAATATTGACTCCCTTCACACGGTCACCCAGTGAAAAAACAATATCACAAGCTGGCAGGCAAGGCGAGCTGAAAACCCGTGCACTCAATGGGTTTCCAGCTTGTCTCTGGAAGCTTTGAGAAGCCGATGTCCTTTAAGGGGTGCGAAAACACCCCAGGACAGCCTCGGCAACTTTTTATTTTTATTTTGGAGCGGGAAGGAGGTCGATGGGGCAGGTGGCAGGAGCAGAAGTGCCTCTCAGGCAGTTTTCGGCTTCGAACTATGTCTCCTCCACGCCCCCTTCTCACAGGTGAATTTTATTTTGAGGTTTGCAGGTCTGGGGTAACAGTGCAAATGCAGCTGATACCAGCAGCAGTGCAAGCTCTGGCAGCTCCTGTGGCCTCAATAGGCTTTCAATGGGGTTTTCCCAACAAGGCTGTTGTCACAGCCCTATCATCAGTGCATCTTTCACTTTCGTTAGAGCTCTGATCTACGTTTACGGAAATGTAAGAGTACCCATCCGCCTTAGGAGCAGTGGGGCAGATGCAGAAGCAGGATGAACATGTCGCAGGATGTCTCACAGTTCAAATCCTTGCAGCTGCGTTCATTCTCTCGGGTCTGACCTCTCATTTTAGCAGGGTCTAGTCAGCTCATCCCTGCTGGGCTTACTGTGTCACCCTCTCTGGTCTCTGGGATCCTCTGCACACATCGCCCATCTGGGATGTGGCGTAGCAGCAGAGCGAGCAGGCAGCCAGGGTGAGTAGACCACAGGGCTCCCCTCTGCTCTGCAGCTAGGCCCTTTCTGAGAAGTGGCAGCTCGCCAGTTAGCCAGACGATTTTCCCACAGGGTGGCAGGCGTGTCTGAGTTAGCAGCCATTGTGGGTGAAACCAAGCTCACCTCTGCATCAACAGTCTTTCCATTTTGCAGACAGAATTCTTAACTATATCATTAAGTACTGTTCTCTTCTTTTTACTGTAGACATACAAACATCATAGCTCAGAGTTTCACTCTCTGTTTCAATAAACATTTCACAGCTTTAAAATACACCCTTTTCAAACACCACAAATTAAACATGTGTTATAAAAAAAATACATAATGGGTAACGTGTAAGATCTTCTCTACTGACTTAGACAGTGCATGCACTGATTGTGAAAAGTATTGTCAGCTTACAGTGGGTTTAGAGCCCGCCCATTGCTTACCATTGGTTGTCATCATTGTCACTCTTCATTTACTTATGTCTTATTCATTAACTTTAGTGGGCTTTACTTCTTCATCGTACATTTGTACCTCCTCTGGAGCACTGACGCTTTAGTTGTGTCCTTCCACTGCTCACTTTTCAGGTGCTACTTTTTTCTTTTTATTTAAGCACTACATGAAAATGCACGTGTTCCAGTTGTCTCGCTCGTGTACTTTCCCCTTTAGCCGTGCTTGTGTTGGTCTGTCTCTGTCCTTGTGCTTCTACCTTCCCCGCTCCGTGATGCATTTGCCCTCGTGTGCTTCTCCCCCCAACTCTGTGTTGCGCTCTCTATCCTGTGTTTGCTTTTACCTGCTCCATGTTCCCCTCTATCCATTTGCTTCCATCCCCCCACCCTCAATGTTGCTTTCCCCCTCTACATGCCCCATGTTGCTTCCGTTCTCCATGATTTTGCCTACCCTCCATGTTGCTTCCCCCAT
The DNA here is from genome assembly GCA_963921515.1 of Calotriton arnoldi. NCBI lineage: Eukaryota > Metazoa > Chordata > Amphibia > Caudata > Salamandridae > Calotriton > Calotriton arnoldi. Next base: position 179,452 of record CAWUFW010019344.1, read on the forward strand.
TCAATCGTACTACTTTTATGCGTTTTGTTTATTGGTTCATGTCGGATTGGTAAACAAAAGAAATCCCAACACTTTCATCATTTTGTAGGCAACCGCATGCTTGATGTGAGCGCCTACAAAATAACGGGACATGCTACATCATAGACCATGATAGCTCCCAAAAGCGAGAACTGTTGGCTTTGTCAATGGTTGTTTTTTTGTCTTGCTAGTAACTTTGGCACTGTTAGAGGAATTTGAACAAAACTAAAAAAAAACTTCAAGCATGTCTGTCAAAGGTGGTCGGGCATGGTAGGTGCAGGAGGTGAGGCAATAAAGAGAAGGTCAAAAAAGCGGTGTCTCCCATAGAAATCATTGCTCTCCACTATAGAAAAAAGCACTGAACAGAATTACACCACACATGGCATAGAACTAGAACTTAATCCAGCCAAGTGCATTTGCTTGGTCTGGCATAAATCCATTCAGCAGCTGTCAGACCCTGCGTGGGGGAGGGAGGGGGCAAAAAGAAAGCAGGGACCACTGGGCCACAATCAATGGGGTTCAGGTCGTTTGCCACTCTTTGTTCTGGGCTCCATCCTAGAATAGCTCTAAAAAACTGTGCCAAATAGACCCCTTTTGCACTTCATTCGTGGTCGTGGGAGCGAGCAGGCAGAAGCTTCTCAGGGAGGTGGAGTGGCTGGCAAGAACTCAGAACTGGGGAGAGGATGTGCCGTAACCGCCAAAGCTGCTGACTTTGGAACTGGAAAATGAGGTCCAAGTCTCAGCATAGGCTCAACATCATGTAAATCTGGGCAAATCGCTTAATCCCCCCTTGACTAAAAAAAAAAAAATGTAATGTAACTGGTGCTCATGTGAAGTGCTCTAATACCTTCGGGTCAAGAACGTACTATATAAATCTGCAACAAAAAAAAGTCAACAGTCAAAAGATAGACACAATAATGTACTGTCCAGTCCATTGTGTATCTTAGCAAAAAAGAAAGTAGTTTTATATCACAGCAAGGCAAAATATTACACAGTTCAACTGGGGGTCAAGCATTATACATACTACCGTGCCCCCTCCCAGTTCTAGGAAGATCTTCCAATGTCTAGAGCCATTTATACTGAAGTGTAGTTCCTATATTACCTATACAGGATCTGAGCGTTTTGGATAACATAAACTGTGGGTTTGGTGGCAGACTGGTTCCGAGCACCCCCACCGGATACGTTAGCCTGTTTGCATTAGCTAGCTCACAGTGCCACTAGAATCTCCTCTTATCGGGGAGAGAATAGTTTCTGGCAACCTCAGAACATGACAACCCTGATCCCCCAGGATCGTGGAAACAATATACTACCTTTCGCTCAGTCACTCGTGCTCACTTAGTTTGTCTCAGAGAGATACACAGAATAAACAGTCTGGGCGTTTCAATAAGTATTTATTGAACAGTTGTTATTCTAGTGTAGAATATATGAGCTGCAACAACCATTAGACAGTAGCAGAGATATATGATTAGCAATACTACAAACGTAAAGGGATGGTATAGTTCTACCATCTTGCAGAAATCATGAATATATACATGTACATAAAACACATGATAAAAAGTGTGTACTCCTACGATGTCTCCCTAACTAGATGTACCTAAATGTACCTAGCATCTATGTAGGTGTTATGCCAAGAATCCCTCTAGGATCTAGTCCACCCCATTACCTGAGAGTTAGAGAACGTGGGACCCCGTCCTGGTCTCGAATTGGACACCCCGCAAGGGATGTTAGACCACTGCTAGCTGGAGCGTCTGCATGCAGGAACCTCAGCGTCTTGGGTCAGTGTGTCAGCCGGGAAGTCACGGTCTCCTCAGGGGTCCTACCTTGCTGTGTTACTGTGTCGGCCTAAAGGATGACGTCGGGCTTGAACTTTAACATAGATATTATACAGGAGATGTTCGTCCTGCTGTGCTTCCAAGAAGCCTCATGCATAATGTATGAGTTTCGAACCAGGGAAAAACCCGCCTTCTGAATGCAGTGTCGTATCTAGGTAAAAGGTCAGTCCCTATGAACCGTTATGTATGTAATGTAGGGAAGGATATAGGTGAAAGGTTGCAGTGTTACCTGCGCATATATAGGGTACCTATATGGAATATAACACCCACTCCTCTTCCGACTGGACGACATATGTAACCTATAAGTGTACTACCATTCTAACTAGACATTGGTACGCACCAAGGGTTAAAACATTTCTTTAGCTAAAAATGTTTAAAAAACGTCTAAAAAAATTCTAAAAAGATTTTTAAAAAATGTAACCAGAAATTTTGATGCAGGCCCTAGCTCTAAAAGTGTCAGTTGATATAGTGCGAACCACTATAAGCATTAGAAAGCCATTCATGCCCAAATAAATGAAAAAGGAATGTCAATTTTGTCTAAGTTCCAAATTGAGCTTGTTATTAAAAAAGGGCGAATTTCTTCCAGTACATGACGAACCAAAATGAGTCAATTGTTTATGTGTCCTGGCTGGTAGACGCAACACTTTCGTTGCTTGCTTCCGCAGTAGACGGCCCCTGTAACACCTCGCAGAGTACGTCAATAAAGCACAGATGATGTTCTACGCTGTCCACAGCCAGTGCCGGGGCAGCCTGTGCGCCGTCCAAAGCCTGGGTGTCAGTGGAGGAGCCGGTGTCCATACCAACAGGTGGAGTTACTACCTGCGGTGGCTCAAGGAATGCCGCCATCAACATAGGAATACGCTGAGGACATTGCAGAACATGGGCCGTTATCGAGTCCAGTAGAGCATTCACATCCGTTTGCGCACATGATGGGAGTGTTAAACAAAGGTCTAACGCGCATTCTTCTCCGCAAAACAGGCATCGGAGGACAGGTAAGATGCAGTTCATCCAGACTGGTCGAAATGACAAGAACCAAGATGCACTTAGTTCTCTCAGGCAAGGCGTGCCTAGATGTTGTACCATTCGGTCACGGTATTTCCGCTCCAGGAGCGCTTTTTCCATCTCCTTGGTGACGGGGATGTCCATTGCGTAGCAGATAGAAGACAATCAGGATACCTGCTATTAGAAGCAGGATTAGCGGAAGTCCTCCAAAGATGCTTCCGAATACGGAATGTATGAAGTTTGATATAACTCCAAGTACCGTCTGAAAAGTGCTTAATAGTCCAGAACCTATGGTCTTAAATAGGTGGACAATGCCAGTCATATCAGACATATTAAAGATACGATTCACCATTTCTATGAAATGGAAAGGGCAGTTTGTATTAATAAGCGCCTGTATCTCAGATGAAGACCTTGCAATCTCGAGTTCAAAAGTCTCTCGAGCGGAGGTTAAGGGCACAGACTTCTGTAAAAGCATGGCTTTCATTCTGCCTAGAGTATCAAACCGTATTAAAGAAACATTCAGTGAAGGCCATAACTGCGCCTCCCTGACTGTATGTGTCGGTGGAAACAATACTTGCATACAACAAGTAACCCTGACGCTCACGGTTAACCAGATATGCGATGCCCGGGAGCATTCCACAGCAGCCTTGACTGTTCAGCATCAAGTAACTCCCATTCGAAAGTATCCCAAATGCTGGAGAAATCACTGCAGATGGGGCACCCCTCAGATGACAGGACAAGTTCGCCACAGAACCATTACAAGCCCCGTGCAGTAGAATGTCCTGACATATGAGCGATCCACTTAAAGCGCTCTCACAGTTTGGATCACTGAGAAACACTTCTCGATCCCCACTCCGGCATCGAAATCTGTATGGCAATTCCCAAGATTCCTTAATGTACTCCTTACCCATTTTTAGGTCGAGCCTAGGAGAGGGCCACTTGGAATCACTCCAGACATTCTGAAAGCTTTCTGAAAGCTCGTGTGTGTGGTTGTCACATTCTATTGGCCTTTGCGTGTGGCTTTCAAAAATGAAAGCACGAAATTGGCCAAAGGCAGGTGCAGGCCCCACCTTTTTCAGTAAATGTTTACTCCCACAGCCTACAGCTTGCAGGAGCGAGCAGCGGCGCGCAGGGTGCCATCTGTTGTGGATCATGTTTCCAATTAGCGCGGTCGCTTTCACTTTCGCGGCCGCGTTCGCCCTTGTTTATTGTTTCCTCCTGCTTGTGTGTTCGTTGCTTGTTGTATTTGTTTCACAGCCTCTTTCTCACACGGGAAAAGTACTTCCTGGCTTAAACCAAAATAAACCAAAGTAATGGATTGCCAGCCGCTGCTCTCACTTAGACCTTTATTTTGCGTTATGTAAAGGCGGTAACGGGTCTGTCAGCACCGGGCTCTCTACAAGCGGAGTTCTTTGATGTGCGTTATACATACGGACATTAATGCGTGGATTACTTCCGTGTTTACACAACCGCCAGAATCGAGTCTCCGTCTCTTCCCTCCGCCTTGGTATGTGTCACACGCGAGGTCATTTGCAAGAGTGGGGTATACGTTGTAATTTATTGTACCCCATTGATAGGAGGGTATTCGTTTCGAGAACGATGCGTGCTTTTGTGTAGGTCCTTCCATACCGCTTCCAGAACCTGGGAACCCAACCCACTCATTTCGGGAATTTTGCTTTGGCCAGAATCTTGGCTTTCTGGAGACATTGGGATTTGCCAGTGAAGTAAATATGTAACAAATCCTTTAGAGGGGAGGCAGTGTGCAGTGATGCCACACATTCCCCCTGCTCCACACTGCACATCTTGGAATTCTATGGTTTTTTTCACTAAAATAAACTTTGCCAAATATTAAGTGGTACATTTGTGGTACATTTGTGCCTGGATAAACTGCATGGTTGGTGCGAACTTTGCACACAAGTTGATATTCCGGCTAGCAGTGAAATAACATTTGTGCCCGGTTCGGACTTACAGTGGCCCTCAGAATGTGGGCCTTGGAGCTGTTGGAAGAGCAAATCACTTTCTCCCTTTCGTTCCTCTTCCCCCTCACCTTGCCACCCCTTAAACTTCACCCCACATTTCCCACCCCGCCCCTTTCGCTCCCTTTCTTCCTCCCTCACGCCTCCCCCAGTCCCTCTGGATATAACCAATTTCAGGGATGATCTCCAGCCCCTCGAGCTACAGGAAGAGGAGGCTGAGGGCCCGAGCAGCCTCTGTTCCCCCCGTCAGTAGTGTTAGCAACATCACCACCCCCCTCTTCAATGTCAAGCGCATCCCTTTCTTTAAGGAGGTAATGCCAGGGCTGGCGTTGGCACTAGACAACTGCTACAATTAGGTGCTTGTTTCCCATTTAGAATAAAATTTTCAAAATATTACTTATAAAAGCATCAAATTCTACAAAACTAATAACACGTCCCAAAGGCGAGACCTATTGGCTATGCCAAAGCTTGTTTCATATTTGCCTACCTGCCTGCTTTTGTTCAAGGCAATATTGAAACTGAAAAGTAGTGACCGGTAGAGTTATGTGGCCATGGATTAGCCATTCTGTGTGTGGTGATTCTGCCACTGTGAATGGTAATCTATCCAGTTTTTCGATACGCAGCATTGTATATTTTGCTCCCCTTTATGCCATTTCTATCTGTTTATCTGTTAGATTGTATTCAGAAAACAGAGACGTACTGTTGATATGACGCCAAGGCACATAGCCTGCACGCAAAGATTGCAGCGTCCAGCTCAATAACATTATAGAACGTAACTGAGATTGACAGTGTTGTAATATGGCCAAATCTTGTTCTAGAATGTCTATCGCAGAAGATACAATGTTGCCTAAGGAATATATCCTGGAGGTCAATGTTGTTAACCCATTGTCTACCACTGCTAGAGATTTCTCTAAGTTAATACGGTCTATTTCCCGTATTCCTTCTGCGGCCTCTTGTTGGGATATTTTCCAATTTTCATTGTAGGCAGCATAAATGCCAGCATATATGAAACGTTTTTGGTGTGGTTTCCTGGGACCTAGTAAAAAATCCCTAAGATCCATGTCTTGTGTGAGTAAGGATAAGTGTTGTTTCACTTCTGCGAGTGTTGAGGTTTCTAGCCAATTAAGGCACAACTTCCCAACACTGTATGACGTCACTACCCCTGGATGTTGTCTCTGTACATAGCGCGGATCTGGCCTATGGATTGTGAACCCTTCGGTTTTACCCATGAATCTTTCCTGACAACCATTGGTGTCTGTGGGCCAAATCTACCATTTCTTCCAATCGGGGTCTGATCTGTTGTATTGTATAATGTCATTTAATGTAATCCCTCCCTCTGATGTTCCGTTACCCTCGGTATGTGATGGTGTTGGCAGCCGAGGTGTGTTCAAGTCTTTATTCTTGGCTAGTCCAAGGCAAGACGTCTGTTGCACTGTCTCGTTCAAAAACATGATTTGCTGAGGGATGAGACATGCTCTAAATAAAGCTTCTAACCCCTGCACCTGCCATTCTCTAGTACCCCAGACTGATTTTAAGTCTATGGTGTCTTTCCAGAAGTCGTAACCTTGTTCAGACAACTGGTCAGTAAAGGATGCAGAGTAAATCTGTTTGGTATTTGTCAACATATTTTTCTGTGCTGATGTTGGTGCAGCCTTATAATAATATGAGGCTGGGTCAGACATATTAAACCCTGAAAAATAAGGAAACTTTTGTGCAAATGTTTTTGAACTGCCTTTTGGCATTGTTGGACAATGTTCCCACTGGTGGTATGTGAACACATTTCTAGGATTAGCAGATTTATGCAAAAACTGATGACCATAATGCTGATAACAATACATTGATTCATAGTCCGATGTGCCTTCCGATGTTTCACTATTGGAAAACGCAGCAGATTTTTCCAAATCAGACAACATGTTATTAACAGTTTCAAAATCCCAATCATCGGAAAATGTACATAAGGTAATGATATCACTTAATGATATTTTAAATAAGTGTGGAATTTTTAAAATTTCAGTCGGGCCAAATATATCGAAATCAACCTTGTCCCACACTATACCATCAGGTATAGGAACTGTTGTAATGTTCACTGACGACGTCTCTTTGTTCTCGATGAGATGATTGATGTGGTTTCAACATTAAGTTCACTTCTTGGGCAGCAGAGCTTTGCCGAATGCATTGTCCACTAATAAGCATGTTAAAAACTATAACTAAGCCTAACCAGAAAAGAATCCCGGAAGTTACCCATAGTTCTACCCATGGTGATACCAGGTAAGTCTTTCTAAGAAAGTTCATAAAGTCTTTAACTTGCTGCTTGCGTGATTTTTAGGCTGGCGTTGTTTCAGGTTCACTTGGATCCAAAGAAAACGTATCAAAGTTTATGAAGTAGCCAGAAGCAGTTCGATCAATTGTTGGAATTGCATCAGGGTTTGTTGAAATCTTTTTTTGCTCTTGTCGAGGCACGTCGACGTAGACGTCTGTATTTGGTCGAATAGCAACTTGTGCGTTATTTTGAGTTTTATTTTGAAGTCGAACTTCAGGTTCAAGGGGAACGAGTTCCATGGCATTGTTGCATAGTCCATCATTCCGTACAGGTGACTCTTCGAACGTGATGAGTCTTTCTGTTTGAACTTCTTGTATTGTAGCGAGAGGAGGGCGTCTGCTACTTTGGAGTCCACATGGCCTACTGCTTAGTATGGGCCACATAGTGTGGTTTGATTAGGTCGATTGAGACAAATCTTTTCTTTTTTTTTTCCGGCAAAAGGCGGTAGAAGTACAGTTTTTGTTCCTTCAATTGACAGGACCGGAACAGGTTTTCTGTAGGATGGCCCAAATTCTTTCTTGTCCGCTATCTTCTCTCTGACCAGATCCCCGACTTTTGGGATCCAGACAGGTCTTGCCGTGACTGATTTGACTTCCCCAGTGGCGGTCTGTTTCAGGTGGACATTACTTTGTTTTGTCCTTGATTCACTTAGTTCCTGTAAAACAGCCAAACGATCATGGATGTCAAAAGGCTTTTCATCCGCCACTGCGCCTTCACAATCAAGATCAGGTACCCACATTCTTGTCCCAAATAGGACCTCATATGGAGTGACACCCCCCTAGAGAACTTCTTGGCATATTGTTAAGGACCCGATGGACCCCATAAAGACGTTTTACCCAACTTTCAGCCATGCCTAATACTCTGGCTGTTAAAGATTGCTTTAAGTCTCATTTTTTTCTCTCCACGACCGAATTTCCCGCGGGATGGTGCGGAGATGAGTACCGCAATGCTACACCCAAACTTCCCATTGCCTCCTTCTAAGCCCGAGAGCTAAACGCAGGGCCCTGGTCAGAATGTAGTGTGCCAATTGCGTATGTCCCTATGAAGACCCGCACATCTTTTATAACAGTTCGAGCATCAGCACAGCGCTGGGGCCACACCCATAGGAATCTCGAGCAGGACGCACGCACACGGATAGTCTGATGCTGTCCAACAATGGGATTTGTGCTGGACGTGTTACGGTGGAACCTTTCATCTGCTGACAGATGTTGCATTTCAAGACATAGGGGTCGATTCCGATTCGGGCCGGAAAACGTACCGACTGACTCGGAGCCGGAATTCTTTCCGACCGACACGTACCTGTGCAGCCCGACCCGCAAAGTACGATGAGAAGCGTGCAAAACCCGACCAACTCGTACGGAACACAAGCCGAACGACCGAGCCGCGCGGAAAACAGCAATCCGGCCGGAAAAACACGCGAATCGAACCGACCGACACGCACCCGGAACAATCCCGAGCGAAACGTACCCGCTGAACTCCTACCCGCCAAGTACGATGCAACGGGTGGAAAACACGACCGAGTCGCCACGGAGGACAAGCCGTACGACCGACACGCATACAAAACTGCGAGCCGAAGCAACCCAAAACACCGCGACCGACGCGTACGCAGCATAGAAAACAGCACAAACACAGCGTGAACGACTCGGAGAAGCTCGTACGAGACAACTGCAGGGGTCCGACTCGGTCACAAGAACGTCTCCTACATGCACAAAAAGTACAAAGGGAAAATACACAAAAAAGGCCAAACAAGCAATTACAAAGCCAATAAATACTGGGGGGGGCAGGGAACAAAGACACACCCACAACTCCACCCATATAAAGGACACAAATCCCTACCATGATCCTTTGCAAATTCAAATTACCTGCCAGCACTCAACAGACAGCAACCACACACCCACAGCTCATCCATCACACAAGCCACACACCATCAGCACCTCAACAAATAGCACCCTCACATACACCCAGCAAAACACACACTCACACACCTTCACCTGCACACCAACACACACATCACTCACCATCACCACCCATCACCATGCCCCCAAAGAAGAATCATAAGTTCCTAGATAGTGAATTGGAAGTACTGGTAGATGAGATCCTCAGGGTAGAGCCACAGCTGTTTGGTACACTGGTCCAACAGCCACCCATGTCGCAGAAAACCAAGATGTGGGGAGAGGATCGTCGACAGGGTGAACGCACAATCACCATGTTTGCGCACAAAGGTAGACATCCAGAACAGGTGGTATGACGTGCGCAGGAGGGTCAGGGAGCTGTTGAAGAAGGACTACCTCTTGAGCCAACACACCGGCAGTGGCCCTCCTGCCAAACCAGTATACCTCAGGCCCTGGGAGGAGAAGGTGCGGGCCATCCTACCACCAGTGAGCGTATATGGACTAGAAAACATCCCAGAGCCTGGTGAGTACACAACAAATGTACACAATATTGTGCGACAATACACACACATCACTGTCAAGGGGAGAGTCAAACCATGCACCCTTAGCAAATACACACCAACCAGAACAGAATCATCCCAAAATGTGTATGTCAGTCAGATAAACACAACACATGCCATCTCATAGTGATATGTAACTGTGTCATCACATGTACAAACACAACTACAACTACAGCTAGGCAGTGGCACAAATATAACTAACAAACACATCCAGACATGTAGCCACCACTACAACACCACCTCACAGTGAAGCCCACTGAAAGGAAGGAATTCTGTGTATGCTGGGCAAGTCAGTGTAGCCAATAGCATCATGGGAGTCGTAGTCACAGATATTGCCCACCCTCACAATGCGCACATCAACACCACCATGAACCATGCCCACATCACAGGGAGTG